>CM043356.1:51864435-52409435 GCA_023718395.1 Leucaspius delineatus | reverse complement strand
ACTTAATTTTATATCATTGATATTTACACTTTAATTTCTACACTGTAAAAAAGAATACATTGATTTTATTAATATCTAATTAATAAAAATGAGGCAACAGATTACAAGCAATATTATTAATTAAATTTAACAAATTAGAATTGAGTAATAATTAATCAAATTAATTCCTTAAAAGGTAACCATTTAAAATGAGTAAAACGTACAAAATATCTTTTATTGCCAACATTGAAGACACCTGATGTTAACAAGCAGAATCACTGAAGGAGAAAACCATAATTAAAGTCACCATTGTGGAGATCAGTGTGTGTTTTAGTTGGGCTCTTGACCTTAAATTATTAACTTTAAGTTTTGTTCGGCTGCTGTACATGAGTTATAACAGCCAGGTGAACAAAGAGAAAAGGTAATGTAATGGTGTTGGTTGTGTTTTAACATAATCATTATTTCACAATCATTAGACCTGAATCACTGAACTCATAGAGTCCAATTTATGAGTTAGGTTTACTTTATTAATTATAGCAGCACTGGCCTTGTACGGCATCATACTTTTTAACTTTTACAATGTAAGGCAAATAATTTCTAAAAAGTTTCTCTTACATAAAAAGGAGACACACAGACATCAATAATCAGCCTGTGAATCTCAACAATGGTGACATTTATAAAGCATGTTGCAGTGCATTCTGGGTTCCACCAATCAAAACTCATTCATGGCTCCCATCATGCATTGCTGCATGAATAAATAATGAGCTTATGTTCAGAGGTGATCTGTTCCTCACCATTGCTGAGATTCATACGCAAAATCTTGATGTGTGTTTGTGCCTAAAAAAAAAAAAACATATATATATATATATATATATTTATTTATTTATTTATTTATTTATTTATTTATTTATTTATTTATTTATTTTTTATTATTGATTTGATCATTTGGATTTCATTGAAAAAGCTAAAAATATTATACTGCTGTAATTAATAAAGTTAACTTAACTCATAAATTGGACTCTATATGAGTTCAGTGATTCAGGTCTAATGATTGTGAAATAATGATTATGTTAAATCACAACCAACACCATCAGATCACCTTTTCTCTTTGTTCATCTGGCTGTTATAACTCATGTACAGCAGCCAAACGAAACTTAAAGTTAATAATTTAAGGGTCAAGAGCCCAACTAAAACACACACTGATCTCCACAATGGTGACTTTAATTATGGTTTTCTCCTTCAGTGATTCTGCTTGTTAACACCAGGTGTCTTCAATGTTGGCAATAAAAGATATTTTGTACATTTTACTCATTTTAAATGGTTAACTTTTAAGGAATTCATTTGATTAATTATTACTCAATTCTAATTTGTTAAATTTATTTAATAATATTGCTTGTAATCTGTTGCCTCATTTTTATTAATTAGATATTAATAAAATCAATGTATTCTTTTTTACAGTGTAAGTAGCAATTTAGTTTGACTAATGAAATTAAGTTAAAAATATTTTGTGAATTAATTTGTCCTAAACCAACTAAATTGTGTTTACCTACACTGTAAAAAATAAAATCTTTAAAAAAAAAAAAAAAAACGGTCAATGACTGTCAGCTTCACTGTTAGACCTTACCAGGTTTTTTTACAGTAAAATACTGGCAACACTTTTATACTGTTAATTGTACAGTTCTTTACTGTAAAAATGCACTAAATTAAAACTCAAGTTAACTAATTTCACTTGCAGAAACCGACTGCCTTAAATTGACTAACTGTCATTTAAATGCATTAATAATGTGAGCAAAGTATTACTGTGTATTTCTTTCATTTGAGACCACTAAAAACTATTGTAAATAAAGAGATGTCCACTGGACCAGCAACTACACAGTCACCGTCTGTTAAATAAAGCAACATGCAGCATATCATCAATGTTTGTAGATCTTCTCCTGGACTGAAGCACAGGCTCTACTCTTCTGCACAATGGTGACCCAAAAAACTAGATTTTACAGTAAACTACTGGCAACAGTGTTGCCAGTATAAACCTGTTTTATAACTTACAGTTTATTACTGTTAAAATACATTTTGTGGGTGTGTCTTTTTATCTTACACTGTTAACCCTTTCAACACCACAAGGAAATCCACACTACAAAGAGTAAAAAGTAACATTGACGCAGTGTTACAGTGAGATAATTAAGTGAATATGTTGAATAATAAGTGAATAAGTGATTGTTGAGCATTAGTGATGAACACCTGCTGTTAACAAGCAGATTCACTGAAGGAAAGAGAAACACACGAACAGAAAATAGAGAAACACAAGACCTACAACTGACTTCCAGCCATTATTTTTACACTTATTATTAACAGTATGACTTTATTTATGTTATACATCTACAGAAGTTGTTATTGAGATGTTTGGTTTGAAGTTACCATGATGGAGATCTGCGTTTGCTTTAGTTGGGATGCTGACCCTTGACTTTATAACATTAGTTCTTCACTGGCTGATTGAACTGTGTTTTTGTAGTTGTGCACACACACGGTTTGTGAATGATTGTGGTTATATTGATTATGATGAAAAAAATCATTGTATAGCCTGTTCATTCACTAAATCTCTTTCAGTATTTAATCCTGTATCAAAAGTGTTACATTAGCACCACTTTGAAGCTACAGTAATAAGTTACAATGAAAACATTTTTAACACATCATGCACAGCCTTTAAAAAAAAACGGAACTACACTGTCTTGTAGAAACACAGAGATATCAAAAATCTGCATATGTCTCTCATCAGTGGTGGCAATAATTTATTTTTATTTATTTATTGATATAGGAGTGCATGCTGGGAGTTTTAAACTATCCTGGAACCCAGCATGCATTGCGACATGAAACTTTTTATTGTCACCATTGTTGAGATTCATATGCTGATTGTTGATGTCTGTTTGTGTCAAAGACAAGCAGGAGCTCAAAATGTTTTAAAACACTACATTATTTCAATATTCTTCAGAATAACTAATTAGGGACCGTTCGGTATTTATGGAATGGACCACCGGAGGAAAATAGGGGAGGGTCATGTCTTTTTAATTCTTTGTTGAGGGGAGGGTCATCCAACTTTTTAGTCTAGGGGGAGGGTCACCCAGCTTTTATATTCATGAAAACAGCAAAATTTCTAAGTGGCTTGTTTGGTGAATATTTTTTCCATGTAGCTCCATGTTGCTCTCGCGGTCTCGGCCCCCCATCGCTATCAGATGGGTCTGAGTCGAAACACACAATAAAAGATAAAAGAGAGAGTCGGTTGATTGTTTGGCTTTCATTTTCCCCCTACAATCTTTAATACGCTTTATCTTGAAATTCATTATATTCCTAATGGTAATTCTAATTCTAATCTAATGCATGAGTGCTTCATTGTCGTCATGATCTTTAGAAAAATATGAAATATTATTATTATTATTATTATTATATCTATTAATTTATTTTGTATAATGGTTTAACTCTTTCCCCGCAAGTGTTTTTTTTTTTTTTTTTAAAGTTCCCAGCCACCACCAGCATTTTTGATCATGGCCCACAGAATAATTTTGTTGTATGATTATTGAACATGCAAAATATCAAAAGAAAGAACAGACCCTCTGCATTTAAACAACAACAAAAACATTCATGGTTTCTGCTGATAGAGAAATGGTCTAGATATTGTCAACAGCAGATTAGGCTCAAGTGCTCATGTTATGTTAATGCAATGTAAACACATTATATGTAAACTGTCAAGTAAATCATTAATGTTACATCTGCTGCAAATGTATTATATTTTAGATTGTCTATTCGCATATATCTATTCTTGACCATCTGAGGGACATCATATAGCCTAGGCTAATGTACAAAAAAAGTGACATTAAATGTATTAAAATCTCTGGTCAATGTGTGGCTCATGTTCCTGCTCATGTAATAGCGGAGTTTTTATCCATGATTGTGGTGACCTCTTGTGGAAGGAAATGGAAACACGGACAGATTCACAGTCACATTCATACAGATATCAGGTAATAATAGTGGAGAGAAAATTTCGCTAACATATTTGTGGAAATATGAAGCGAACGTTCAATATGATAAACAGAGCAAATTATTAATCGACAGTAAAATTTAGATACCACAAGAAAAAATACGTGCTTGAAATGTGCAAGAAGTGGAATTAGTTTCCACTGTTATGCTTTTGATACTTGGTTATTTCATCACGACCAGGTGAGATCTCTATAAATGATCTAATTTGACAGATCTGTGTTAAAGAAATAAAATATTGGATGACCAGTAATTTTCTTCTATTAAATTCTGTAATTACTTATTGGACCAAAATTTTGTTGGCTACACATAATCTCTTAGAATAAAATTTGCATCTAGAAGTATGTACTGTTTCTTCATCCTCAACAGTTAAAGTTCTGGGTGTTACATTTGTCCTAAAAATGAAAATATTAATGGGAATATACTTTAGACACATTTTACTCCTAAAAAAATATAGGGGTGCCAATAATTGTGGCCAACGTGTTTTGGAGAAAAACATTTATTTCAAAATTTGATTCGATTATTTGTCTTCAATGAAAGGTTAGATTTTTGCTCTTTTTTTTTAATGAAAGATCAAAAGGATAAACACGATTTATTTTTACAGGCATCTTTGATCATATTTACTAGGGGTGCTAACCCAGTCAACACTATGATCTCACAGTGATGTCACCATGTGGTCACAACGTCTGCAATCTGAGTTCACAGTGTTCTAAAAGTGTAACCTCACAGCACTCTCACTGTGTGCTCAAACTATGACCACAATATGAGCTCATCCCAGCTAGAAATGTTATTGTTCTATGAATGTTTTGAGAGCATTATGTTATGTTCTTGTAATATTTTCTGTAGTTAATTTTATTTTTGTAACCAGAATGTTCTCCTAAAAGGTAGGATAACACTCTCTATAAACATTTCAAACATGTTTAGTGATGACATTGATAGAACATTATCCCCCCTAACATTCTTAGACAGTTATAGCGGGAAGTTTCGATGTTTAGAAATTATGTTTAAGAGGTTTACATGTTGAAGTTTGTTTGAAGAGTTTGGTCACCATTGTAGAGGTCAGTGTTTGCTGTAGTTGGGCTCTTTGGTCTTAGGGCTGGGCGCTTTAAATCGCGATATTGTTATGCGCATCTCGTCGGTAAAGCCGGTTCCTTGATTAGTAGTAAATCGCCATCACCTGCTTTCAGATGAAGCGGCATTTACTACAAAGAGCCGTAGTTAACTGACAAGCTGAGCCATATCGCGGCCGTATCGCCAGCGATAATTAATGCGATATGGCTCAGCTAGGGCTGGGCGATTTAAATCGCGATATTGTTATGCGCATCTCATCAGTAAAGCCGGTTCCTTGATTAGTAGTAAATCACCATCACCTGCTTTCAGATGGAGCGTCATTTACTACAAAGAGCCGTAATTAACTGACAAGCTGAGCCATATCGCATCAATATCGCGGATGTATCGCCAGCGATATTTAATGCGATATGGCTCAGCTTGTCAGTTAACTACGGCTCTTTGTACACAGCAAAACCTCCAGTGTTAAATTAACACTCCTGGGAGTGTATGAGTCCACACTCAAGAGTGTTTAAGTTAATGAGATAATTAAGTGATTCATTTAGTGATGATTGAGCATTATTGAAGACACCTGATGATAACAAGCAGAATCACTGAAGGAGAAAATCACAAATTGTAAGTTACCATTATTGTGATGGGTAGTTGCTTTAGTTGGGCTCTGACCCTTTTATGTATACTTAAGATTTTGTTTGGTGGTTGTATCTGAGTTAAAACTGCCAGTTGAACAAAGAATCAAAAGTGATCTGATGGTGTTGGTTATATTATGACAATCATCATTTGAACTTGATCACTGAACTCATTAAAATCCTTCTTTCTGACTTCGATTTATGTTGTTGGTTACAGCATAACTGTGAATCTGAATAAATGGCCAGAATTTTTTATATAATATAAAGGATTTCTTAAAAGTTGTTTTAAAAAAAAAAATCAGTCTTTTAGGCACACACAGATGTCAAGATTCAGTCTATGCATCTCAACAATGGTGAGGAGCAGAATATTCAATTAGGAAAAGTAAATTACATAGACAATTCAGATCATAATTTATTCATACCGCAATGCATGATGGGAGCCATTAATGAGTTGTGATTGGTGGCAGCCACTGCAACATGCTTTATTATTGTCACCATTGTTGAGATTCACAGGCTGATTATTGATGTCTGTGTTTTAAATGAATATGTCTGAACGTCTTTTTGATCAGAACAATGTTTATTAAATATTTTGAATTATAAGTAAAGTACTGATAATCATAGTAGGGCTGGGCGATTTAAATCGCGATATTGTTATGCGCATCTCGTCAGTAAAGCCGGTTCCTTGGTTAGTAGTAAATCACCATCACCTGCTTTCAGATGGAGCGGCATTTAGGGCTGAGGAGATAATTAAGTGATTAATTTAGTGATGATTGAGCATTATTGAAGACACCTGATGTTAAAGCTGCATTCCGTAGCTTTTTTTGAGTTAAAAATCAACGAAAATAATTATTTAAAAAAAAACACATTCAGCCAGTGTTCAAAACGATCTACTTGCCTTAGCTCGATTCAAAACGGTTAGCTTGTAATAATGATTTTAATTTCAGTGGTTCGAATCGGTTTTCCCGGGAAATTCGAGCATGGCTTGGTGTCTTTACGTCACATCTGTACATATAAGGATTGAGTCCCGGCTCCTTTGCTAATGCGGGTGGAATCATGGCTGATCCCGAAAGGTCCAAACGCCAGTCACCAGCGACATGCGGAGAACTACCCGTAGTAAAGAAGAAAAGAGTTCGTACTTCGGAGTGGTTAATGAAAAAAAGAGAAAGCGACCGGGCTCATGCAAAAACCAGAGTTAACATCGGCAGGGCGTTCGAAAGATGGCGTGAACTCCGTGATTTGAAGGGGTTCAAAACAGACGCGGAGACAGCATTTTTTCTTCTGGACGGGTAAGAAATTTGAATAGTTCAATCTTCAATTGTGTAACACTGTACCACAAATGTTTGTTTAATTCACACAGTTTTTGAGTTTCCTTTGTTGTGCCTTTCTCGTTTTGCTAGTATGGTAAACATGAATTATTTTGTGCTAGATATGAGAGGGAACAGTTCACCTCTACTCCAAGTAAAACAAACCCGCCGGCGCCTTTGGTTTCAAGTATTGAAGCTGACTCAGATCGGTAAAGTAAATTCTTCCTGTAATATGATGTCAGCGGATTAGTTGTATTAACCCCAGCCAGCACAGCCATGTGGGGCCCAAATGGGTTTGACCTGGGCTATCGAACTGGGACCCAGCCAGTTTTGTCCTCGGTTTCCATGTAGGCCCCACATGGGTTTGCCCAGATGAAATGAACACTGCTTAGTGTGCACAGTACAGGCTGTTAAATGTAACACTTAATCAGTGTTGGAGGTAATGAGATAATTAAGTGATTGAATTTTGATTGTGCATTATTGATGAACACCTGCTGTTAACAAGCATAATCACTGAAGGAAAGAGAAACACAAGAACTACTTCCAGCCACAACCTTGGATGAAATCAACTGAAGATAAAATACATGAAATCTCTCAAGATCTGATTAAACAACTCCACAAACAGCATTACCAGCTTCACTTATTACTAACCAGACTGACTTTATTTATGTCAGACATCTACAGAAAAGAATTAAGAAGAGGTTTAGATGTTGATTACTTATTTGAAAGTAATAGTTTGATTTGATGTTACCACTGTGGCGATCAGTGTGTGCTTTAGTCAGGATCTTGACTTTTTAACATTAGTTTTTCTCTGGCAGCTGTGTCTGTTTGTTATGGCGAGAACAGCAAAAGAAAATATAATCAGATGCTGTAAGCTGATTGATGATAAGAATATAATCATCATGTAGTGGCTTAGCTGTGTGAGGTTTATATGGGTAGTATGTTATTCATTTTTTTTAATTGTTGTGACTCTACAGCAAGAGAATAATAGAATTTAATCAGAACATCAAATGATTTTTAACACACCATTTACATATTTTGGGCTCCTGTGAGTTTTACTCGCACACAGACATCAAGAATCAGCATATGAATCTCAACAATGGTGACATGCTTCATGCTGCAATGCATTCTGGGAGCTATGGATAAGTTTCATATGATGCACTCCGAATGCATTGCAGCATGAAGCATGTCACCATTGTTGAGATTAATATGCTGATTCTTGATGTCTGTGTGCGAGTAAATCTCAAGTAAAGTACTAACAAGTAAATCTTGTTAAAAATCATTTGACGTTCTGATTAAATTCTATTATTCTCTTGCTGTAGAATCACAACAATTAACAAAAATGAATAACATACTACCCATATAAACCTCACACATAATCAGTGAGCTAAGCCACTACATGATGATTATACTCTTATCATCAATCAGCTTACAGCATCTGATTATATTTTCTCTTGCTGTTCTCGCCATAACAAACAGATACAGCTGCCAGAGAAAAACTAATGTTAAAAAGTCAAGATCCTGACTAAAGCCCACACTGATCGCCACAGTGGTAACATCAAATCAAACTATTACTTTCAAATAAGTAATCAACATCTAAACCTCTTCTTAATTCTTTTCTGTAGATGTCTGACATAAATAAAGTCAGTCTTTTTAGTAATAAGTGAAGCTGGTAATGCTGTTTGTGGAGTTGTTTAATCAGATCTTGAGAGATTTAATGTATTTTATCTTCAGTTGATTTCATCCAAGGTTGTGGCTGGAAGTAGTTCTTGTGTTTCTCTTTGCTTCAGTGATTATGCTTGTTAACAGCAGGTGTTCATCAATAATGCACAATCAAAATTCAATCAGTTAATTATCTCATTACCTCCAACACTGATTAAGTGTTACATTTAACAGTCTGTACTGTGCACACTAAGCAGTGTTCATTTCATCTGGGCAAACCCATGTGGGGCCTACATGGAAACCGAGGACAAAACTGGCTGGGTCCCAGTTAGATAGCCCAGGTCAAACCCATTTGGGCCCCACATGGCTGTGCTGGCTGGGACGTGATGTAAAACACGCCATTACAGGGTTTCGTTCATACACCATTTATTTCATACTAGCACTTCATAGTGCTGATTTGATATAAATATAGCCATGGTGCTATGAAATAAACGGTGTAAATAAGCGATCGTTAAATTTAATCAGCACGATTTAAGCCTGCTGCTTAAAAACACATTTTAGATGATCGGAACAAAGATATTACTTACTTGTTCAGATGACATATTCCGTGAAAATCGTTCTGCTTGTCAAACTATCAAAAAGTGTCATCCATGATTCTGAGTGACAGTAGCCGCACCGACGCTATGATTGACAGCAACACGCTCTCCACAAAACACAGTGTTCATCCGCGCAGGTTTCACGCCGGAGCACAAACCACGTCAATTTGATTATTACGCGAACAACTGCAATTGCATATTTTGAACGGAGATGGCGACAAAGAGGGAAAACCGCCGGACTGCAGCTTTAACAAGCAGAATCACTGAAGAAGAAAATCACAAATTGTAAGTTACCATTAAGGTGATGGGTGTTTGCTTTAGTTGGGCTCTAGACCATTATGTTTACTTTAATATTTACTGTTGTTTGTCTGCTGTTATTGATTTATAACAGTTACATGAACAAAGTAAAATGTTATGTTATAGTGTTGGTTATGTTTTGACATAATCATGCTGTGATCTGAAAAAGGAAACTTATTGAGATAGTTTGGTTTAACTTGTTAGCAGCAGTTTAGTGATTCTTCAGCCTATGATTATCAATACTTTACTTATAATTCAAAATATTTAATAAACATTTTTCTGATCAATAGACATTCAGATAAATTCATTTAAAACACAGACACCAATAATCAGCCTGTGAATCTCAACAATGGTGACAATAATAAAGCATGTTGCAGTGGCTGCCACCAATCACAACTCATTAATGGCTCCCATCATGCATTGCGGTATGAATAAATTATGATCTGAATTGTCTATGTAATTTACTTTTCGTAATTGAATATTCTGCTCCTCACCATTGTTGAGATGCATAGACTGAATCTTGACATCTGTGTGTGCCTAAAAGAATGATTTTTTTTTTTTTTTTTAACAACTTTTAAGAAATCCTTTATATTATATAAAAAAAATTCTGGGCATTTATGCAGATTCACTAACCAACAACATAAATCGAAGTCAGAAAGAAGGATTTTAATGAGTTCAGTGATCAAGTTCAAATGATGATTGTCATAACATAATCAGATCACTTTATTCTTTGTTCAACTGGTGATTATAATTCAGAAACAACAGCCAAACAAAATCTAAAGTTAATAATATATGGGCCTAGAGCCCAACTAAAGCAACCATTGATCGTCATAACGGTAACTTACAATTTGTGATTTTCTCCTTCAGTGATTCTGCTTGTTAACATCAGGTGTCTTCAATAATGATCAATCATCACTAAATTAATCACTTAATTATATCATTAACTTAAACACTCTTGAGTGTGGACTCATACACTCCCAGGAGTGTTAATTTAACACTGGAGGTTTTGCTGTGTACAAAGAGCCGTAGTTAACTGACAAGCTGAGCGGGCCATAATATGAGCACACAGTGAGTGCACAGTGCGGTTACACTTTTAGCTCACTGTGAACTCACATTGTGGTCATATGGAGAGATCACTGTGAGATAAATGTGTTGGGTGGGGAGCTCATTGTTTCTGCCTAAATGAATACGATGTTAGCTAGCATGATCTGTATTATCTTAGAACTGTACATTTTGACATTGACATTACTTTTACACGGTATATAGACACATGTATTCATGAGTAGCCTAAATCTTCGCTCTGTCATTCATGAGCTCAGAACTCGTAATTATGATATTTAAAACCGAGGACAAAACTGGCTGGGTCCCAGTTAGATAGCCCAGGTCAAACCCATTTGGGCCCCACATGGCTGTGCTGGCTGGGACGTGATGTAAAACACGCCATTACAGGGTTTCGTTCATACACCATTTATTTCATACTAGCACTTCATAGTGCTGATTTGATATAAATATAGCCATGGTGCTATGAAATAAACGGTGTAAATAAGCGATCGTTAAATTTAATCAGCACGATTTAAGCCTGCTGCTTAAAAACACATTTTAGATGATCGGAACAAAGATATTACTTACTTGTTCAGATGACATATTCCGTGAAAATCGTTCTGCTTGTCAAACTATCAAAAAGTGTCATCCATGATTCTGAGTGACAGTAGCCGCACCGACGCTATGATTGACAGCAACACGCTCTCCACAAAACACAGTGTTCATCCGCGCAGGTTTCACGCCGGAGCACAAACCACGTCAATTTGATTATTACGCGAACAACTGCAATTGCATATTTTGAACGGAGATGGCGACAAAGAGGGAAAACCGCCGGACTGCAGCTTTAACAAGCAGAATCACTGAAGAAGAAAATCACAAATTGTCACAAAAAGGAAACTTATTGAGATAGTTTGGTTTACTTGAAGGACACAGTAAACACAGCAGTAGAGAGTGTGTGTGTGTGTGTGTGTGTGTGTGTGAACGAGGAAGCTGCTTTACAGACACACCTATATTACACACGTCACTCAAACACAGAACCAGGAAACTATTTCAACTCAGTTCAGAGAAACAGAAACTGAAGTATTGTTGAGCTGTTGTGTTTTTGTGCCTCTCTGTATTCATGCAGTAAAATGGCAGAAGCCAGATTTTCTCAGGATGAGTTCACGTGTCCAGTGTGTCTGGATCTCCTGAAGGAACCAGTGGCCATTCCCTGTGGACACAGTTACTGTAAGATCTGTATTACAGACTGCTGGGATCAGGAGGATGAGAAGAGAGTCTACAGCTGCCCTCAGTGCAGACAGACCTTCAGTCCAAGACCTGCTTTAGCTAAAAACACCATTCTGGCTGAACTGGTGGAGAAACTGAAGAAGACTAAACTTCCTGCTGACTGTTACGCTGGAGCTGGAGACGTGCAGTGTGACGTCTGTACTGGAAGAAAATACAAAGCCGTCAAGTCCTGTCTGGTGTGTCAGGAATCTTACTGTCAAACTCATTTTGACCGTCATGAGGAATTTCCCTCTCGTAAACCACACAAAGTGATTGATGCCACTGGACGACTGCAGGACATGATCTGCCGTAAACATGATAAAGAGCTAGAAATGTTCTGTATCACTGATTTACAGTGCATCTGTGTGTGGTGTAAAGAGTATGAACATAAAAATCACAACACTGTATCAACTGCAGAACAGAGGACAGAGACACAGGTATGAACTGAGAGGGATCGATCACCCAGAAATGAAAGTGTCTTCATTTACTCACTTATTTACTCATGTTGTCCGGTTTGACTCACGTTCTGTAGATTGTAAAGATGATATTTTGAAGAATGTCTATTTTACTCTATCTATACATTGAAAGTCAATAAGGTAGCCTACAAAAGTTTCAAGCTCCAAAATGGATAAAAACATAAAAGTTATCTTAACATCTAGTGGTTTAAAGACGAAGTGTGATTAATAACGTGCACTTAATAAATACAATTTGTAAACATGTCAAATTAAAAGTTTTACTTTAAAATGCATTTTAATAATATTTAATATTTCAATGTGACTCTTTTGTCATGCTTTAAAGAAGTGCACTTATTTTGATGTATTGACTGACATACCAAAGTACTTGATTATAATTACAACTGCAGTGTGTTATTCAATATATTTAAAGTTAATATATTTTTTAATGTACAACATTATTACAGTATATTTTAGTCGGTACATATGACTAAACACTTTAACTATATTTTAAAAATAATAAAAGTAATTATGAAATTACATTATGAAGAAGTACTTCAAAATCACTGTTAAGTTCAGCAAATTGCTTTAAATATAAATTTAAACTATAATACATATTCATTTAATTGCAATTAACATGCAACTATGTGTCTGTAAACATTGCGGGCCCATCTTACACACGCCGCAATGCAGCACCAAGCGTGACGCAAGTGTTTTTTGCTAGTTTCAGCCCAACGTAGTTATCATTTTCACATCCTGGGCCACGTTGATTAAATAGCAAATGCATTTGCGCCCATGGGCTGCTGGTCTGAAAACGAGGTGTGTTCTGGCGCATTGTTGGTGCGTTGCTATTTTGAGGCAACAGAAATAGACTGAGCCATTCACCAACTGAAACCTGGTCTAAACTCAATGGCACAATATTATTTAATATTATTTAATGAGCACGTTAGTAATATGCGGGTCCACAACGCGCTACATTCTGCTTATTAAACACACAGGGACGCACAGCAGCACACAAACATGCCAAATATTTAAAATAAAGGGATTACGATAAAGATATGGTTGAATCCAGCTTGTCCCGTAGATGGTCTGCTTGTGCACTTTTACTTTGCGCATGAGCAGTTTCGTTTGCGCTCTGGAGACAGCTTCGGTCTTTCAATTAATTCCGTTATGTCAATAGTGAATCTTCCATGCGTTTAGATCGTTAAAATAGGGACCTTAGTTAAGTTCACACTTAAGTATATTATTTAAAAAAATATTATTTATATACACTTTTTAAAGGAATGCTATTTTTACTTATTTTTTTAAAGGACCAATTTTGATTCACAAAATCAAATCATTGATCAACTCATGTACGCAGAGCCCAAATCAAAGATGATGACATCAAAAACATCAAACTTCACTGATGCTTGTGTGATGACATCATGATGTTTAGTCATGTGACATGCAGGAACCAATGAGATTGTGTCGTCTTATTTTATTTGGCCTCTGTAAACCAGACATTCTTCAAAATATCTTATTTCAGAATTAAAACTTTAGGGTGAAGTATTCATATAAAACTAGGCACTGATGAAATACTGCTGACATTTCAGTTTCATATTCATTCATAATCTCATTTCAGGAAACTACGAATCAGTGGTTTGAACCTACAGTATAAACTCGCCATGCTAGATCTTTAACCCTTATTGTATGATAGTAGTTTTATGTGTCATTCCCTGTCATTGGTTTGTCCTCCAGAAACAGCTGAAGGAGACGCAGATGAAGATCCGTCAGAGAATCCAGCAGAGACAGAAAGATCTTCAGCATCTGAGAGAGGCTGTGGAGTCTCATAAGGTGAGTCTGGAGAAGAAGAGAAGTTTGAGACGTCTCAGTTTGGACTCTGTCAGTCGTGCTGAAGCCACTGTGTGATTGTGATGTGTGTGTAACAGCGCTCTGCACAGACAGCAGTGGAGGACAGTGAGAAGATCTTCTCTGAGATCATCCGCTCCATTGAGAGAAGCCGCTCTGAGGTCACACAGCGGATCAGAGATCAGGAAAAGACTGCAGTGAGTCGAGCTGAAGGACGACTGGAGCGACTGGAGCAGGAGATCAATGATCTGAGGAGGAGAGACGCTGAGCTGGAGCAGCTTTCACACACACAAGATCACATCCAGTTCCTGCAGGTAACAGAGATCTAGAAGAACAGGATCATAGTGGACTTGAGCAAGAGACTCACAGAGAAACATTTCATGAGAGCAGAATGAGACTAACTTAAGCAAGGCAAAAAAACACTCTAAAGCTCAGCTATTTGCATTTATTAAAAACATTAAACTGTACCACATTCATTTAACTGCAGATAACATGCAATCAAGTTTCTGAAAACATTACAGCCAATCTGCACTTACACTCACCTAAAGGATTATTAGGAACTATTTCTCATTAATGCAATTATCTAATCAACCAATCACATGGCAGTTGCTTCAATGCATTTAGGGGTGTGGTCCTGGTCAAGACAATCTCCTGAACTCCAAACTGAATGGCAGAATGGGAAAGAAAGGTGATTTAAGCAATTTTGAGCATGGCATGGTTGTTGGTGCCAGACGGGCCGGTCTGAGTATTTCACAATCTGCTCAGTTACTGGGATTTTCACGCACAACCATTTCTAGGGTTTACAAAGAATGGTGTGAAAAGGGAAAAACATCCAGTATGCGGCAGTCCTGTGGGCGAAAATGCCTTGTTGATGCTAGAGGTCAGAGGAGAATGGGCCGACTGATTCAAGCTGATAGAAGAGCAACTTTGACTGTAATAACCACTCGTTACAACCGAGGTATGCAGCAAAGCATTTGTGAAGCCACAACACGCACAACCTTGAGGCGGATGGGCTACAACAGCAGAAGACCCCACCGGGTACCACTCATCTCCACTACAAATAGGAAAAAGAGGCTACAATTTGCACGAGCTCACCAAAATTGGACAGTTGAAGACTGGAAAAATGTTGCCTGGTCTGATGAGTCTCGATTTCTGTTGAGACATTCAGATGGTAGAGTCAGAATTTGGCGTAAACAGAATGAGAACATGGATCCATCATGCCTTGTTACCACTGTGCAGGCTGGTGGTGGTGGTGTAATGGTGTGGGGGATGTTTTCTTGGCACACTTTAGGCCCCTTAGTGCCAATTGGGCATCGTTTAAATGCCACGGCCTACCTGAGCATTGTTTCTGACCATGTCCATCCCTTTATGACCACCATGTACCCATCCTCTGATGGCTACTTCCAGCAGGATAATGCACCATGTCACAAAGCTCGAATCATTTCAAATTGGTTTCTTGAACATGACAATGAGTTCACTGTACTAAAATGGCCCCCACAGTCACCAGATCTCAACCCAATAGAGCATCTTTGGGATGTGGTGGAACGGGAGCTTCGTGCCCTGGATGTGCATCCCACAAATCTCCATCAACTGCAAGATGCTATCCTATCAATATGGGCCAACATTTCTAAAGAATGCTTTCAGCACCTTGTTGAATCAATGCCACGTAGAATTAAGGCAGTTCTGAAGGCGAAAGGGGGTCAAACACAGTATTAGTATGGTGTTCCTAATAATCCTTTAGGTGAGTGTATATATTTTTAAAGTATATTATTTCTGTCACAAGTACGGTACTTTCTTTTTCCCAAGGAGTGTAAGTGTCAAATACTAGAGTTTGTAGCATTAAATGATGAATATGAGGAGAATGTGCTGATTGTGTGAAAGTGCTGGATTGAAGCTAGACTGAAGAGAAGTCAAGTCAACAAGAGCCGCTCAGATCTGATATAGTGCAGGTTATTGAGTGAAGTGTGGAGCTGATGAGTTTTGATTTCTGTTTTCTGTAGAGTTTCCAGTCTCTCTCAGCACCTCCTGAATCTACAGACGAACCCGACGTTTTCTTCTATTCTCTCTCCTCTTTTGATGCCGTGAGAGAATCTGTCCGTCAGCTGAGAGACAAACTGGAGGATTTCTGCAAAGAGGAGATCAAGAAGATCTCAGACGAAGGTAAAGTCCTGCGCCTCGTTTATACAGACGTGCGGAGAATGATCCTAAATGTGAACGTACAACAGTTTCTGAAATGTTCCTATGATTTATAAAACATGCGCACAAATAATTTTCCTTAACGCATCCCACTTTATAAATCACAGTTCATCTTTAATTCAAGTGCAACATGAGCAAGTGCATCAACTCTACAGAACAGCCACAAACATCCCTTGATGGTTTAGAAGTAATAAATACTTTTGTATATATTGAAATTGAAATCCATTGAAATTTAGGATTGAATCCGATACGTTTGTTTTATATGAGGCATCTGGAGATTCTTCTGTTCTCAGAAATGAGTCCTGCATCATCTAATATCAGATTAGAAACATCTTAGAAATTAATGTATTTTATCTTGTCATTTCTCTTCACACTGTTCATGTCTGTTTATTTCCACAGTCACTTTCACCAACATGAATCCCAAGACCAGGAACGACTTCCTACAATGTGAGTCACTAGAAAACAAGCAGAAAAACTCACTGAATGTGTTCATGTTCTTCCTGTAGAAGGAGAAATAAATCATGATAGAAGAGTTTTATAATTGATCATGTAAATGCTGATTTGCACAGGATATTTGGTCAGCTGTACTGAGACACTGATGATACATTGTTCAGATACATTAAAAGATCAGACAGATTCATAATTCCTGATTCTGATGTGTTTTCTCTCCATCAGATTGCCATCAGCTCACTCTGGATCTGAACACAGTGAATGAACACCTCAGTCTGTCTGAGGGAAACAGAGTGATTACTCACACTAACACACAACAGCCGTATCCTGATCATCCAGACAGATTTGATCGGTGGTGGCAGGTGTTGTGTAGAGAGCGTGTGTGTGGACACTGTTACTGGGAGATTGAGTGGAGTGGATGTGTGTTTATATCAGTGTCATATAAGAGCATCAGCAGGAAGGGAGATAAGTGTGGATTTGGATATAATGATCAGTCCTGGAGTTTGTCCTGCTCTTCCTCCAGTTACACATTCAAACACAATGACATAGAGACTGTTCTCCCTGTGAAGCCCATCAGCAGAAGAATAGGAGTGTGTGTGGATGACAGTGCAGGAACTCTCTCCTTCTACAGCGTCTCTGACACAATGAGCCTCATCCACACAGTCCAGACCACATTCACTCAACCGCTCTATCCTGGGTTTTGGGTTAGTTCTGGATCATCAGTGAAACTGTGTTGATGTTTAAGAATAGACTGTAGAGAGATTTTACCCAGAATACTTTGGGCTGATAAATCAGTAACAGTGAGATGTTTTCGAGTCTCTTGTTTTCCCATACATTTTCACATGATTTTTATCTTATGTTAACAAATTCACAAGATTGTGTTGCTCTTAAGATTTATATTATCCAAGTAGCCAGAATATAATATTACTAAAACAACTTGTCTTTTCTATGAAGTAATGATACAAGCTCAGAGACATTTATAATGTTTTGATGTTTTTGATGTACAGTACACAGAGTGCCTTGACTTGGTGCTCTGGATACTGACATTATTTTATTTATTTTTAAAGTCCCCCTGTGGTGAAAATCCAGTTTTTAATGTTGTTTATATGTCTATGTGCTGTTTAATATGCTTTAAGACAAACCATGTGCATATTCATAAGTCGACACCATTGCTGAGTATTTTCTCCTTAAAACTGCAGTGAACCAAAGACAGTCTCAAAAACACGCTTTGAAATCGCTGGTGTTTCTGACGTCACAAACTACCTTGTAACCAATCAGATCAACGAGTGATCGTCAACAAGTGGATCTCTGAGCTGAGGCCCGTTCTTCGTACATCGCTAACTCACTTAGCTGGATTTGATTGTTGGTGATTTGGCATGATCTTGGATTGTTTGGTTCTTCAACGCTCATCCTGGACTTGCTGTCATAGCAACAGGTGCGCAAGCTTAAACCTGCTCGGGAGCAGCCTTATTTCATGTTAACAGGATTAGATCCTGGCTTCATAAGCGGAGCTGATACGGGAAGTCCAGCGCAGCGCGATAGTGCACTTTCTGAGATATATATTTTTTCTTGTGACTCGTGAGATTGTCGTTTACATTATTAATTTGTTGGAAACGCACATTTATTTTCGACTTGTCGGAGTCGGCTTTAACTACAGCACAATTTGCATTGCCCTAAGATTATTTGCGAGTGGCTCTTTCCTTTACACTATTGGAGCTGCGGAGAACTTGATGGAAAGTGCTGTCTGTCGTGTCATTCGGAGTTTACCTGGCGCTTTTAGGTTTAAAAAACAGTTTTAGGTTTTTTTGTGGCATTTCCAAGCCACTTAAGACCCAATGTTGTAAAGCAGTTTTTTTTAAAGCATGTTTTTTTTATTTTTTTTTAGGCTATCATAATTTTTTATGAAGATCATGCAGTCATGACCATGCCGATTACAGTATGTGTCACTCAGGCTTCACTAACGTGATTGGTACCATAGACTATAGGCTAGACCATAGACTGCCATCAAGGCCTCAATGAAGGGGATTATCGCAGGGGCGTAATTTGTGGGGGGGTTGGGGGGGAGATGACCCCCCAATATTTAAATCTATGCATTACAACCCCCCCAATATTTATACCATGATCACATGAAAAATATGCAGACCCAAACTTCAACCCCCCCAATGTTCAAACCAAATCTATGCCCTTGGGATTATGTGAACAGAAAGGGGATTCACAATGTAAATGTGCAGCCCAGTTACTATTGTGATTCTTAATATTCCAGATTAGTAATATTATATCAAATAAAAAAAAAGGCAGTTTACTAAAATCTTCCATATCACAAATGTGAAAGCAAAATGGCCAGGATCTGTGCATGACTTAAGAATTTTCAGAGATTCACATTTATGCACATTATTTGAAAGTGGTAAGGAAAGTTCCACAATTAAATATCAAGCTCACTGTATTACATACACTTATGCTGATCCTAACAGAACTGCATTTTTTCATAGGTGATTATGACATGTTCCTGGTGTTTTATGACCCCATTCCCTGACCCAAACCAGTTACAATGCAGCTCTAGCCAGGACAAGGGCACACAATGATATGAACTTTGGCTAAAAGGGAAGATTTCAGTGTCTGAAAAGTCTGAGGGTTGCACACCTGACAGGGCCTGTGACATTGTTGCATGTGCCATATTACACAACATTGCCAAAAAAAACAAAAAACACTTTTCATTAAATGTTTAATAAAAGACAAATATGCTTAGTTCCTTGAGTTTTATTTCAATTGTTCTTTGTAAAGAAAAGCCAGTGGTCAAGTGCCTGCAACAAGAGATATTAGACACATGCCTCATGCAACAAATAAAAAGGAAAAGTTGGCTATACACTGCCCACCTGTAGGCCTATGTCTCCTCTGTCTGTGCAGACTCTTCTGTAGGCCTTTCTGTAGATGTGGAATCCTGCAACTTATATTGCAGCCATATTGTAAGTCCACCAGTGCAGTGCTGGGCACTTTCAGGCCCTTCTCTCCTAAGACGGGGTCATTGTACTGTTTGTCTTAAGGAAAGTGTATCTACTATCAGTAGGAACGTGTGTGCTAAGAAGTGTGCACTCCTTACAGGGACCTTCAGGATCAGTAAATTTTCCCAGAACCTTGTCAGCGATGTATCCAGCGATGTAGACCAACACATTTCCATCATGGTCAAAGGCTGGAGATGATTGTGCTGAAGGCTTCGTCAGTAGATCCAGGACAACTTCAGGTGGGCCGATGTCAGACCTCAGGACAGCATCACTGCTCTAGAAATGAAAACAACAAAATATAACATTAACAAATGCACTGACAAAAAAAAAAAAAAAAAAAAAAAAGGTCAAAAATACAAGTTATGATTAGGTCATTATTACCGTCACAAAATCGTTCAAAGACAATACTGTCAATAATTATGTTGTGTGCTAGATTGAAAATCCTCAGTTCTGTCTTTTGGTCTAGACCTGATGTTCTTGGAGATAGCTGGTCCTGGCTGAGCACTCTCCCTCAGAGTTTCCAGCAGTAGACAGCTGGTCCCTGCTGACTACTCTCCCTGACTTGACTCACACAAGAGATTCTCTCTCTCCCTGACCTCAGTGCAGTCCATTGAATCTTCTTAATGAAGGATAGAAGATAATTAAGCGTTATTGGTTAAAATGTAATTGGAAAGTAGGGCTGGGCGATAAAACGATAACGATAATTATCGCGATACAATTTTTCTCGATAAAACAATATCAAGAGTTCGATAAATGTTCGATAATGTTTATGCGCCAAAAGCGGAACGAATCGAAATGTTCACCTGTTTATCATGATATGTTCATGTTAGTGCTCTGCTTTCTACAACTTTCACTTAGGAGCAAAAATCTGCCTTTAAACTTGAAAGAAATAAAGATTTGACATTTATCGTGATAATTGTTTTTGGCCATATCGCCCAGCCCTGTTGGAAAGCATAACATATTCAACATGATAATTACTCGCCACAATCAGTGGCCACTCTACAGTAGCCATGTTCTTCCATAATGCTCTCAGGGTCAACGTTGACCAGGGGACTCTCTTGAGAGGCATATGCACTGAACTGCAGCAGAAACATGTCAAGGTCTTGTTCACAATTGGTCTTTTCGGAGTAGCTGAACATCAATCCTGTGGCCACAGCTCGGTATTCACATTCAAACTGAACGGAGTCTGGGTTGTCACAATTCCCCCCACGGGCTGAAACACACACCAACATCGGTTTTCAAAGTAAGGATTTTCAATCAGCAAGACTTGGCAATTACTATACTCAAGTATCAGAGGTATGTTAAATCCACTTTATATTCATAATACATATATGTGATATATTCAATGTTATCCATATATACTATATATGGATAACATTGAATATATCACATATATGTATTATGAATATAAAGTGTATTTAACATACCTCTGATACTTGAGTAGGCATTTTCCAGGCAGTCTTGATTAAGACGATTTGTTAAGAGGAAGGACACTGGATGACGTTGCCGAAGACCACAGCATTTTCAGACACACGATGTTGTGTTGCCACCCCTCCACACATGTAATCATTTACCACCAACAAGCTTCAGGCGTGGGAGCCACTCCATGCATTTGTCCAGAAATGCAAAATGTGAAGATGCATCTGAGATTGCACACAGCAAAAACTCCAGTGTTAAATTAACACTCCTGGGAGTGTATGTATATGAGTCCACACTCAAGAGTGTAAAGTGTTAAAATATGAGTGTTAAATTAACACTCAAGAGTGTTTACGTTAATGAGATAATTAAGTGATTAATTGAGTGATGATTGAGCATTATTGAAGACAACTGATGTTAACAAGCAGACTCACTGAAGGAGAAAATCACAAATTTTAAGTTACCGTTATGGTGATCAGTGTTTGCTTTAGTTGGGCTCTTGACCCTTATATGATTACTTTAATTTTGCTTGTCTGCTGTTATTGATTTATAACAGTCAGATGAACAAAGAGACAATGTGGTCTGGTGGTGTTGGTTATGTTTTGACATAATCATGTTGTGAGCCGAAAAATTAAACTTATTGAGATAGTTTGGTTTAACTTGTTAATTACAGCAACTTTGTGATTCTACAGCATATGATTTTCAGTATTTTTCATATAATCCAAAATATTTAATAAACATTGTTCTGATCAAAAGACTTTCAAATGAATTTATTTAGAAACACAGACATCAATAATCAGCCTGTGAATCTCAACAATGGTGACAATAATAAAGCATGTTGCAGTGGCTGCCACCAATCACAACTCATTAATGGCTCCCATCATGCATTGCGGTATGAATAAATTATGATCTGAATTGTGTATGTAATTTACTTTTCCTAATTGAATATTCTGCTCGTCACCATTGTTGAGATGCATAGACTGAATCTTGACGTCTGTGTGTGCCTAAAAAAAAAGATTTTTTTTTTTAAAAAACAACTTTTAAGAAATCCTTTATATTATATCAAAAATTCTGGATATTTATGCAGATTATTGAGTGTGGACTCATATACACTCCCAGGAGTATTAATTTAACATTGGAGTTTTTGCTGTGCACATTTCAACTTCTGAGAATCCTTGAGCAGTTTGGAATTGAAGCAGTCAAAGAGGCCATTGAAGTTTTCACAGAAACGGGCAGCTGCAAGATAGGTTTGCTGACATTGGCCTGTAAGACCCTTAATGTCTGCCAGAGTCTTGATCCCAACAGCAACTGAGTGACTCAGGACCTGTGTGGCGAACCTTACCCGCATGGAGGCAAATGGAGGAAGATGGACATGCTTCTTGGTAAGACGACAGCACAAACGTATTTCTTGCCTACTGTCATAAGTGTAGAGATCCTCCAAAATTCCCCAGGTAATTTCATCACCATCCAAAGTGAAGCCACGATGACGCTAGGCATGTGCCGGTATCAAATGTTCAAGCTGCGATTAATTGATTGAGCTTTTATCACGGTATACGGTATTATCACGATATTTTAATTGCTCCAGAGAAGCGGATGGATTGGGGGAGATGTAGAAAAAAAAAAAAACTTGCATTACAATAGGTGTAATTGTGATTGTCAAAACATTTGGTAACTAAACAGAATTTCAATTAAATTATTGGGATTTGATTTCAATCTTGATTCAATATTGACTCTTTGGATAAATATTCTGGCGTGCAACTCCTGGCGTGTCTTCGGAGGTTTATGCTTCCTCTCGACATCTAGTGGGGGAGGTGGGTTAGGGGCCTCTATTCTTGTGGGCACAGCATCCCATTTCAGCCCACCATGGCTGTAAGACAATGACATGATTTGTAATCCTCAACCTAGGAAACTATTTTTAACTGCATCAGGACACTGTCAGAGGATGAGGGTTCAGTCATTTTGGATAATGTACTCCCAAATGCTGTACAGGTATGTCAAGAGTAGTAGATGGGAGTAGGAGTTTAGAAAAAGGAGAAAATTGCAGTTTTAGAATGAGATGAGATGTTAGAAGGTACTTTAAGATGAGCTAGATATTATAGATAGAGGAGCTACATATTTAAACATATTTTCAAGAAGTATTACAGTTTTATATTACACATACACACATCAGATGGTCTTTTGAACTGGCTGCTGTGGAAATGGGCACTGCACACCCTGTAGGTCCGATGCAGCTGATCCAAAGGTATGCCATGAAGGGATGCATTCCTTAGATTCTGGACCCACCTGGCACACCTGCAATGTATATATATGAGCCATGATGAATAAATGTTTTCAAGTGTCAAAATTATTTTGAATAAGAAAATAGCACTGGACTTTATGCAGAAATGCAGAGACTAGGCTATCTGCATATTTGTCTGGTAATTGGTAACACCATTAATGTCCATGCACTTGGTGTGACTGGAGATAATATATGAACATTTTGAAAAATTGCATTGATCTCAGACCTATTGCCTCTTTACTCTAGTTGTCATTTTCCACAGTACATTTGATGCTACTGCTCAAACGCACTGATAAACCGTGACTGTCAGACACATCAGTGAAGATCATAGCATTAACTTCTGTTACACTTAAATCTATTTATAATGCGAACATAAAATGGCATATTGCACCTTATATACATTTTCATGTAGCTATAAGACACGCACGAGATAGCAATTGCTATCTGGGTGCAAAAAACACTTTGCCTCAGTTTAATGTACCAATCATTTCGGTCACAGGCATTAAGCAAAATTAAGTAATCACTACTTCTCCTGTCGCATACCATCAACATAGTATATTGTTATTCAACTCAATATAAGTTATTTTACAGCTATTTCCTGAATTATTACAATCAAAACCCATAAAAGAATATATATATATATATATATATATATATATATATATATATATATATATATATATAATGACTGCAATGGCTGCCATAAAAAAAACAAAAAACAAACATGTGTGTATAATAATATAATGTAATATAATATAATATAATTGCTTGAGAATTTTAAAGCAATCAGTTTCCACAACTGTAAAAATAAATAAATAAATAATAATAATAATAATAATAATAAAAAATTATTATTATTATTATTATTATTGCAGTTGTGGAAACTGATTGCTTTAAAATTCTCTAGCATGTTTTACTCAAAGTTTTAAGTTGTTAACACAAAGACAAAAACAGTGCAGCAATGCAACTTTAAACAGCAACATTTTTGTTTAGGTTTTATTTGAAATTTACCTGAATCAATAAAAAATCAAACTAAAAAACATCAATTTAACCTCCTAAACTAGTTAATAGACATCAATGCAATACAATTACTGCCATTTAAATAAAGCAACATGCAGCATATCATCATGGAGCGATTTGCGATACAGATGTTGTCTTAGTTATAACCATAGACTGTAAAAATGATGGTTATAATGGTTATGATGGTTATAAGATGACAGTGTGAGAGTCAGGCGCTGCTGAACTCCTCCAGACCGAGAAGAGGCGCTGATGCTTCATGTTCACACTCAGCCTGATCTCACAGAAGAAGACATGGCGTCACGACTCTTCATAAACAGTGTCAGGTGAAGAAGATATGGACAATTTGAGCTGATTTCAACTCAGACATGATTTTCGGTAAGATCATAAACCTGCAGTTTTTACATGTGTGTCTTCATCGCTCCCAGTGACTGTCACTCATCATTCGTGTGAATTACTGGAGGCATTCACCAACTGCATTAACAGTCAACTCCCCCTTACATGCTCCACTTTAGCTCATTTCTGCCTGTTGAACCTCTAATACTCTTTAAATATTAATACACCATCATTTTGTATTAATATTAATCATTTTATTCCTCTGTATTAATTTAGGAGTAATAAACAAGCGGCAGAAGGGATCCATGAGCTGAACTGAATCGACATTTGATGTAATTCGACAGGTTGTTTATTTATTTATTTTTTCGTCAAAGCACATTCATCTGCCATTAGACTTGCTGTCATTATTTATACCTATATTTATATATTGAAATATATTTTTATAATACATTTTACAATTATATATTGGTATAACATTTATATTAGTATCTATTTTTTTAGGGCTGGGCAACGAGTTTGTGTTTACATAATATTATGTGTGTGCACTGTGTATAATTATTTTGTATATATAAATACACACACACACATGCATGTATTTAAGAATAATGTGTTATTTATATATAAGTTATTTATATTTATTAGGGGTGTAACGATACCCTCATGTCACGATTTGATACATATCACGATACTGAACTCACGATACAATATTATTGCGAGACTATACGAAATATGATTGATTAGGCTAACTGTTGATTAAATCACTGTTGATTAAATTTGGTTTTACATTGTGTGTGTAAATGAACAGGTTTGGACTTGGTGCTGGAAACCCAAAGCACAGGACAATAGAGACGCCAGAATAACAATATTCATGATTCTGAAGATGAAAAACAGAGTTATTTTAGATGAATATGCTTGAACTCTTTCATTGGCTAGATATATTTATAATAATGTTGGACATTTTTACTGGTAACAAGAGATTTGGCATTATCAGGACACACACACATATTCCCCCATTGCATTATTATACATCATATTCAACATTATATATAGTAGTGTAATGTTCTGACACTAAAACTAAAAAAAAAAAAAATTCTCACACAGTAATTCTTATTTTGGGTGAAATATCCACGATACATATTGTTGCATTGTTGTATTGCGATATATTGTGACATGATATATTGTTACACTCCTAAAATATATATATATAACATAAATGATGTATAAATATATGTACAGTATATACATGCAAATATTTCTTAAATATATACATGCATATGTATATATTTATATAAACAAAATAATTATACAAAGCACACACACATATATTACGTAAACACAAACTTTTATTTTGGATGCGATTAATCGTTGCCCAGCCCTAACTATTTTTATAAAAATTTGTTGCATTGACAAAATGAATGAATGAACACGATTTTAGATTAAAATGTATCCTTTTTAACTTTTCACAATATTTCAATAGCTTTTCGACAGTTCTTATGCTGAAACTAAGAACAAATATTCCATGTCTCTCAATTGATATGAAGTCATTAAACTACATGCACATTTATTAGAAGTGCTGTAATAGTTGTATATGATGCTTGAATCACGTCGCTCTCTCTCCGCTGTTCTCTCAGCCTGACTGATTGTTGAGATGGAGATCATGGCAGTGAACCTGCCGTCCAGCTCCAGTCTTCCTCCGTCTCCGTGTGCCGAGGACTCGGGCTTCCCGCTGGCCTCTCTGGACAGCGAAGACTACGTGTTTGTGGAGGCTCGGCACCCCAACAAGGTGCTGGAGGGCTTGAACAGCTTACGGCTCAACAAGGCCTTCTGTGACGTGACTCTGTGCTGTGGAGGACAGGAGTTCCCCTGTCACCGCATCGTTCTGGCCTCATTCAGCTCGTACTTCCAGGTAAAACACATCAGTCAAGCTGAGTGCCTGGTCGGACTCGCTATTAACTGACCGAAATAAATAGTCAGATCAGTCAAGCTGCCTGTGGACCGAAATAGTAGACAACTTTAGCAAATATTTTCAGATATTTAGCCTAACTTTTAGCAAGCAATTTGCCTAAAATTTCACACATTTTAACATGTTTAACATGTAATTCTGTGAATTTCCCCCTAAAATTAACACAGAAAATGCACAAAAAATCTGTCTGCAATTGAAACTTCATTTAAAATGTAATGAACAAATTATTTGTTCAAACCCTGAGACATTAAAGTGCCCAAAACACTGTTTTATCGGTGGATGAAAGTGAAAATTATGTTAAATACCTTCCTTGGATCAATTTAGTGCAAAAGCTGTGTGGAAAAACATGCAATGTAACAACAATACAATGTGCCGTTTACACACTACACCGTTTTCAACTACAAACAGAAACTTTTTATGCGTTTTGGCCGTTCATTTACACGACAACAGCGTTTTGTCGGCCTGAAAACACAAACTTTTCAAAACGGGTTTCAAAGCGCAAGTTTTTGAAAACAATATCGTTATCGTCTCCGTTTAATCTACAAGAACGTGAATTTGTGAGAGCGGTGACGTCGTGTTCGTGTGTATTACGTGTTCAGTCTACAGGCACGTAGTGTTTCTTTACTAAGAGACATCGCCATCTACTGGTCTGGCATGAATAGTACAGCGCTTTTAATCGTATTCACGGATCCATGTGAACGCAGATTGTGTTGATAACGTTGTCGTCTGTACACAAAACCTTTAAGAAATGCAAAGGAAAACTTTCCTGTTTTTAGTACATTGTTGTCGTGTAAACAAACTCTAAAACTATTGTTTTTGCTGTATTTCTACAACTTGCGTTGATGATAAATAAATAAATAAATAAACCAAATAAATATTACAATGCATATTTAATATGATTATATGTTTGGCAAAGATGTTATTTATTTATTCATATATATATATTTTTTTTTTAATTCACTTCTGATTTCTGATAACTAATCAAGTGGATGTGGTTATCTTGCCAGTTATCTCAAAATATTGATATTCTAGAAAAGAGTGAATTGTGCACTATTTAAAGTAAAAATACCGGCTAATAATAACTAATATCATATAATTTATAGACTATATTTATAGGTGTGAGTTATATGTCCAAAGATCAAAAATCGCTGTATTAATATGACTGTATAGTTGTTTTTGATAGAAATTTAGCCTTTGATAATAGTTTATTTAATAACAGGGTTCGTGTAAGGTACTTGAATTTGGAAATGTGAAATGTAAGTCCTGGAAAACCCTTGACATATTATGAAAAGGTACTTGAAAAGTGTATGACTTATTGAAAGACAATATATGTGAAATTAGTGTTTAATTTTATTGATAAAACAATCTTTTCATGCAAAATTAACATTGCAGCCCGTATTATATAGATATAGAGCCATTTCGCATGACTATGAGCATGATATTGCTCATATAAATATCCAGTTATGTGACACAACTTTCATTCTTCATGTCAATCATAAATTCATGGGAGAAAAAAAAGCGATATCTTTGTCATAGTATCCTTTCAAAGGTTAAAGTCACCACAGTCATTACATTTGCTGCACCTTTTTGTTTTATTAGTTTATTTTTATTTATCTCTTCACCTTTTTTAGAAGTTGAAAGATAATAAAGATATTGTTTGATTGAGGTGAGATCTCTGGTTGTAGTCCTTGAATAGTCCTGGAATTAGTTTTTACAGTATCTGTACGAACCCTGAAATAATAACCATGTGGTCGGAAACCAAAAGAGAAAGTATTCATATTAATGAATATGAGTCTGGCGTCAGTGCAGGAACATTATTGAACATTTGAGTTAAAAGCAGGAAACAGTACAACTACATTAACTGTGTTGTGTTGTCGGCACAGGCCATGTTCTCCACCGACCTGATGGAGTCGCGTCAGGAGCGCGTGGCCATCAACGGGGTGGAGCCGCAGATGATCGGGATGCTGGTGAACTACGCCTACACGGCGGAGGTGGTGATCTCCAAGGCTAACGTGCAGGCGCTGCTAGCGGCCGCTAACCTGCTGGACGTGCTGGCGGTGCGCGAGGCCTGCTGCCGCTTCATGGAGCGCCAGATGGACGAGATCAACTGCGTGGGCATCCACTGCTTCGCCGAGGCGCACTCGTGCCGGGAGCTGGAGCGCCGCAGCATGGAGTACATCCAGCAGCACTTCAGCAGCGTCTGCCAACAGGTCAGGCTTCACAAACTCACACTTCCTGAAGCCATGCTCACTTTACCACAGCAGGGCCATGCCAGCAGCACACATTAGACATTACCTTTCACATTAAAGGGAAAGTTCACCCAAAAATGAAAATTTGCCCATGATTTACTCACCCTGAAGTCATCCTAGGTGTCTATGACATTCTTCTTTCAGACGAATAGAATCAGAGTTATATTAAAAAATGTCCTGGCTCTTCCAAGCTTTATTTTTGGCAGTGAATGGCTGTTTCTGTTTTGAAGTCCATAAAAGTGCATCTATCATCATAAAAGTGCATCTATCATCATAAAAGTGCATCTATCATCATAAAAGTGCATCTATCATCATAAAAGTGCATCTGTCCATCATAAAAGTGCATCTAAACATCAATCATATCAATATCCTTTCCAATAATCAGCTCCGGCCTCTGGGTATTACATTCTGCAAGCGTAGCGAAACATTGTGCTTTTAACACTACAAGCAGAAAGAGTTCATGTCCATGTCTGGACTTTATGCTAATAAACCTTCATAATAAGTAAAACCACAAACTCATGTCACATTTGATATTAGACCGGATACCAGACACACGTCTCAACTTTAACAGAAGTGGCAGCAGAGTTTAGACATGTTCATGTTGAGGTGAACTAAAGGTCTGGTCTGAATATAACTTATGCATACGAGTATATGAACTATGAGTATGTGATATATCAATATATACCATAGATAAAAAGAACATTTAAATAGATTGATGCAAAAATAATAATATGTTTGAAAGGATTATATATATATACAGTACAGGCCAAAAGTTTGGACACATTATTATTTTTAATGTTTTTGAAAGAAGTTTCTTCTGCTCATCAAGCCTGCATTTATTTGATCAAAAATACAGAAAAAAATGTAATATTGTGATATATTATTACAATTTAAAATAATTGGTTTTCAATTTATTATACTTTAAATTATCATTTATTTCGGTGATGCAAAGCTGTATTTTCAGGATCATTACTCCAGTCTATCACATGATCCTTTAGAAATCACTCTAATGTTCTGATTTATTATCAAAGTTGGAAACAGTTCTGCTGCTTAATATTTTTTCATAACCTGTGATACTTTTTTAGGATACTTTGATGAATAAAAAAAAGAAAAAGAAAAAAGAAAAGAAAAAAAAAGAAGCAAATGTTTTCAAGATAGAAATCTTTTGTAACAACAATATACACTACTGGTCAGTAATTTGGGGTCAGTAATTTTTTTCTTTATTTTTTTTTAAATAAATCAATAATTTTATTCAGCAATGATGTGTTAAATTGATAAAAAGTGATAGTAAAGAAGATTTATATATATATATATATATATATATATAAAAAAAATTATTTTGAATAAATGCAGTTCTTTTTAACCTTTTATTCATCAAATATATTAAGCAGCAGAACTGTTTCCAACACTCATAATAAATCAGAATATTAGAATGATTTCTAAAGGATCATGTGATTGACTGGATGTCACATGTGACACTGAAGACTTGAGTAATGATGCTGAAAATTCAGCTTTGCATCACCGAAATAAATGATAATTTAAAGTATAATAAATTGAAAACCAATTATTTTAAATTGTAATAATATATCACAATATTACATTTTTTTCTGTATTTTTGATCAAATAAATGCAGGCTTGATGAGCAGAAGAAACTTCTTTCAAAAACATTAAAAAAAGTAATGTGTCCAAACTTTTGGCCTGTACTGTATATATAACCATAAAACAATAATCATACATTTTTACTTTATATTATATTATTGTTATGATATTCATGTAATTTTAAAATAAATTCAATAAATATAAAAAAACACACAAAAAAACAGGACCTCGTTACATGGAAAAGGGTCACAATATTATGACAAATTGTTGGTTATTGCCGTTTATATTGTAATAATAATTATTAATGTCAAATAACTAAATGCAAAAGAAACCAAGAACCTTTTATGTATTCATCTAAACGCTTCTGATTGGATTCTGATCAACGCTTCTGATCATTGCGTTCTTGCGCTCAACAGAGAGGTGTGTGACTGGGCCAAAAACACGAACAAACGTGTAATTCTGACACATTTGATTCATTTTCACTTTAATCGCGCCTGTTGTCGTCTTACTGTAATTCTGTAGGGGTTTTGACCTTATATAAAAGATCAATCTTCTGCGTTTTCTACCAAAATCAAGCTCTTTTCCACAGATTTCAGATGTTGTTTCACTCTTCTACTGTATAGACAGCCAAGTTTTAGTAAAGCCAACCTTTCCATTGGTGAATTACCTCCTTTTAATGGCTAAATGTGGCAGAAATGACATCACTAAAAGCACATTTATCACTGTATCCTTTAATATACTTTAATGTAAGTATTTGCATGATCTGTGTAAGTCGTCTTATCTTATCATTGTAAGTGAAAATAAAACCTAGAATGTGATGAATACTGAAGTTCACAGTATTAGAAAGATGTGACATGATTTTCAGCCTTGACTCTCTTAATTGTTAAATCATGAGGAATATATCTGTCTTTAATATATTTAGATAAGAGTTATACATTATACTATGGATATATCCCTTCAATCTCTCCGTCTCACCCTACAGGAGGAGTTTCTGTCTCTGTGTGCCGATAAACTGACAGAGATCATTTCCAGTGACCATCTGAACGTGCCAAAAGAGGAGACGGTGTTTGAGGCGGCCATCGTCTGGCTGGAGAAGAGCTCCTCGCGCAGACAGAGCTTCGAGAAGGTCCGTCATGATGAGCCTTATTCATATCTCCCCGACCAGTGCTAGTTCTCCATGGGCTTTTAGTTATGCCATAATTATCACTCACAGGGCAGTAACAATACACTCTGAGGATGCTGCATTTATTTGGACACTCAGGATATGACGTCACACTCTGCGACATCTTATTTAAAACATAAATTCAACATGAAATGATAATAATAATAATGCAACTCCACTTTCCTCCAATACTACAAAATCACAGGCAATCAGATGATCTCCAAACATAGTTGATGTTTAAAGGGATAGTTCACTCAAAAGATTTGTCATTATTTACTCAGCCACATGTTATTCTAAACCCATGGAATGAAGACAAATGAAGATATTTTTAATGAAACCTGAGATTTACAAGTCCATTCCACCAGTACATTGAAAAAGTTCATAAAAACATCATAAAAGTTATCAGGCAAACACACTGCAAAATTTTTTTTTTTTTTTAATGCTTTTCTTACTTAGCATTTTTGTCTTGTTTCCAGTCCAAATATCTACAAAATCTTAAATTAAGATGCATTTACTTCAGTAGTAAAATGGCATAAGATATTAAGTCTTGTTTTCTGGGGAATTAATCAAAATGAAGTGAGTTTTTGCTTAAAGCAAGCAAAATGATCTGCCAGTGGGATGAGAAAGATTATTTTTCTTACCCCATTATTATTGGGGAAAATGTCTAAATGTCATGTCATTATTTCAGTGAATTACACCCTTAAAAACACAGTTCTTTATCGGCATCTGTGCTTCCATGAAGAACATCAATGGAACCTTTCCATTCCACAATAGATTTTATAATGGAATGAAAGTTCTATTGATTGTAACAATGTTCTTCACAATTTAAATAATATAAAAAAGGTTATTTTATGAACTTGTCACTGAAAGGTCAGGGCTCCAGACTGCGACCAAATGGTCGCATTTTGCGACCAAAATTTGAGAGTGTGCGACTAAATTTTACATCCAGTCGCACATGTGCGACCAGTAAATTTCATCTCGTTCATAGTGGGCGACAACCGTCGTCGCGTCTGCGATGCTTTGTTTACGACATCACAACAAGAAGACTAGCATGTTTAATTTTTTAACGGTCCTCCATGAAGGGTTCCGAGTGAATGAGTGTGTGTGTGCCCGCGCGCGCGAGTGAGTGAGCGAGCGAGCGAGCGAGCGAGCGAGAGAGTGTGTGCGCGAGTGAGATTGTGTGCGTGAGTGAGTGAGTGAGTGTGTGCGTGCGTGCGCGAGAGTGAGTGAGTGCGTGAGTGCGTGCGTGCGTTAGTCTATGTGCGTGTATGTGAGTGAGTGCGTGTGTACATGTGTGAGTGAATATGTGTGTGAGACGGCTCGAGATGACTGGTCGTAAAGCAACGTGTAGTCTGACAATGTTTCTTGTCCAGGACATGACAAGATTTTTAGGAGTCAAAATCGTGTAATCTGACACAGTGACTATCGTAACCTACAAAAAATTGTGTATTCTGAACCAGGCATAACTATAACTATGGTATACTGTGGTTATGAAAGTAGCCTACACATCTTTTTACAGCACTTCAAAACTATATCCTATTAAAATGTTTTTTTTTTATGTGTTGACCAAAACATTTTTGTTCATCCTTTAAAGATTGTCTCTATTTATAAAACTGAAAGTTTCAAGAAGTAGGAAAACTCACACTTATTTTTAAAAAAAGAAGACTATATTACCATTGTAAACAGCTGCTGAGGGTGCTTATTGGCTATTTTCACTCCCTAATATCTATTTTGTCACTCATTTTGCTTTTGAATTAATATTAAGATTATGAAGGATAATAATTAAATGTAACTTTATCTATACACCTCAAATTTAGCTCAGTGCTTTGTCATCCCACAGTGCTACCAAACACTTTCTGTAGAATTTAGTGTTGCTGCCCTCAGATGTTAGTCTGGAGCCCTGTGATCTTAAAATAAAACTGCACCATAATTTCTGTACGCTAAGTCTATTTATTATCAAAGCATTTGTCTGTAATAGTTATTTAGGGGGAAAATGTGAAGGTGTGCCCCTAAATTTTCTGCTTGTGCTCCTAAAATTTTAAGTCAGGGGCTACAGCGCTCCTAATAAAAAAAGTTAGTCTGGAGCCCTGAAGGTTATTTCATTTTTTTCTTTTCTTTTAAGAGTGTTGGATAAAAAGTTGTTCATGAAGGAAATAACCTGGCTGAACAGTGTTTTTTGAGACATGTGTCCAGGGTAGCTGAGGGTTTGTGTGTCATGATCTCATCTGATGTCTGGGATTACCCGCCTTTGTGTGTTTGATGAACTAAGCCTGTGAAAGCCAGGTCACATGCTCTTCACAGGCTATGATTATGAAGAGAACTGTGTGAGAAACGCTAAACTAGCCCTGATTGGATGGGATCGGATTGCTGTGTTTGCATATCATTGTTGCTATGCAGTTATTTAAAGACTAGACCTTAGTAGCAGCTCCTGAGGAAAGCTCATTGCATATCCCATGGGAATGAGTGCAATTCTGAATGCACAGGAATGATTTCAGGTTGCAATTAGTGGCGTTTGCTGAGACGAGCATCATTATGACAGCTAATCATAATGGGGTCATAAAATAATTGTTTACCTGAAAATTTTAATTCTGTCATCATTTACTCACCAAACCCATCCAACCTTTAGTTAATCTTTGAAACACAAATGAAGACGTTATTAATGAAACCTGAGAGATTTCTGTCCCTCCATTGAAAGTCCATTCCACCAAAACTTTGACACTTCAAAAAATCATAAAGACATTGTAAAAATAATTGTTTGATTTAATCTAAGTGTTCTGAAGAGACATGATCACTATATAAAATGAACAGATTTAACTTAATTAATTTTATGCATTGATCAGTGCACATACATGGAGCACATGAGATAAGATTATCAGAAGTTCAGACGTGCTTGTTTGATGCGTTTTAATCAGATTTTGTGCATGATAGTCTGATGACATGACGAGCTAAAAGATAAAATGACAGCTGAAATGGCTTCGTCAGACAGGACATGGTAAATGAGATCAAGCGCATTGCATTGTGGGATACAGTAGTCCATTGATGATATGATGGTATCACATGTAGTGATGCACCGAAATAAAAAAAATTTTTACCGAAACACACAAACCGAACAGCTGAAACCTGAAAATAACGTTTATTTGGTAACACTTTACAGTAAGGTTCATTAGTTAAAGGAGAACTCCGGTCAATTTTAACATTGAGCTCATTTTTTTGTACATTTGGAGTGCTGTCAATACAGAGAACAACGACAAAAATCGGTGTTGCCTACACCGAGTTATTCTATTTTTAAAATTTGCACCCTGTTGACTTCAATGGGGCAAGTACTAAACCTGCTTTTAGCCTCTTAACATCCTTGATGTGTCATTACAAGTGCACAGAAAATGTGAGTGATTCCTTCTGAGTGAACACGAGTGAGTCTGACTGCAGTAGATGTGAAAGATATGAATAAAAATGATGTTATTTAAGCCAGCGCAAATAATAATAATAATAATAATACATCACACTTGTATAGCGCTTTTCTGGACACTCAAAGACGCTTCACATGGGAAATAAAACAAAACAAAGGGGGTTTTAAGGAAAAGCTAGTTTGAACAGGTGGGTTTTGAGTACTGATTTGAAGTTTGGTAGTGAGTCAGAGTTTCTAATGGATGTAGGGAGTGAGTTCCAGAGGGTGGGGTGAGTCGGCTGAGTTCTGGATGTATTGCAGTTTTTGTAGTTGATTGGTAGGAAGTCCGTAGAGAAGGCTATTGCAGTAGTCAAGTCTTGAAGTTATGAATGCGTGAATGAGGATTTCAGCTGTTGACAGGGTAAGGGAGGGGCGAAGGCGAGCAATGTTGCGGAGGTGGAAAAAGGATAGTTTAGTGATATGGTTGATGTGTGTTCGGTATGAGAGGGTGGAGTCCATTATGATACCAAGGTTTCGGACAGAGAGGGAGGGGGTGACATTATGTCCGTCGATAAGGAGAGTAAAGTTATGAATAGAAGAGAGGAGAGATTTAGGGCCGGTGATAAGGAGTTCTGTTTTATTGCTGTTTAGTTTAAGAAAGTTATTGTCCATCCAGGTTTTAATGTCAGAAATGCAATTGGTGATGGTGGAGAGGATAGCCGGGGTGATGGATTTGGTGGACATGTAGAGTTGGGTATCATCAGCGTAGCAGTGAAAATGAAGTCCATGGTGGCGGATGATCTGACCGAGGGGAAGCATGTAGATGATGAAGAGGAGAGGGCCGAGCACGGAACCTTGGGGGACACCATGGGTGACAGGGGAGGTGTGGGAGTTGCAGTTGTTAACAGAGACAAAGTGGTGACGGTCAGAGAGGTAGGAGGTGAGCCAGAGAAGTGCTGTGCCAGAGATGCCAATTGATGTAAGACGATGGAGGAGGACAGTATGGTCTATTGTATCAAATGCAGCGGAGAGGTCCAGGAGAAGGAGGATGGATATGGAACCAGAGTCGGCAGCAAGGAGGAGATCATTTGTGACTTTAAGAAGTGCTGTTTCAGTGCTGTGGTGTGGACGGAATCCGGATTGAAATGTTTCGAAGAGTTGAGAGGAGTAGAGATGTTGGTGGAGTTGTGTGATGACGGCGCGTTCCAGAATTTTTGAAAGTAACGGGAGATTGGAGATGGGTCTGAAGTTGTCCAGATTGTCAGGGTTAAGGCCAGGTTTTTTCAGGAGGGGTGTGATGGACGCAAGTTTTAGCGGTGATGGAACAGATCCAGACGTAAGGGAAGTGTTGATGATGGTGGTGATGAGAGGGATTAGGATTTGTTGACAGGTTTTGAAGAGGGGAGAAGGGATCGGATCAAGCTGGCAGTTGGAGAATTTCATGGTTGAGAGGAGTTTGGAGGTGTCAGAGGGAGACAGAGGAGAGAAGGAGGAAAAACTGTGGTGTATGAGCGGAGTGAGTTGATATTCAGAAGGAGGAGAAGCGGAGGAAGTGGATGCTAGTGAACAGTGTATGGTATGGATTTTGGTATGGTAGGATGACAGGAAGTTATTGCATTTGTCTGTAGTGAATGTGGAGGTTATGTTGTCTTTGGGTTTGGTCAGTTTTGCAAATGTGGAGAATAGGGTGCGGGAGTCAGAAGAATTTGAGTGGATGAGTTGTGAGTAGAAGTTGGACCGGGCAGTTTTGAGAGCAGAGTTGTATGTGGTTATGGCGTGTTTGTAGGCTTGAGCATGGACAGTGAGACCGGATTTTTTATGGATCCTTTCAAGTTGTCTTTTATGTCTTTTGAGAATGTGAAGATCTGGGGTGTACCAAGGTGCAGAGGTGGAGAAGGAGACTGAGGCAGTTTTAAGGGGGGCTATTTGGTTAAGGCAGGAGGAGAGTGTGTGGTTGTAGAAGTTGACTAGATCAGAGGCAATCAGATCAGAGGGAAACGAAGAAGTAGAGATGGCTTCGGATATGGAAGAGGTGAGAGAGATGGGACTAATGGATTTCAGGTTTCGAAATGTAATTTTTCTTTTGTGTTTGACGGTAGGAGAGGGGGTAATGATATCCAAGGTGATGGCCAAATGATCAGAAATTGTGAGGTCGGTCAATGAAAGGTTATGTATGGTGAGGGAGGGTGTGGAACAGACCAGGTCCAGGATATGTCCATGATTATGTGTAGGTGAAGTGACGTGCTGTGTGAGGTTGAGGCAGTTTAAAATGTCCAAAAAGTCAGATGTGAATTTTGCTGCTGGAGAGTCAATATGAATGTTGAAGTCACCAATGAGGAGAACGGACGGAGAAATAGAGGACAGCTGAGTTACGAAGTCAGTGAAATCAGAAAGAAATGATGGACAAGTTTTGGGAGGGCGGTAGATGACTGCAGCAGTGAGTGATTGGGAACCAGGAAGTCTGAAAGCCAAGTGTTCAAATGAGGATACAACCGGGATGGGGATGGGGCGGATGGAGATATCGCTGCGGTGAATGACTGCGATGCCACCTCCTCGCCGGTCCAGACGGGGGTTGTCGATGAAGGAGTATCCAGGTGGGGTGGTCTGATTTAATGCAATGTAGTCCATGGGTTTGTGCCAGGTTTCAGTAAGACAGAGAAAATCCAGTTTATTGTCAATAATGAATTCACAGAGGAGCAGGCTTTTATTGTTAAGTGATCTTGTATTGAATAGCGCTGTTTTAAGAGACTTTTGTTGTGAAATCCAAGTGGCGGAAGTTGAGACGGGCAGGAGGTTAGATGAAGTCACGTGAAGAGTGCGCGGATGACGTATGCGGATGTTGTTGTTGTGCCGGTGTCCAGGCGGGAGTGAACTACGGCCGGACCAGAAAGATGGAATACTGTTTTCGGCACTGAAGTAGTAGAGAAGATTGCAACGGGAGCCTCGGTGGATATAAGGGCGACGACGGAGAAGACAGTGTTGTTGAGAAGCTGCAAGGACGTGTATCGAAGCGCCATGGTCAGAGCCGTAGAAGACAAGAGCCACAGAGAGGCCAGCAGGAAGGTCGTAAACAGTAGTCGCATAGCTGACAGGCTGCTCCGGAGTGCAGGCAGGCCAGTAACCGGGCTGTAATCCGCTGCTCGAGCAGAACACAGCGCGGATGGGCCGAAGGCAACCCCGGGAGCTAACGTTAGCTTGTTGGTGGTTACAGCAGAGTCACAACGTGACAGGCAGCAGATGCGGCGACCAGGCAAAGACACAGTCCAGATCTTGAGGCAGGAACAGATACCACCGGTACCAAACAAAGTCAGTAGGTAAAACCGTTTAGTTGCAAACAAACTTTTCCGTCCGGTGTGAGAAGCGTCAGCCAAAACGCGCCAGCGTCCTCTCACTATCCGATCAATTTTATAAGAATAATGACACTCTGTGTAAACAAAATACCTTTGTTTACATCCTGTTTTTCGGTTGAAGTCCAAAGTAGTCGATTGCAGAGTTCACACGCATAGGTTTAATACCTATGATCACACGCATGAACTCGGCAATCGACTACTTTGGACTTCAACCGAAAAACAGGATGTAAATACAGGTATTTGCGCTGGCTTAAATAACATCATTTTTATTCATATCTTTCACATCTACTGCAGTCAGATCCACTCGTGTTCACTCTGAAGGAATCACTCACATTTTCTGTGCACTTGTAATGACACATCAAGGATGTTAAGAGGCTAAAAGCAGGTTTAGTACTTGCCCCATTGAAGTCAACAGGGTGCAAATTTTAAAAATAGAATAACTCGGTGTAGGCAACACCGATTTTTGTCGTTGTTCTCTGTATTGACAGCACTCCAAATGTACAAAAAAATGAGCTCAATGTTAAAATTGACCGGAGTTCTCCTTTAACGTATTAAATAACATGAACTAACCATGAGCAATACATTTGTTACTGTATTTGCTAATCTTTGTTAATGTAGGTTAATTAAAATCCAGCTGTTCATTGTTTGTTCATGTCAGTTCACAGTGCATTAACTAATGTTAACAAGATTTTAATAATGTATTAGTACATGTAATTAACGTTAACAAAGATTAATAATGCTGTATAAGTGCAGTTCATGCTAACTAATGTTGTTAACTAATGATCCATATTGTAAAATGTTACCGTTTATTTAATAGTCAATTCATGAACAACATTATAATGTAACGGGGATTATATTTTAAGCTCTGAAACTTGTGGGATGTTTTAACGGCACGAAAGGATATAAATGTCAGAAGATCGAGGCTAATGTGATTTCTCATGTCGTGACCCATTTAATGGCTTTCCTGAGGCAAATGTAGCATCACATGACATATTGTTTACAAGCTGTTTTATTGATGATTTCTGCAGTTGAAACAACTCAGAGAAAATCGAAAGGACCAAAAGTCCTGTGAATCCCTGAACTCGTGTGATTGTGAGTGTGTTTTGCCTGGTTCTCGTGTGATTGTGAGTGTGTTTTGCTGAACTTGTGTGATTGTGAGTGTGTTTTGCAGAACTCGTATGATTGTGAGTGTGTGTTGCAGGTTCTCGAGCACATCCGGCTGCCTCTCATCAGTCCGTACTACATCCATGACGTGGTGGAGACTCTGGATGTGGTGAAGGAGTCGCTGAAGTGCCAGAAGCTGATCTCTGAAGCCAAGGACTATCTGCTGCTGCAGGACCGCAGAGGAGAGCTGTACGGGCCCCGGGCTCGGCCCCGACGCGCTACAGGTGAACCCTGACTGTCTATGAGCACCTAAACCTGTCCTGCAACAACACCTTCTGTGTGCCGGATCACCACACTTACACTCGCTACCTTTACATGCAACCAAATGATCCGGTAGTAATCGGGTCGACGGCTCATTTAAAAAATGTGATGCTGTTGAGCGGACTCGTAAACACCTCTGATTGGCCATTGTGTTCACTGTAAAGTCATTGAAACTCTGGAATAACACACATGGAAGAGTATGGGAATGATGTAATGTCCAAAGAAATCCCGAGGTAATCCTGTGATGCTTTGATCTGGAACAAAGGGCTGGTGTGTGTGTGTGTGTGTCAGGCACAGCTGAGGTGATTGTGACAGTAGGAGGAGAGGATGATAAGGTTGTTCTGCGCAGCGTGGAGAGTTTCGACCCGCTCACCAGCCAGTGGAAGAGTCTGGCCTGCCTGCCCTTCGCCGTCAGCAAACACGGCCTCGTCGTCTCTGGTGAGTGGCAGTGGAGAAAGATCAGGCATCGGGATTCTCTCTACAACCATTCTGGGGCGACTCTGAGCTTAGCTTTTAACTGCAGATGCATGATGTTAAAGGGAGAGTTCACCCAAAAAAATAAAATTAGCCCATGATTTACTCTCCCTCGAGTCATCCTAGGTGTATATGACATTCTGCTTTCAGACGAATATAATCAGAGTTATGTATTAAAATATGTCCTGGCTCTTCCAAGCTTTATAATGGCAGTGAATGGCTGTTTCTGATTTGAAGTGCATAAAAGTGCATCTATCCATCATAAAAGTACATCTATCCATCATAAAAGTGCATCTATCCATCATAAAAGTGCATCTATCCATTATAAAAGTGCATCTATCCATCATAAAAGTGCATCTATCCATCATAAAAGTGCATCTATCCATCATAAAAGTGCATCTATCCATCATAAAAGTGCATCTATCCATCATAAAAGTGATGTGTGTGTGTGTGTGTGTTTCCAGGCTCTATGCTGTATCTGGCTGGCGGTGAGTTTCCAGACGGCTCGGCCAGTCGAGAGATGTGGCGCTACGACCCGTGTTTCGACTCCTGGTTGGAGATGGCACCCATGAACGTGGCTCGATCAGAACTGGGTAACACACACCAAATCAAACTTACACAAAAGTTTGTTCCCTTCAGCTCCAGAAGTCATGAACGTGCAGTGGAACGACACTGATGTTTACAACGAGTCAAAGTTTCACATGTTTTTTCATAATATTTATATTTTTTTTCATTGAAAGGAATGTAGTATATTTTAGATTGATAATGTTTTTTATTTAATATTTTGTATTTTTAGGGGATTTTATGGTACTACATTATATTTACTCTGTATTTATAATCCATCTATTCACGTTTTGAGCATAGACCTGAAAATTACATTTCCAGCTTAAACTGTGGTAAATCTTGAATGCTTTAGAGCAGAGGTCTTCAACCCTGCTCCTGGAGGCCCACTGTCCTGCAGAGTTTTACTCCAACCCTAATCAAACACACCTGAACCAGCTAGTCAAACTCTTCAGGATCACTTGAAATCACAGACTGAATGTGGTTCAGGTGTGTTTGATTAGGGTTGGAGTAAAACTCTGCAGGACAGTGGGCCTCCAGGAGCAGGGTTGAAGACCTATGCTTTAGAGCATAGACTGAAGTTTGATCTCTTTTCAAAGACGACACTTGGCACATTATTGCTGAAGTGAAAAAAGTCGAAAAAAATCGAACTTAAAAAAGTTACAGAATTTTACGTTAATTGTTAAGAAAAATGCACAAAACACTATTTTAAATTTTTATATGAAATCTATATTTTCAAAAACACGTTTTACTTTAAAACAGCAAGAAAATCAAAGCCATAAATCTAAACAAGTTGTCTTCCAAATTTGAGCTTGATATCTCAAAAATGAGCTTTCAGTCAGATGTTGTTTGGCTGCAGTACCAGACGCTTCCACTAGAGGAAATTCGTCTCCCATTAATTTCCAATGCGCTCATTTTTGATCGCGAGGAGCACAAGTGTGACTATTTAACCTTTTCGAATCATGTTCATACCATTTCAATAAAGTAAAAAAACAAAAATGTAAATTTTTCAGTAAAAAATGGCCGAAAAATGGCCGAAAATGGCCGATTTTTAAAAAATGGTTAAAAACGGTTTATACTTCCAGCGACCACAGTATTTGATCGTCAGTGTTGATAAACACACTCCTTCCAGAGCAATTCTCAGTGTTTTTGATTGCTAGATGTGTTTGTTTACACCTGCAAAGATTATGGCAGCGTTGCCCTTTTTCTTTTTTCCATTTTCCAAAAATATCAGGCAATTAAATGCTTTCATTGTTTGGCAGACTGAAGTAACCCAGTGTTGTTCTGGCAGGGCTGGTGATGTTGGACGGGTATGTGTTCGCTGTGGGCGGCTGGGAGGGCCGTTCTCGCCTGGACTCGGTCGAGTGTTATAATCCTCACACCAACACATGGCAGTTCATGGAGTCGGTGAAGATGGCGGTCACCAGTCCGGCTGTGGTGGCGCTGGATGGGTTACTGTATGTGACAGGTAGCAGGTTTCCTCCAACACACGCTCCAGGCACTGGCGTAGAGGGAACATGTGATTCCTGAGTAAAACACAACTGAACAGACAGCATGTGGACTGATTAAATAATGTAAAAATAGACAATACATGTCTAAAAGGCGTCACTGCCAATCCAACCGTTTCAGAAGCGTGTGAAAAATTCCCTGATAATTCACTCTCCCCCACATTATCCAAGATATTCATGTCTTTCTTTCTTCAGTGGAAAAGAAATGAAGGTTGTTGAGGAAAACATTCCAAGATTTTTCTCCATATAGTGACTTCAATGGGGTCCAAATGTTTCAGTGCAGCTTCAAAGTCTCGACACGATCCCAGCCGAGGAATAAGAGTCTTATCTAGACAAACCATCTTACATTTTCCTGGAAAAATCCTGGAATGTTTTCCTCAAAAGCCTTAATTTCTTCTGGACATCTTGGATGACGTGGGAGTGAGTAAACAGATGCTATTATTTGTGAAGGCCAGAATAACTAATACTAAAATGTGGTCTACATATCTCAAGCTTTGCACTGCTAATTCATGCTAGGCGATAAGTTTTCAGAGTTTCAGTGTCAGTACTACATTAAACTACTATATATAATGTTGAATATAATGTATAATAATGCAATGGGGGAATATATGTGTGTGTCCCGATAATGCCAAATCTCTTGTTACCAGTAAAAATGTCCTACATTATTATAAATATATCTAGTCAGTGACAGAGATCAAGCATATTCGTCTGAAATAATTCAGTGTTTTCAGCTTCAGAATCATGAATATTGTTATTCTGGTGTCTCTATTGTCCTGTGCTTTGGGTTTCCAGCACCAAGTCCAAGACTATTCATTTACATACACAATGTAAAACCAAATTTAGCATTTTAATCAACAGTTCATTTTGTGTTAACCTTTTATCATATGTCTTGGAGTATCACAATACTATGGTATCGTGAGTTCAGTATCGTGATATGTATTGAATCGTGATATGAGGGTATCGTACGTTACGCCCCTGTTGATAACGCTTCCCTTCTGAAATCTCACAGGAGGAGCTGTTTTAGAAGACGGCGACGGCACAGACTTGGCGCAGGTGTACAACCCTAAAACCTGCGTGTGGGCCGAGGTGGCGCCCATGCAGATCGCTCGCTCGGGGTCGGCCGCCTGCATCCTGAAGGGCAAGATCTACGTCATCGGTGAATATGGAGACCTTGAGTCCTCATCAGTCAGTGTCACGAGCTTCGTCCTGTACACTGCAAACAACGCTTTTCTTCCTTTACTTACAGTCCAGATATCACACATTTCTGAAATCAAGATGCATTTACTATAGTAGTAAAATTACATAATATATGTGACCCTGGATCACAAAACCAGTCACGAGTCACACGGGTATATTTGTGGCAATAGCCGACAATACATTGTATGGGTCAAAATTATTGATTTTTCTTTTATGCCAAAAAACATGAGGATATTAAGATCATGTTCCATGAAGATATTTAGTACATTTCCTACTGTAAATATATAAAACATGTATTTTTGTGAGTGAATGCAGCACAATCGCCAACAGAAATGCACAACTTTAAAGGAGATTTTCTCAATGTTTTGATTTTTTTGCACCTTCAAATTCCAGATTATTCCAGATTGCCAAATATTGTCCTATCCTAACAAACCATACATCCATCCAAAGCTTATTTATTCAACTTTCATGTGATGTATACATCTCAATTTCAAAAAAAATTTCTTGTTTTCTGGGGAAATAAATAAAAATTGAGTGAGTTTTTGTTTAAGAAAAGCATTTGTTGCAGTGTGTCTCACACATGTTCCTCTGTTAGGCGGCTGGCACGCATCCACCGAGAACACGGATAAGGTCGAGTGCTACGACCCCAAGACCAACCAGTGGACCATGTGCGCGCCCATGAAGGAGAGGCGCTACCGGCCCGGCGTGGCCGTGGTGGACGGCAAGATTTACGTTCTGGGAGGAGAGGAGGGATGGGACAGGTGAGAGATTCAACACTAGAGTCCTGTGAAATTGATGAATTCTCCAACCACATTTGGCAACAATTTCAAACCCATATGTCTCTGTTTATTTATTTATTTATTTTTATTTTATTGGATTTGAAAGGCTAAAACCTGCGACTGAAAATAGTTTTTAAAAGAAAACCCACTACTTCAGGTCGACGTTTTCCCATTACAGACTTATTTTTAATATTGAGCGTCAAACAGAGAGCCGATCAGTTCTCCAGATACTTGAAGGGTTAGTTCAGCCAAAAATGATATTTCTGTCATTATTTACTCGCCCTCATGTCAGTCCAAACCCGTTAGACAATCTTCGTAACACAAATGAAGATATATTTGATGAAATCTGAGAGGTTTCTGATCACTCCTTAGACTGGATTGTAATCACAACTTTCAAGGCCCAGAAAGGTAGGAAAGACATCGTTAAAATAGTCCATGTGACTCCAGTGGTTCAACCATAATGCTATGAAGCGATGAGAATACTTTTTGTGCGCAAAAAAAAAAAAAAAAATACAGACTTTATTAAAGAATTTAATTTAATTAAATGGCGAAAACCCTCTCAGTTGGTGGCAAAAACTCGTTATATACATGTAGATGTGTAATGAGTGGAAGTGGATTGTTTCTGAATGGCAGTTTGCAGTAACATACATTACGCTGTGTGTTTAAGCGTGTTTTCTCAGGTCACTGATGCACTTACACAGTTTTATGCACTATTGTAGCCTTATTTTCCTTGCATGCACATTAAGGATATTACAGTGAATATAAATATAACTTTTTAAGAACAAATATTTCAAAAATGAATGCACTTTAAAAAGGTGAATGTCATTTCATTTCAATAAAGGATGCGATGTTACTTTGATTTGGTTTATATTTGCCTATTTCGCCCTCTTGTGGCCATAGGAGACAATACAGTCCTTTTTCCCTGTAACATTAAATATTGCCTTTAGAATTTGAATTTAGCTAATATTTCAGAAAGAAATAATAAATTTTAATTTAGCTTTTCAGCCATTTTGACAGCCCTTCTGCCCTCCCCCCCCCCCACACACACACAGGTATCACGACACTATCGAGCGGTACTGCGAGGACTCGGACAGCTGGGAGCTCGTGGGAGAGATGCCCACCAGCCGAAGCTGGCTCAGCTGTGTGTCCCTGCGGCTCCTGAAGGACACACACACACACACCCGTCCCGGGACGGCCCTGGAGACCGAGTTCCCCGTGGACTGAGAGCAACGGGGCCGCACCTGCAGCAGAACCGGCCCGGGACCGAAGGAGCGCACGCATCCGTGACCGTTTCCCTGGGCTGTGGGGACGGAGACGGCCTGACCCGAGCACTGGAAGGTCTTCAGAAAACACTCATGTCATACGCTACAGTCTCCAGTGCGACCCAGAGCGAGGCTGGACGACGGATCGATGGATATCTGTGGTGATTGTAAGTGTGTTTGTGTGTGTGTGCGCCACATCTCAGAGTCTCCACAGTATCAGTTTAGTGTGATGTTCAAGTGTCGTGCACTGAGCGCCTCATGATTGTGACTTGTAATCAAGTACTGATTTGTTTTCTAATGAAGTAGTGTGTTGTAAATGTTTTGTACTTTTTTGTATGGTGATTTTGGTTGTTGCTGATGTATTTATTATTAGATGTTTTTTGTCGTACCGAGAGCTTTATGGAGTTACTAGCACAGATACACTGAAACATGTTGACTGACGTTCATCAGAACCGTGAATAGTCTGCGTATTGTGCACAGTATGTGATTTATTTCAGTATGTATAGCCAGATTACCTACTACTATTGCCAAAATCTGCAGGATACAACAACTGAGCATGTTGAGCTGGGTACTGTATCCCACAATGCACCGTATGTAACATGATTGATTGTCCACTGTATGATAAATGAACCTGAATTACAGATTAAATTTTGTCGTCTCATTATTTGTTTGGGTTTCTGGAAGTTAAGTGGGCTGTTATGTATAATTCATAAACCTGTTATTAGTGGCTCTTAGGGACTGTTCGGTATTTATGGAAGGGGCCACCGGAGGAAAATAGGGGAGGGTCATGTCTTTTTATTCTTTGTTGGGAGGGTCATCCAACTTTTTTTAGTCTAGGGGGAGGGTCACCCAACTTTTATATTCATTAAAACAGCAACATTTCAAAGTGGCTTGTTTGGTGCTATTTTTTTCCATTTAGCTCCATGTTGATCTCGCGTTATCAGCCCCCCTTCGATATCAGATGGGTCTGACCCAACAAAAATCCAGTTTGGCGCGCTTCAGTTCGCGCTTAGAAAAAGTGCATCATGTCAGAACAGAATGCCAAAGAAATGTTTACCCGGCAAAGCTTTAAAGCACGAGCAAATAATGAACTTTTGTTAAGTGCACAGTGTCCTGTGAGTAACTCTACCGCTGCATTAACATGTGATGTGAGCGTACGTCGAGTTTAACAGTATTGGGACTGAGGCGCCAGAACTGCAGCTTATAGAATGTGCGCTGTAGGGCAAAACTGCATATTTTAGTTTCCATTCTTATTTTGTTTCCACGATGTGTAAGATGTACACTCTAAAAAGAGATGTGTTAAAAATGACACATGTTGTGTCAGTTTTAACACATGTAGTGAGTGTGCTCAGGGACAACACATGTTGTGTCAAATTTAACACAATAAATGTGTAAGTCATTTTAACGCACAAATTGTGTCATTTTAAAAAATAAAGTGAAAGCGGCAGATGCAAAAATATTAACCGTTTAATCAATAGTCGAGTACAGAATGCATGTGCACACAAAGTACAACACAATGTTTCAAGCTCAATGACTGGACAGACTCACTGTACTGGACATTATTCAGTTATTCACGCTTAAACCCCTAACTGATAATGCTGCTTTTGACAAAAGTTCATGAAGAGACAACAGTTAACCGAGTTTGCACTTTGAATTTAATTAAAATGTAACAACTGACAAAATATTGTATATTAATAACTTGTATTTACACTGGCCTGTTTGTTTGAGAACATAGCAAACACTGCACACCATTCACAGTGATGGTGAGTGTCGGCACTCAAAATGAGGAGTTGAAAACAACACAACCTGTAGAAAGAGATGTTAAAAATGACACATGTTGTGTAGATTTTAACACATGTAGTGAGTGTGCTCAGGGACAACACATGTTGTGTAGATTTTAACACATGTTGTGTAGATTTTAACACATGTTGTGTAGATTTTAACACATGTAGTGTGTGTGCTCAGGGACAACACATGTTGTGTAGATTTTAACACATGTTGTGTAGATTTTAACACATGTAGTGTGTGTGCTCAGGGACAACACATGTTGTGTCAAATTTAACACACAACCTGTGTCGATTCTTAACACATCTCTGTGTTTATAAGGACTACACATTTTGTGTTACCTTTAACACAACTAATGTGTTATTCCTCTTACACAGAAGTGTGTTGAAACCTTTTACACACTAATGTGTTATAGTTACACAACTTGTGTCAGATATGTGTCACATGTGACTGTAGTCGGTGTGTATTTGCCAGAGTTACTTCCTGTGTTTTTACAACTGAGTGTTTGGATGAACACTGAAACGTATTGTTAACTTGTGTTTATGGAGTCCAGTGACGTTTAATAAAGAGTTTGTTTGAACATTTGGATGGTTTAGACATCATGAATCTACATAGACAAGCTCTTATTGAGAATTAACAGAGGTTTGATGTTTCATTGAATGTTTTATTTAAGTCACCAGAATCGTGATTAATGGCTCCTTTATTTGAGCTCTTGACCCTTTACTCATCTTTTAGTTTTTCTCTTGCTGTAACTGTATTTTAATAAAATACTTCTGTTATGGCGAGTGAAAAGATGATCAGATTTTTCTTGCTGATGTCATAATCAACGAGTGCTGATCTGATCAAGTTTATGAGTAAATGGATGGTGTGCATTTAATTTATTTATGTGCTGTTAGTTATAATGATCTTGTGACACTATATCATGCTATCCAGCAGTGCAGAAAAATAAAATAAATCTTTTCTGAAAATATTAATCTGCAGCATAAACTAGTCAAACACAGACATCAAGAATCAGCGTATGAATCTCAACAATGGTGACAAACGAAAAGCTTCATGCCGCAATGCATGCTGGGAGTCATGGATGAGATTTGCACTATGGTGGCACCCAGCATGCATTGCGGCATGAAGCTTTTCGTTTGTCACCATTGTTGAGATTCATGTGCTGATTCTTGATGTCTGTTTGATACCTTAGACTGTAAGATTCTGTACGAACTGTGTATTTAAAAATTAATTTTAAGCTAAGTGCATTATGCTAATCTTTTATGTGTTACACTCATCTTTCAAATATTAAACTCTTTCTGAGCTCCATTTGAATAATCTTACATGTCCATGATGATAATATTATCATCTGAGCATATTTTTCTCATGATTATATCTGCTTTTTCAAATGCGCAGATTAAATACACATTTACAGCAATCAGAAAAAAATAATGTTAAAGAGTCAATAGCTCAAATAAAGCTGACACTAATCACGATTCTGGTGACTTTAAATGAAACATTCAATGAATCATCAACACCAAAACCTGTTAATTCTCAATAAGAGCTTCTGTAGAGTCTGACAGAAATAAAGTTAATCTGGTTATAAATAACAAGTGAAAGCAGCATTTGAAAAAGACATTGAAAAAGAGGCATGATGTGATTGGCTGAAAAAAAACCCACCCGTTAAGTTTTCATTAATTAAGATTTAATTTATTTATTTGAATATATTGCTTTATTTATTTTAGAGCATTTTATGGGATGCCATATAAAATATACCTATAATTTTTTTCATAAAAACAAACTCTCCTCCACCCAGTGCTATTCTATCCAGAGTTACATTTTAACACACATTGTGTGTTAAAAATCTACACAACATGTGTCAAAATACCATCAACACATGCTGTGTGTTGTTTTTTAACACATCTCTTTTTAGAGTGTTTCCAGAGTTACATTTTAACACACATTGTGTGTTAAAAATCTACACAACATGTGTCAAATTCCATCAACACATCTTGTGTGTCGTTTTTTAACACATCTCTTTTTAGAGTGTAGGGCTACTACCACCAGCCGCGGCGCTACCATTGGGCCCGGGTGGGCATTTAGGTCCGGGCCCACCCATTTTCTATAGCCTATGGTTTTGTACGTTTCTTCATTCGGATCTATTTGCGATGATCGATCCAAATTCTAAACAAACATGCTTCGTCCTTGTTACATTATTCATTAAGATAATAATTAATAAATGCACGCATAATTATCAGTGAACTTGATAAATGTTGCAGATATGTTTTACATGCATGCACAAACAAATGCCTTTCATCTTGTGTGTGCAAAATTCAGAATAAAATGAATGTGCAGCAATTTGTACAAATACAGAGTCTGTAGGCTGTGTTGTTACCATTAAATAAGCTCATTTAGTTTCATTTTTGTTAAAATATAATAATGTTATTTTTTCATCTATGTTGATTATGAAAAGTGAACCGCACACACGAGTATACACAATATCGAGAGACATGGAGCGGGTCAGACATGATTTTGACCACTTAATTCAGTTTTGTTTTGCAGAAAGCGATTTTTTTAAGTGAATTTCGTTTTGTATAAATTGTATCTTAATTTTAATATTTTTTTTTATCAACCAATTGCCAAATACCAAATATAGCAGACAACACAATCATAGAGGCGCCCGCGTGGTCACTTGCACTGCTCGTAAACAGGAGCGCATCTCATCCTAACTTAACGAAACTCAGCATATGCCTCACATACATGAAATATATCTTAAGAAAGCTTGAAATGTCTTTTTAACAATTTAAAACGAAAAGAAATAGGCTACTCTCTGGTTATGTAATGATGTGCATTTATCTCTATACACTCTAAGAAATGATATGTTGGCTTTAATTAACTATTTTATGTCAACCGGTCCCACATAACTGGGTTATGTTGGATTTATGTAACATTATTTATTTCAATAAACTTAAGTTAATTACATAAGGTTAATCCAATGCCGTTTAGTTGAATAAGGTTAACAGTCTTAATTTTGTCCAAAACAATTAAGTTAATTAAGTTCAATTATCCTAAAATTAATATTTTTACATTCAACCAACACAAATAATCCAGTTTCATTATGAGTTTATTCAATGAATACATTCACTTTTTCTTTTTTTACAATTTTGTTTACATTTTTACAAACATTTCCAACGTGAACATGTACACAATATTTACTCTGTAAAGACTGCCTTCACTTTTCAAGAAAATAATTAAATAAATAATTTTAAAAAAGCATATTGCCTTTAGGTGAAAGGATTTATCAATCATTACTTATAAAGGTGTTCTGCAAAAAAAGCAGCAAACAATTTATCAGTTGTTTAAAACAAGACTATTATGCAAAGGAATGTAACATGGTTGATATTGAAACAAAAGTACTGTAACAGTCAACAGTGCAACATTATAGAAAGCGCAGAAATGTTCCTAACCTCAGATTTCAAGAGTTTATTTTTCAGGCGTAAATAAGACCTGGCATCGAAGAACACACTTCTGCACATTGTTCAGGTTGTCATGTATTTAGATGCCTCAAATCATGATGCCAACATATTTGTAAGGATCTGTAGCCTCTGCTCCTTCATGTTTGACCACATAGATTCCTAAGGTGGTCTTGCGTACTGAGGTTAGGACTTCATGTTCAACATCCTAAAAAAATACATAAAGTAACAATTAACAACAGATCAGGGGTGAAAGGGATAGTTGATTTTAGAGAAACATCCAATATTTTTTATAAATGTAAATAATTTACCATGCACTCCTTCACAAGGTTTGAGAGGGCCAGGTAAACAGCAAGTGCATTCAAGATGAATTCACCTTTCCCCAGTGGTGTCATTCTGAACAATGAGACAAATAAGCAGTGTTCAGAAGAATTAACACAAATTATGCCAAAGTTATTTCTACAAGAGCCAAAAAAAATATTATCTGCAACTGCATCTGTGAGGGCCTCAAAATTCAGAGAACCAGTACAATAAAAGTAATAAGTGGTTCTAAACCAAAAGCTTTGCTACAGAAAAGCCATTAAATAATCTTGGATGTCAGAGCTGTTCCAATTGTAGGTGCATAAATCACAAATCTGATGCTGCTGAGAAATAGGGTAAAGAGACGAACAAGCTCTGAAATTAAGACAGAATTAATCATGTACATATTAACATTCCAGAGCTTATATACAAAAATTCAAGGGATACCCAAAAGTTCTGTATTTTTTTTTTTTTACTGACATTTATGTCATTAAAACTCCCAAAGTCTTTTTTCCTGTTTTTCCTGCTCATTTCTGTCATTACAATGACAGTCAATGGTGAATTCTTCTTCCGAAGCTTCAATAGCATCAAACAATTGCATGTGACTTTAGAAGCTTCGGAACAGGAACTCACAGTTGACTTTAATTGCATGGACAGAAATGAGCAGTACAACCACATAATTTACCTTTTTAGTTAGAAAAGCGAAAAATAAAAGGGATTCGGTGACATGAAGCAGAGTAAATGATGTTCATCTTTGGGTATACTATTTTAATCTATAGTGAATTATTGTCAGATAAAAAATGATGAAGAATATAACAGAACATACCAGATCCATAACTGATAGGATGCTTATGATCTTCTTTACCGCTGTTCCTTCTGTCTTTTTGAAATTTTTGAGGAGCTGGGTTCAGAAATGAACAAAAAGGACAAATCAGGTTGGTTGCTGATAAATTTGAGTCTTTACAATATTATCATATACCAAGACTAACAGTATTTCTTTAACAGCATTTATCTGAATTACATCTAAAATACTTCAATTTATAATTTGGAATTGCATACAATAACCATCCAAGTAATTCATCACAGATGACATTACATTATAAAGACTTACCTCTAAAGAGTGCTGGCTATCTGTTATTAAATTCAGTGACGAAACGCAGATCTTCGATCATCTCATGTCTCCTGTGCGTAAATGTTCTGTCCATCAGCACCTTGATAACCTGCATAATTATTGAGCATATGTGGGACCACAGCGAATTCCATGTTTTAAAACTTTGTCTGTGTCCATCCATGTACCAACCTGAAGTGTTTTAAAAGCTTAGATCTGGATGTTTGAGAAGAGCCACAATCTATGCACGTCACATGCAGGACTCCAAAATTCTGAGGAAACAAAAATGAAGATGTGAGTCAAATAATAATAATAAAAAAAAAAAAAAAAAAAAAAAAAACCTGTAGTAAAATTATTTTGGATGACCTAATATTAAATTGAATTAATCATGTACATATTAACATTCCAGAGCTTATATACAAAAATTCAAGGGATACCCAAAAGTTCTGTTTTTTTTTTTTTTACTGACATTTATGTCATTCAAACTCCCAAAGTCTTTTTTCCTGTTTTTCCTGCTCATTTCTGTCATTACAATGACAGTCAATGGTGAATTCTTCTTCCGAAGCTTCAATAGCATCAAACAATTGCATGTGACTTTAGAAGCTTCAGAACAGGAACTCACCGTTGACTTTAATTGCATGGACAGAAATGAGCAGTACAACCACATAATTTACCTTTTTAGTTAGAAAAGCGAAAAATAAAAGGGATTCGGTGACATGAAGCAGAGTAAATGATGTTCATCTTTGGGTATACTATTTTAATCTATAGTGAATTATTGTCAGATAAAAAATGATGAAGAATATAACAGAACATACCAGATCCATAACTGATAGGATGCTTATGATCTTCTTTACCGCTGTTCCTTCTGTCTTTTTGAAATTTTTGAGGAGCTGGGTTCAGAAATGAACAAAAAGGACAAATCTACGGTGGCCGAGAGGTGCAAAACAAATCACAATTACAAAAACAAAATAACAATTCAGAAAACACAACGACAATTTATAAAACAAAATAACAATTCAGAAAACACAACGACATTTCAGAAAACACAACGACAATTCAGAAAAAACGGAAAAGGTAGGTATATTTTGAGAATGACGTACTTATCACTGATTGGACGAGATACCTGTCAATCAAGACATTTGTGATCAACTTTGTTTTGCTATGCGAAACTAGAACACATTAAACTTTTACTTTGAAGAAGGACATTCATGTGCCGTGATTGTGGACGTGCTGGCGACATACCACATAATATTTACTATATTAGCCTAATAGTGTGTCATGAGTTTAGTATGCCTGAGCACATGGTTAGCATGAGTGTTTCGCGATTAGCGCGATAGCCCGCTATTCATTATAACTGGTCATTATGTCGATGTTATTTGAGTGTATGAGAGTACATGATGTTGTTTCAGTCATATTTAGTTTGTAAAAAGCATGAGATTAGAGTGTTACTACCAGCTGTCACACGTCATTTTGGGGCTAGCTAGAGCATGAGAACTGCACAGAGAGAGAGAGTGTTAAATAGCTTGTTGATCATATTTTTCCTTCTAGTGTAATGGAATGTGTACAACGGTCATTACTGTAAAAAAGTGATATACATGTTGAGATTGTATGTTTTGAGCTTTTGTTATGCATATTCTCTTATGCTTCATTCTGAGTAAATACACCAACAAAGAAGCCTTCACTGCAATGCTCTCTTTTATTTCATTTTTCGACATACCACTCGACGCAGCTTTTAATGTAGTGCCACAACATTAAAAGCTGCGTCGACCAGGACAGTTGTTCGGCTACCGGACAACGTGGTTAGTAGCCTACTTCTCTGCAGAAGTTGCGTGTTAAACGTGATGACATATGCGGCTGCTGCAAGAACTCGACCCACCAGGGACAGAACAAGGACACGTCGTAGATTCGTTAGGCGCACCTATCACTCCATGGGACCGAACTATCTTTGGCACGTTGATGGGTACGATTTGTTTCTACCGGTACTTCCAGACAGTATCGCTTGATTTCGGTTCTGGCTTGATTGACAGGTATCTCGTCCATTCAGCGATAAGTACGTCATTCTCAAAATATACCTACCTTTTCCGTTTTTTCTGAATTGTCGTCGTGTTTTCTGAAATGTCGTTGTGTTTTCTGAAATGTCTTTGTGTTTTCTGAATTGTTATTGTGTTTTCTGAATTGTTATTTTGTTTTCTAAATTGTCGTTGTGTTTTCTGAAATGTCGTTGTGTTTTCTGAAATGCCGTTGTGTTTTCTGAATTCTTATTGTGTTTTCTGAATTGTTATTGTGTTTTCTGAATTGTTATTTTGTTTTCTAAATTGTTGTTGTGTTTTCTGAATTGTTATTTTGTTTTCTGAATTATTTTGTTTTTGTAATTGTGATTTGTTTTGCACCTCTCGGCCACCGTACAAATCAGGTTGGTTGCTGATAAATTTGAGTCTTTACAATATTATCATATACCAAGACTAACAGTATTTCTTTAACAGCATTTATCTGAATTACATCTAAAATACTTCAATTTATAATTTGGAATTGCATACAATAACCATCCAAGTAATTCATCACAGATGACATTACATTATAAAGACTTACCTCTAAAGAGTGCTGGCTATCTGTTATTAAATTCAGTGACGAAACGCAGATCTTCGATCATCTCATGTCTCCTGTGCGTAAATGTTCTGTCCATCAGCACCTTGATAACCTGCATAAGTATTGAGCATATGTGGGACCACAGCGAATTCCATGTTTTAAAACTTTGTCTGTGTCCATGTACCAACCTGAAGTGTTTTAAAAGCTTAGATCTGGATGTTTGAGAAGAGCCACAATCTATGCACGTCACATGCAGGACTCCAAAATTCTGAGGAAACAAAAATGAAGATGTGAGTCAAATAATAATAATAATACAAAAAAAAAAAAAAAAAAACTGTAGTAAAATTATTTTGGATGACCTAATAAGCTTACCAGATGCTACAGTAGATGCCATCTTACTCGAGTCAGTGTCAAACGTGTTTATTGCCATATGCCCATGCATTCTGTGTTTCAAAAGTTTCAGAGTTATTATTTGACATTAAATAAAAATGCTCAACATTAAGGAAGTTATTAAAATTTATACTAAAACTAGATACAACTGCTGTATTGGGGCACAACATGGAGAAACTCTTCTTAACTAGCAATTTTATAAAAAAAAAAATAAGGTCATTTGCCATTTTTTGTATGGGTGAATTCAAATATTATCAAAGTTCAGCAAGTTTAAAAGATCACATAAGAGCTAAAAAACGCTAGCAGCTAACAACACCACTTGAGGACAAGTGCTAAAGCAACTTCAATAAATACCAACAAAAACAGCGATTGACTATTCTAATTTACTGACAGCCTCAATATTAAAGGATAGGAAGTAAAATAACTCACCTTTTGGTCCAGATAAATACAAAATGTTGATTGCAGCCTCCGTTTGAGCATGACTTGATTCCCACAAAATGGAGAACGAGTGCTAAGAGATGAGCTACGCATTAACGTTCTTTGAAATATTTGCGCATGCGCAAATATAGCTCCACCTGTTGACCAAAGTGCGGTACTGCAGCGGTAACACAACTGCATTTCGTTAATTTAACTTAAGTGAGTTGTGTAAATTTGAGAAATGACTTTTTCTAATTCTGTCAACACAACTGTTTTAGTTTTAATGCACAAACACAAGAACATTATTTAATTTGAGCATAGTTACATTTCTTTGGTTCAACAACAGCCATGTTTCATTTTTTAGAGTGTAGGCGTGTTCACTATACGGGCGATCGTCAACTTCATCTTTACAGCTGTTGTTGCTGTTAATAAACTAAAAATAATAGGCTTTTAATTTTATTAAACAATAAATTAAATGAAATTTTTATTGTATTAAAAAAGCAACAAAAAAATCCTGTTTATCAATATTGTGTGTGTGTGTGTGTGTGTCGAAATAATTTGTCCGCAGCTGCTCAAAAAAAAAAAAAAAAAAAAAAAAACAGTCAAAAACCCCACTGTCAGTGTTTTGTAAGGAACAGGCAAATATGTTCAATATAGCAGGAGACATTTTAATTGTTTACTAATAAAACAGTTATTTTTATGTCAGTGTCGGCTAGACAGATGAAGTTGACGACTCGCGATCTTCGCAGCGCTACCACATCTTTAAATCACTATTAGTAGGCTATTATTTAAGTTAACATAAAATACATAGACCTACACCACAAAAACTAGTTGAGGATAAATTCGTTAAAATTGGGCGATTCCAGTGAATGGACGTGACATTTGCAGTCAAAACTTAAAATAACAATTCTCAGAAAATGCATTTATTTGAAACGTCTGAAAGGAGTCAAGACATTAGAAGAATATCAGTCTACACATGCGTTTTATATTTAATATGAGGGAAATACACATGTGACGTGACACAAAAAAATCTTTAACTTTTAGGTGGCAAAATATTTTTTAGTAGCCTAATTCTATAAATTACACTGTGCAAACCAAAATATATATACCCACCGGATGAATATCGGCCTCCACAGAAAATAAAATTTTATATTATTTTTATTTTATTTTTCGTGTTTGCATTTATGTGAAAAAAATAAATAAAAATGTTACCGACGTGACAGTTCTCCATTACGCACGGACATGACTGCTCTGAAGCGACTTTAAAAATTGCACAGAGACCTCAAACAGAAAGCACAAAGCCTTTCTTTAAAGTGAATTTCATTTTTTTAATTAATTTTATCTTAATTTTAATCAATGTCTCATCTGGATTTAATAAATAAGAAGTAGTCTATAGTAGAAAATAGATAATAATGACACGGAGGCGCGGGCGAGTGAACTGGACTCTTGTCTCATAAATGAACCGACCCACTGAGCAAGCGACGTCTGTGGACGTACAAAACAGGTTGAAATCAAGTCCGCCCGTCCAGGCCATGAACTGAACGTCCATTGACAGCCAGAATTAGTCTATTAATGACACTGAGAAATTATGTCCAATCCGGCCATAATCTAAACGTCCACTGACAGCCAGAAATAGTTCAGAGAAGACGTTCATGCTGACTATAATCTGGACGTCCGTTGACATCCAGAAACAGTCCATAAATGACGTGAATAAAGATGTCCAATCCGGCCATAATCTAAACGTCCACTGACAGCCAGAAATAGTTCAGAAAAGACGTTCATACTGACTATAATCTGGACGTCCGTTGACATCCAGAAACAGTCCATAAATGACGTGAATAAAGATGTCCAATCCGGCCATAATCTAAACGTCCACTGACAGCCAGAACTAGTTCAGAAAAGACGTTCATGCTGACTATAATCTGGACGTCCGTTGACATCCAGAAACAGTCCATAAATGACGTGAATAAAGATGTCCAATCCGGCCATAATCTAAACGTCCACAGACAGCCAGAACTAGTTCAGAAAAGACGTTCATGCTGACTATAATCTGGACGTCCGTTGACATCCAGAAACAGTCCATAAATGACGTGAATAAAGATGTCCAATCCGGCCATAATCTAAACGTCCACAGACAGCCAGAACTAGTTCAGAAAAGACGTTCATGCTGACTATAATCTGGACGTCCGTTGACATCCAGAAACAGTCCATAAATGACGTGAATAAAGATGTCCAATCCGGCCATAATCTAAACGTCCACTGACAGCCAGAAATAGTTCAGAAAAGACGTTCATACTGACTATAATCTGGACGTCCGTTGACATCCAGAAACAGTCCATAAATGACGTGAATAAAGATGTCCAATCCGGCCATAATCTAAACGTCCACAGACAGCCAGAACTAGTTCAGAAAAGACGTTCATGCTGACTATAATCTGGACGTCCGTTGACATCCAGAAACAGTCCATAAATGACGTGAATAAAGATGTCCAATCCGGCCATAATCTAAACGTCCACAGACAGCCAGAACTAGTTCAGAAAAGACGTTCATGCTGACTATAATCTGGACGTCCGTTGACATCCAGAAACAGTCCATAGATGACGTGAATAAAGATGTCCAATCCGGCCATAATCTAAACGTCCACAGACAGCCAGAACTAGTTCAGAAAAGACGTTCATGCTGACTATAATCTGGACGTCCGTTGACATCCAGAAACAGTCCATAAATGACGTGAATAAAGATGTCCAATCCGGCCATAATCTAAACGTCCACTGACAGCCAGAAATAGTTCAGAAAAGACGTTCATACTGACTATAATCTGGACGTCCGTTGACATCCAGAAACAGTCCATAAATGACGTGAATAAAGATGTCCAATCCGGCCATAATCTAAACGTCCACAGACAGCCAGAACTAGTTCAGAAAAGACGTTCATGCTGACTATAATCTGGACGTCCGTTGACATCCAGAAACAGTCCATAAATGACGTGAATAAAGATGTCCAATCCGGCCATAATCTAAACGTCCACAGACAGCCAGAAATAGTTCAGAGAAGACGTTCATACTGACTATAATCTGGACGTCCGTTGACATCCAGAAACAGTCCATAAATGACGTGAATAAAGATGTCCAATCCGGCCATAATCTAAACGTCCACAGACAGCCAGAACTAGTCCAGAAAAGACGTTCATGCTGACTATAATCTGGACGTCCTTTGACATCCAGAAACAGTCCATAGATGACGTGAATAAAGATGTCCAATCCGGCCATAATCTAAACGTCCACAGACAGCCAGAACTAGTCCAGAAAAGACGTTCATGCTGACTATAATCTGGACGTCCTTTGACATCCAGAAACAGTCCATAAATGACGTGAATAAAGATGTCCAATCCGGCCATAATCTAAACGTCCACAGACAGCCAGAACTAGTCCAGAAAAGACGTTCATGCTGACTATAATCTGGACGTCCTTTGACATCCAGAAACAGTCCATAGATGACGTGAATAAAGATGTCCAATCCGGCCATAATCTAAACGTCCACAGACAGCCAGAACTAGTTCAGAAAAGACGTTCATGCTGACTATAATCTGGACGTCCGTTGACATCCAGAAACAGTCCATAAATGACGTGAATAAAGATGTCCAATCCGGCCATAATCTAAACGTCCACTGACAGCCAGAAATAGTTCAGAAAAGACGTTCATACTGACTATAATCTGGACGTCCGTTGACATCCAGAAACAGTCCATAAATGACGTGAATAAAGATGTCCAATCCGGCCATAATCTAAACGTCCACAGACAGCCAGAACTAGTTCAGAAAAGACGTTCATGCTGACTATAATCTGGACGTCCGTTGACATCCAGAAACAGTCCATAAATGACGTGAATAAAGATGTCCAATCCGGCCATAATCTAAACGTCCACAGACAGCCAGAAATAGTTCAGAGAAGACGTTCATACTGACTATAATCTGGACGTCCGTTGACATCCAGAAACAGTCCATAAATGACGTGAATAAAGATGTCCAATCCGGCCATAATCTAAACGTCCACAGACAGCCAGAACTAGTCCAGAAAAGACGTTCATGCTGACTATAATCTGGACGTCCTTTGACATCCAGAAACAGTCCATAGATGACGTGAATAAAGATGTCCAATCCGGCCATAATCTAAACGTCCACAGACAGCCAGAACTAGTCCAGAAAAGACGTTCATGCTGACTATAATCTGGACGTCCTTTGACATCCAGAAACAGTCCATAAATGACGTGAATAAAGATGTCCAATCCGGCCATAATCTAAACGTCCACAGACAGCCAGAACTAGTCCAGAAAAGACGTTCATGCTGACTATAATCTGGACGTCCTTTGACATCCAGAAACAGTCCATAGATGACGTGAATAAAGATGTCCAATCCGGCCATAATCTAAACGTCCACAGACAGCCAGAACTAGTCCAGAAAAGACGTTCATGCTGACTATAATCTGGACGTCCTTTGACATCCAGAAACAGTCCATAGATGACGTGAATAAAGATGTCCAATCCGGCCATAATCTAAACGTCCACTGACAGCCAGAACTAGTCCAGAAAAGACGTTCATGCTGACTATAATCTGGACGTCCTTTGACATCCAGAAACAGTCCATAAATGACGTGAATAAAGATGTCCAATCCGGCCATAATCTAAACGTCCACAGACAGCCAGAACTAGTCCAGAAAAGACGTTCATGCTGACTATAATCTGGACGTCCTTTGACATCCAGAAACAGTCCATAGATGACGTGAATAAAGATGTCCAATCCGGCCATAATCTAAACGTCCACAGACAGCCAGAACTAGTCCAGAAAAGACGTTCATGCTGACTATAATCTGGACGTCCTTTGACATCCAGAAACAGTCCATAGATGACGTGAATAAAGATGTCCAATCCGGCCATAATCTAAACGTCCACAGACAGCCAGAACTAGTCCAGAAAAGACGTTCATGCTGACTATAATCTGGACGTCCTTTGACATCCAGAAACAGTCCATAAATGACGTGAATAAAGATGTCCAATCCGGCCAGGGACGGACTGGGGCTAAAAAACAGCCCTGGACTTTCTCCCAAATAGGCCCATCATCCGGCCATTCGCCTCTAGCCGTGTGCGACTGACACTAGCCAGGATGTCCTGATACTATATGCCACAATACTGTAGCTTATCAGACAAGGTATTCACAGCAAGTAACATCTCAAAACAAATGATGATAATTGGGGTTGTATACAAATAAAAACAAAAAATGTACAATGCCATAAAATACAAATAATGAAATGTCACTGGCTACAGAAACCCCAAATTACACAAACTTGTAATTATAAAACGTATAGTTACTATATACCAGGGTCCAACCTTTTTGTGTGCGAAGGCTACCTCAAGGGATAAAATCATCTAGAAGGAATTTTTATTTCTTATACTCCAATATTTATTATACATAACATGGTGAAGCTTCTTTACTTTTCATCATCATATGGGAAATAATAAAATATCTTGATATTCTGGTTCAGACTTACAAGCGTTAAAAAAAAAAACAATTCCTGAAAAATTATGAAAATATTTATAGATTTTTTTGTTGATTTTCTATAAACCTATTGTATGTGTTATCAAAAACAGTAGCCCAAACATTTAGTATAAATATAAATGAAAAAAATAAATAAATAAAAATAAACTGCCATAACTTCTAAACAAAACATTACTGCATTAGGCTACATTTTACATGACTATATTAATATAACAGCATTTTTAATATGAATACAGGCACATTTCTGCCAAAAAAGTTTGTTTTACTAAAGTTAATTTTTGTTTTTTTAAAATTAAAGTTTGTTTTGTAAAGTTTTGGTGTGAAATGTCTTCTAACTGGTTTGTTCTTGGAACAATGTTTCGCCTGTTTTTTGTTTTTTTTTGCGTCAATATGTTGAGAATATCAGCGCTGTTTCATCTGGCTTTTTACAAGCTTAAATCACATAGTCATTTGTGGGTTTATAATAGAGAGAGAGAATTCTGCGCTGAATTTAAATGCTTCTCAGTGGATCGCACAGCTCTGTGTAATAATGTTCGCGTGATCGAGATCAGCGTAACGTGCTTTGGCCGCAATCGCTGTTTTTTGGGCCGAGCTAATAATGCGCTGCTCAGATCAAACAAGTTTTGTTCCGCTTTTTGAGCGTTTGCCATTTGATGTTTCTCATACGCAATGCAAATGACAGCGTATAATCAAAGAGAGTTGGGTAATTTTGTAGAGGCAAAAGTTGAAAAGGTCGCAAAAATTATACCATTTATTCGAAGTCTGGAACCCCGACGGCAAGTTGGGGCTATTTATAGAATGTGTTTAGCGGGCAACTCACAGGCACCAGGTTGGAGACCACTGCTATACAAATATAATGTAAGCAAATTTAAAAGTGCAGCCTTATAAAACTAACTTTCTGTCAGTGGCTATAGGCCGACTCTTCTTCCTCAGTTGTTGTTTTTTACACGTAGCATATAAGTGATCGTATTAGTGCCCCTGCTGTTGGCTGTTCATATTGCTTTATTAGACTTTTTTTTTTTTTTTTTTTTGTGCCGACGGCCCTCGGTTGGACGGCCGTTCTGGACTTTTCCAGAACGCACAGATTGTCAGTCCGTCCCTGAATCCGGCCATAATCTAAACGTCCACAGACAGCCAGAACTAGTCCAGAAAAGACGTTCATGCTGACTATAATCTGGACGTCCGTTGACATCCAGAAACAGTCAATGACTGACAGCCAGAACTAGTTCAGAACAAAATGACAAACAATATCTGTAAATTAATTAACTGACTGTAAATTTACGGACTATTAACTGTTAAATTGATCTTGCTGGTCAGACACCAACAGGGTTCATGATGCACACATGATGCTTTTAAGTCCTCCTGGGAAGTTTGTATTCATGAGGTTTTACTATTTGTTTTTTTTTTATGTTTTAAATTAATTTATGAAGCCACTGTAAAATTTATCATTACATGTTATATTGTTATACTATAATACTGTCATATTTTGTGCAGGCATTAGCTTACTTCATTGTAAATAGAAAAGCCTGGCAATGTAACTGCTAAATACCAAAGTATTGTGGTATTACATGTTTCTCACTGACACACTCATAACTCTTCAAGATCGGGCTTAAAGAAAATCCCAAGCTTCCTACTCATATTTTCATCATTGTGGCGGCGTTCATGTATGTTCAATTTGTAAATACGATCTTTATGATACAGGTATGTCTTGAGTGCATCAATAGCTCTAGTTTAGGGACAATCCATACAAACAATCTTTACTAAACAGACTGTCACAGTGAGAAGATTTTTGTCCTTTATTAATGCTAAAGGCCTAACCACTGCAGTTAACACCATGCTGTTAAATAAACGTCTGTAGACAAGTCTTAAGGTTAGGTTTAGGGTTAACCTTAATCCTTAATTTCTAACCCAGACCCGGTTTCACAGACAGGGTTTAGATAAAGCCAGGATTTGTCCTTAGTTCAATTTGGGTATTTCATTATAGCTTCTAAAAATGTGCTTTAGAACAAAAAAAAAAAAAAAAACATTACTGGCGTGCATCTTGAGACAAAACAATGGCACTGCCATAAGATATGTCAGTGCAAGTTGCTTTCAGGTAATACAGCTCAAACATGCATTTTAGTTTGGGACTACAGGCTTAAGTCTTGCCTGTGAAGTGTGAAACCCGGGGTATTATGTTGTAACTTGTATATAATTCTGCCAATGTTACCAAAGTGTTGCGTTGGACAGAGGATTAACTCTAAACCAACAGGTTGTGTACCAGTGCCTCACAGGGTGATAAAGGATGTTGACATTATTAGGCATAAGAGTGTTTCTAAAGGAAAGGTCAAGAATTTGTGAAAGTGTAAAAGGGTCATTATTGGTCACATGAATGTAACTGTCACCACCATGATACCAATTCATTAGATTTTCATATAGATCTACATACAGAATTGTATATGAATATGCAGTGTTTGCTCTGTTTAATATACTGTTTGCTCTATTAAATTGCGCTTTATCAGAACAGTGGTAAATAAATATTGTATATGGTCAGTTACTGTAAGTTCTTACAGTATTTTTAATCTTTAATTTTTAATGTTTAATTTTTAATCATGCACTGCAATGAAAAAAACAATTTAACCAATTGATTAAATATAACAGCCAGCCTACAAATCCTACAACCAAATAAGCAGCACATTATATATATATATATATATATATATATATATATATATATATATATATATATATATATTCATATTTTCCAGTAATTACAATGTTGCCACACTATTGGCTGTCTCTCCTCGCTGTTTTGAGCATGATTGGTTATTCTCTGTTTATTCTGACTGTCATCCAGCAATCTAGCCAATGACAACTATGCGCGCCTTTACGAGTCAAGTTTGAATAAACGTCAGTTGAGCGAGTCGGTGTTTGCTTTGCTGCTGCGCGGGATCTTCAATATTAGCCTATTCTGTGGGTTTTACATCGTTTAAAACATGGATTATTTTACATCGGACTGCTAAATGTTTATTTTGAGCGAGTTGCTGGATGTAAATGAAGAACAAACCAGGAATATGGACAAAGAATTTTAACAACGGACATATTGCAATCTACGGAAGGTAAATAACTTTATTTTATACAAATTCTGCTACGTCAAGATATAGTGTATTAAATTGAGAATCTAAACGCGATTACAGTAGATCAATATTATTAGTGCATACGGTATTCCAATGAATTAATGTTATGTGCTGCTAGCATGTGTAACTTGTCTATGATTAAAAAAAAAAAAAAAAAAAACTCAGCATGGGAGCTTTACAACGAGTGAACTGAGAATATTGTATCTTTAGACAGAAAGGAACTGTCACAGTCTTACTCTAAGAATCTGCAAACTAGGCTTTTGAATCTATTGTTGATCGCGGGATGGCTAACCGATCAGTTAAATTAACAGTCGTAATATGTTTTGGAGCTGTTGAGTCAATTTTGCAAGCTTTTGCAAATGTCTCCGTTAGTAAGTAAAACAAATAATAATATTGATGTGTATGTGTGTGTTTCCTTCATGATCCAGGCATTTTGGGAATAAATATTATCCAGCCACACGATGTTCAGATGCGGTGAGTATTGTCATAAAATACACGTGAAATAGAGGCAGAACATGTGAATCTGCTCAAATGCACTGGTTCAAACCCTCCAGACAAGCTTTATCTTCTTGAGTTTACAGGCCTAGCTGACCCAAAAATAAATGTCTTTCAAAATGAAAGTATTTTCAAACCTGTATAACTTACTTTTGTGAAACACAGGAATTTTGGGAATAAAACAACTGTATTCATTGTATGACAAAAATAAAAGGCATTTTCCAAGATATCTTAATTATGGTTCTACATAAGAAACTCATACAATTTCAACATGAGGGTGAGTAAGCTACATAATGAGATTTTTTTTTTTTGGATGAGCTGTTCTTTTAAGGACATTTGCTAAATTAACCATGTTTTTTATTATAGTGTAGAAACCATGTTTTTATGGTGGATTGATTACAATAATTTATTAAGTGAGTATAGGAGCAGGCTTCACTGCATATATTAATAAACTTTTAGAGTGCTGGCCTGGATAATTGTAATACGTAAAATAGGAAAGAGGGCCACACTATGCATAACCTTTTATTTGCAAAAATGCATTTCGGCGCGTGCAAACTGATGAAGGCACGCGCCAAAACGTGTTTTTGCAAATAAAAGTTTATGCATAGTGCGGCCTCTTTCCTATTTTACGTATTACAATAATTTATTACCATTTGGTTAGTGTCGCAAAACATTGTTAATTTTTAGTAAGGGTTCTCCAGATTTATATAACACTTATGGAACATTAAAAAATGGTCCTATGTTACCCGATCAATAATCCTATTAACACACTTTTTAACAAAATTTTTATTTTTAGATCAAGCATTGGACTTACGGAGCAGAATAGGCACCAACAGATAAAAACAAGTCCATCACTAGTAAGTATCCACTGCAGTATCTGGTTACACTTTATTTCGATAGTCCACTTTAGACATTCTACTAACTATAAGTAACTTTTCAACTACATGTCAACTAACTCTCATTAGAGTATTAGTAAGCTGTACTAGACAGTCAATAGACTGGTAGGTTAAAGAGAACTCCGGTCAATTTTAACATTGAGCTCATTTTTTTGTACATTTGGAGTGCTGTCAGTACAGAGAACAACGACAAAAATCGCTGTTGCCTACACCGTGTTATCCTCTTTTTAAAATTTGCACCCTGTTGACTTCAATGGGGCAATATTTAAACCTGCTTTTAGCCTCTTAACATCCTTGATGTGTCATTACAAGTGCACAGGTCATGTGAGTGATTCCTTCAGAGTGAACACGGGTCAATCTGACTGCAGTAGATGTGAAAGATATGAATAAAAATGATGTTATTTAAGCCAGCGCAAATACCTGTATTTACATCCTGTTTTCGGTTGAAGTCCACAGTAGTCGATTGTCGAGTTCACGCGCATAGGTTTAGTTACCTATGATCACGCGCGTGAACTCGGCAATCGACTACTGTGGACTTCAACCGAAAACAGGATGTAAATACAGGTTAAAGCTAGATATGGTGGAAGAGTTCCATTTAACATTTGTTTGGGTTTGCTATATTACACAAATTTAATCATACCGAAGTTCCATAGGTAAAACTTCTATTAATAGATGCGTTAATGTAACTACCTGCAGGGTTAAAAGAAAAGACGTCAAGAACACACAAACTTAAGGAACTTTTACACAACAACAATGTACTAAAAACGGAAGAGTTTTTTCTTTGTACAGATGACAACGTTATTAAAACGATTACCGTTTGGACAGATCCACTGTGTTAATCTTACATGTTCCTTCTTTTGGTGATGCACATTTTTCTATCAGACATAAGTTTTAGATACCAGACAAAACGAATGAAATGTGACCCATGCTAATTAATTCCCCCCTTTTACCTCTCTCTTTTATCTTTCTGTGGTCAGGATCCGTCATTCATCAGAACAGCTACCAAGATAAGTGAGTATTCGTCCTCTACCTCCTTTGTCTCAATGTTATTTCAACACAATTGGTCTCCAAAGTACTATATGTATGTGTTTATATTAGGGGTGTAAGATTAAGAAAATGTCATAATTCGATACAATTGCGATTTTCGATGCAAAAACGATTCTCGATAAATAAAAAAACGATTCACAGTATGTAAATGTAGTTACTTTTCCTATGTAGGTATTAGGGATATGCATCTCCATAACTGAGGCCGATACGATACGCATCTCGATGCATAGCCAACGATACAATACATTAATGATACATATAAGCAGCTGCCAGCTACCGATGCAATGCAATACGATTCACTATTATTACGATCCGGTGCGATTCGATTTCGATTCAACGCATTGCAAAAATATGATGCTATGCAATTCAATATGGTATAGATAGTTAACTTTTATTTCTTTTGTTCAGACATAGGGCAAATCATAAAGTAGCTTAAGTGCCATCTGACTTTTAACACATGGCTCTCTCAAAATCAAAAGATTTGGTTTCCACAAAAAAAGCAGGTACTGTAGGCTAACTGACCAGAAAGCAGGTGCTGTTATTATGTGCTTCACGGGCCGTTTATCAGTTTGGACCAGTGCAGCGCGAGCCGATCTTGATCAAGCGACACTGTTACTACACGGCGCTAAGAGATCCCCACTGAAGTAATAACATCGCTGCGAGATCTAGTGAGAAGCATTCATATTTCTCTGTTATTAATGGATCAAACAGCGCTGATGTGGAAACATTGTGCCATGAATGAACAATCCAGTGTCCACAGATCAGCAACATTCACCATGGATTTACTGTAGTAACACTAACTGTAACCATGGAAGTATGGCAGGAATAGTAGGCTATAATGCTTTCAAGTTACATTACGTTGGTTTTATTTTGACATAAATAAAATTTCTGCCCTCAAATGTTAATCTGAACTAAAATAAACCTTTGTTTATAACTACAATATTACATTTCATTTTTTTCAAGGAGCTGTTTTACATGCTTCTAAGAGTCAATTATAGCTTCATCATTCCTCAAAGTAAAAAAAAAATCATACTTTATGATGTTAGGTTTAATAAAAAAAAAAAAAAGTTACAAATATTAAATCAAGGAAATTTCTCTGGCATTTCTTTCTTTTTCCTGTCTCAAAAACGTACCTTACCGTGACACAAGTGTATCGTATTTAACCGAACCATGAATTTTGTGAACCGTTAACTTACACCCCTAATATGTGTGTGTGTGTGTGTGTGTGTGTGTATATGGGGCTGTTTAAACCTGGCCACTTGATGCGTTTTCTCAGATCGGATAGCTATCTGTTTTATCACAACAATTCCATTTACACCTTACACCTTTTGCAAAACGGATATAAATCCGATCTTCGATTCCCTCACTATGCAAATTTAATGGCGTTCACGTCACCGAAAGCAACAGATATGAGCTGCATTTTATTGATCATCCGTTAAAGGAGAACTCCGGTCAATTTTAACATTGAGCTCATTTTTTTGTACATTTGGAGTGCTGTCAATACAGAGAACAACGACAAAAATCGGTGTTGCCTACACCATGTTATCCTCTTTTTAAAATTTGCACCCTGTTGACTTCAATGGGGCAAGTTTTAAAGGTCCCATTCCATGGATTATTTTTATTATTTTATCATGTTTCCTGGGGTGCCCTTATAATGTTAGTATGTTTTTTAGATCAAAAATTGTTATAATTTAGAAATAAAAGGCATATTTCCTAGCCTGATTTCATTCCCTGGTTTGAACACTCTGTTTGAAGGGGCGTGTCTGCTGTGAGACTTCAGTGTAAACGCCCTCTGCTGTGATTGGCTGAAATGTTTGCATATGAAATATCTGGCATTACATGTGGAACTATCTGGAAAACTTTTACTATTACAGCTATTATACGTTTTTACTATTACAGCTATCGGGATTAACGAATCGTGAGAAGTTTTTTAAGTATTTAGATCTATTCCCATCACATAAAAGGTTGCAGTGATGAGCATTGAGCAGATGACAGTCTGTTGATCGCGTGAAAAAAGATCTTATCACTTTCTGCACTCTCACTAATGATTTCACCAATGCAAACATGAGGTATATAAATACAGTAAGCGCTTCGTTGTGCAGTGTAACAGCGTCATTGATTTCATAACGAGTTTTGTCAAGTGTCCAGATAAACTCGCGCTGTGTGATTGACAGCTTGGGCGATTGGAAAGGGATTGTTCTTTGATCGCTTTCTGTATATTAATCACAGTTTAAGTAAGATTATTTTCATCCTACTAAGTGAAACGATGTGAAGTTGATCGCTACTTCCATAGTAAATCACTACTTACCGCTTGCTGGAATATAGTTGAAATTGTCCTCTTCGTCAGTATGAAACGCTGAGAGAAGCCTGTGCTTGATATTATCCCAGGTTAGAAAAACAGTCCGTGGTGAAATGGACAGAGCAAACTAACAACTTCGAATTAAACTTTTGCGGTATCCGATTATAGATAAACATCAACCGTCTGTTGACATTTCGCCATCAAAACGCCTGTGTTCCACGGTAAAAACACGGTTCTAGTGATGTCATTAAAGAAGGAAGTAGAGGGGTGTAGTCCAATCGAGCCGTTCGTTGTAGTCAACTTCTGTTAAATAAAATATCTCGCTTGTCATTGAACTTTGAGCTTTATAATTTTACAGATATTATTTATACTCTAACAACAACATTACACACTAACTAAAGTTTGAAACATGGGATCACGAAGAACGGGACCTTTAAACCTGCTTTTAGCCTCTTAACATCCTTGATGTGTCATTACAAGTGCACAGCTAATGTGAGTGATTCCTTCGGGGTGAACGCGGGTGAATCTGACTGCAGTAGATGTGAAAGATATTAATAAAAATGATGTTAATTCAGCCAGCGCTCATACCTGTATTTACATCCTGTTTTCGGTCGAAGTCCACAGTAATCGATTGTCGAGTTCACGGGCATTGGTTTAGTACCTATGATCACGCGCGTGAACTCGACAATCGACTACTGTGGCCTCAATGTTAAAATTGACCGGAGTTCTCCTTTAAAATTTCTAAATCAAAGACCGCAATAGGAGAGAGCGCAACAGCCTTGGTAATATCATTTCGTTTCTTTACTTTTAAAGATGATAACTGTGTTAAGCATCGGGGGCTTACTTTCACTTTGATTTCCGCTAGTTTGCAGGTTGGCTTGATGAATAACGTTAGATGGTCAGCGGCGATGCGGCAGTAGCGTCGTCATAACTGGCTATAACATGACATATAGCCTATAACACGCTCTCACACCTTTATTTTAGAGCGTTTTTGGGAGGAGTAAAATTTACATATGATATGTGGTTTGAACAACCAGATGCATTTACACTTGTCCAGTATCTTCTGGAATGCGGCCCAGATCTCCTCCTGAAGTGGTTTGAGCAATCAGATTCAAATGCGTCACGAATGTGTTTCGGAGGGCATTTACACCTGGTCTTTTCAAGATCGTATAGCTATCCGATCACCAAAATCGCATGAAGTTGTAAATGGCCCCTATGTGTGTGTGTGTGTGTGTGTGTGTGTGTGTGTGTGTGTGTGTGTGTGTGTGTGTGGAATGCCTTATATCAGGCTTGATGTAATTTTACTTGATTTGTGATTTATTTCATTTAATTGATTCGAGTACTCAAATTTTCAACTATGTATCTCTGCTATAAGCTAAACCACAACAGTGGCATTTGTATTTATTTATTTTACATGTTGATTTTTTTGCTTTGATTGTAGCTGCTGTCATGAAATGGGACCCAGCTGCAACAGAGGCCCAAATAAAGTCTGCAGCCGATCATCTGAAACTGCTTGCTGCTATAAATGAAGCTTGTGAACCTTATAGCAGCCATATTTTGTTAATTGTTATGTTATAGCCTATATTGTTTTAACAACATTTTATAGATTATTTAAAGGGAAAATGTGTTAATTTACAACTTAACTGTTCTGGTTTTTAAGTTTGATTGTGTTAATGTATACTTTATTCTTCCGGCTGTTAAGTTTTGGTCCAGCAGAACAAAATAGTAATAAAAATATATTTTGAGATTTAAATAGTTGATTTCTTGGAGTGATTAGTTTGGTTTACAGGAAAATGGTAAGCAGTTTATTACAGTTATATTGTTAAGATATACAAATGCAATTATATACACTACACAGTTATTCAATTGAATATTCAATATTATCAATATTCTTTAAAATCTTATTTAGGTCTATGGTCTGTGTGTCTGCAGTTTCATGACACGACAACCATTAACAATGAGTAACTGGGGTTTTCTCAGTGAGAACTAGCTCACTCACTGCCACTGTTTTGTAAATATTTGTAAGTAAATATTTTTTAAAGTTGGATCCTTGCAAAATGCACATATGGGATTTCCATGTCAGTATGGGTCTTTAACAGTCTTTGACATTTCTACTACAGAAAACACGTCTAATACAACTTTTATTCTTGCTGCCTTTAGATGTCTAACAATTACGTCTGTAGCACATCTTTACTTGACATCTATACAATGTCCAGAAAAGACGTAAAAAAAACTTTCATTCTGGCTCCTGTGAGGACGTCTTCTGGATGTCTAAGAATGACGTCTTTGAGGACGTCTTCTGGATGTCTAAGAATGACGTCTTTAGCACGTCTTTAATTGACGTCTATACAATGTCCAGAAAAGACGTAAAAAAAACTTTCATTCTGGCTCCTGTGAGGACGTCTTCTGGATGTCTAAGAATGACGTCTGTAGCACGTCTTTAATTGACGTCTATACAATGTCCAGAAGAGACGTAAAAAAACCTTTCATTCTGGCTCCTGTGAGGACGTCTTCTGGATGTCTAAGAATGACGTCTGTAGCACGTCTTTAATTGACGTCTATACAATGTCCAGAAAAAACGTAAAAAAAACCTTTCATTCTGGCTCCTGTGAGGACGTCTTCTGGATGTCTAAGAATGACGTCTGTAGCACGTCTGTAATTGACGTCTATACAATGTCCAGAAAAGACGTAAAAAAAACTTTCATTCTGGCTCCTGTGAGGACGTCTTCTGGATGTCTAAGAATGACGTCTGTAGCACGTCTTTAATTGACGTCTATACAATGTCCAGAAAAAACGTAAAAAAAACCTTTCATTCTGGCTCCTGTGAGGACGTCTTCTGGATGTCTAAGAATGACGTCTGTAGCACGTCTGTAATTGACGTCTATACAATGTCCAGAAAAGACGTAAAAAAACCTTTCATTCTGGCTCCTGTGAGGACGTCTTCTGGATGTCTAAGAATGACGTCTGTAGCACGTCTTTAATTGACGTCTATACAATGTCCAGAAGAGACGTAAAAAAACCTTTCATTCTGGCTCCTGTGAGGACGTCTTCTGGATGTCTAAGAATGACGTCTGTAGCACGTCTGTAATTGACGTCTATACAATGTCCAGAAAAGACGTAAAAAAAACTTTCATTCTGGCTCCTGTGAGGACGTCTTCTGGATGTCTAAGAATGACGTCTTTAGCACGTCTTTAATTGACGTCTATACAATGTCCAGAAAAGACGTAAAAAAACTTTCATTCTGGCTCCTGTGAGGACGTCTTCTGGATGTCTAAGAATGACGTCTGTAGCACGTCTTTAATTGACGTCTATACAATGTCCAGAAAAGACGTAAAAAAAACTTTCATTCTGGCTCCTGTGAGGACGTCTTCTGGATGTCTAAGAATGATGTCTTTTAGACGTCTTCTGGACGACTTTTTGCTCGCTGGGGAAACTCAGCGTAAGGTATGCTACTTGCCTCATAGACCTGGGAAATATATAGACAACTTGAAATGTCTACTTTTAAACATGCAGAACAATTCAAAACGAAGGAAAACAGACTGCTTTCTCCTTATGAAATGTGCATTTCTCTCTGGCGTGTTCTGAGAAGATCGCGACGCATCGTCAACTTCATCTTTGCAGTCGACACAGAAAACACTTGTTTATTAAAAACAATTAAAATGTCTAGCTATATATGGCATATTAATAATCATAATACTTTTGCCGGTTCTTTGTGACAGCTTTAAGATGCTTTATTCGCAACGCCACCCACATGTTGAACGAGTCACACCGCATCAGCACCGAAAACATGATTTTTTTTTCAAATCTAAAATAAAAAATCGTGATACGAACCAAATCGTAGGTTTGGTCTATCGTTACAGCCAGATGAGAAAGCAAGAGTTTATGGTTTAAAAAACAAACAAACAATGGCTATCTGAACATCTTTGCCAAGCTCAAACCAGTACAGAATTAGGCTAATCAATAAATTATCGGGGAGGGTCATGCCTTTTTTCACAATCATTTTGGAGGGTCATAGAAAAAAATATTGCTGGCGAAGGGAGGGTCATGTCTTTTTTGACAACAGATCTCAAAACTCCTCCCTTAAATAAATAACGAACAGTCCCTAAGTTTCAAGTTTTGAAAAATACAACAACAAACAGTAATATTGTTAAATATTATAACAATTGAATTTATAATTATATATTAGGGGTGTAACGGTTCACAAAATTTCACGGTTCGGTTCAATACAGTGGTGACACGGTTCGGTACGTTTTCAATACAACAAAAAAAGAAATGCCAGAGAAATTCCCTTGATTTTTTTTTTTTTAATTAAAACTAACATCATAAAGTATGATCTTTTTTTTACTTTGAACAATGATGGAGCTATGACCCATCTTCTTAACAGCATATAAAACAAAAAATGCTCATTATAAAAAATTAAATGTATTATTGTAGTAGATAAACAAAGGTTTATTTTATTTTAGTTTTATTTTAAGTATGCAAGGCTCCAGGTTAACATTTGAGGGCAGCAATTTTATTCATTATGTCGAAATAATTCAAAAGCAAAACGATTAAAAAAATAAATATTTGATAGTGGAAATTAATGTCTTTTTTATTTTTAAATAAGTGTTTTTTCCCCTACATCTAGAAACATTTAGTTTTATAAATGGGGGGTAATCTTTGAAGGATGAACAAAATAATGTTTTGGTCATCACATTAAAAATAACATTGAAATATATGATCATATTTGAGTTTTGAAGTGCTAGAAAATATATGTGATGTACTTGAAAGCATTTTACTATTCCTGCCAAACGTCCATGGTGACAGTTTTTAGTGTTTAGTCTATATTAAATCCGTAGTGAATGTTTCTTATAACGGTTCAATACGAATATTTAATTATAATTTATTTCTGTGAGCAAAGCTGAATTTTCAGCATCATTACTCCAGTCTTCAGTGTCACATGATCCTTCATAAATCAGTCTAATATGATATATGAATAATTCTCAAAAAGAATTCATTGTTATTATCAATGTTGAAAACAGTTGTTTACATTTTTTTAGGATTCTTTGATGAATAGAAAGATCTTTTTATTTCTTGTAGAAAGCCTTTCTTTAAAGTGAATTTTTGGCAGTTTTGTATAAATTGTATCTTAATTTTAATCAATGTAGCCTAATCATCATGGAGGCGCCGGCGCGATTGCATTGCTCGTGAACTGAAGAACTGAAGCTCGTCTCGACGTGCAGATTCTAAATATTTTAAATTATTGAATGATTTTATTTGTGTTATAATGTTATATAAAATGTTACCATTAGTTATTTTCTCATTTTATGTCATTATCATGAAAAATAAAATAAGAAAAAGAAAATGAAAGATTATAAAAAAAAAACATAAAAAACGGTGAGGGTTGATGGGTACACCCTCCCAGATCAGCCGAGTTATCAAAGCGATCTATGAGAGAAGTGTCGCAGCCTGATCTCCCTCAACTCCGAATTGTCAGAGCGCGCGGCGAGTATATATATGGCAGACACGACCTATGTTTCTCTTCGACGGTAACTGAAAATTCAAGTTGCAATTTTTCACGTTGGATATACTCGCGCGATCAAATATAGATGTGTTAAACACGATAAGAACACAAATTCTACGTTTATTCGTTAAAACAGTCGGTATTTCCCACAATGCTTCGCTACTTTGCAGCTGTTGGCGTACGTCACGATTACTAAGCGCTGCTATTGGCTTAAGTAATGTTTACGTCACGCTTATTAAGTATGTAAGGCGAACGGAACGGAACAGTTAAATTAACAATAAATTAACATTGTGAGTTACATTTTATAAACAACATTGTCGATATTGTTTGTTTTCCCTCTATTTCGCTGACGAGAATTTCAAAATGAAGCCACAGCAGAGTCTCAATGCAACAGACAGCGACGATGTTTTTAAATAGAATCCGCGTTTTGAACGAATCAATTTAATGATTCAATGAACCACCACCACTTGCTTCTTTCCCGAATGAATCAGCCGTTTGAACAAATCGGTTGAATGAGTGACTCGCTCAACTCACTTATTAAATGAAAATCCATCTTTGCAGTGCAGAAGTGACACAGAAGTGGCATCAGATCTGGCATTAATATATTTTCACTGCATTTACAATTGCATAAATAAAGCTATGAGATCGTTAAAATTAGAAATCAGTTCATATTTAACATTCTAATTAAAGGGTACTTTAAATGTGAAACATAAAACTGCCAGTAGGTGGCAAAAATTTTACGCCAATGTTTGCGTGTACATGACCGACCGACCAATGAAGAATAGCGACTGTAGAAAGCACACATTTCAAATAAATGCAGTTCTTTTGAACTCTATTCATCAAACATATTAAGCAGCACAACTGTTTTCAACATTGATAATAATGTTTCTTGAGCATCAAATCATCATAATAATGATTTCTGAAGGATCATGTGACACTGAAGACTGGCGTAATGATGCTGAAAATTCAGATTGTTACTGTTTTTACTGTAATCCTGATCATAATAAATGCAGCCATGTTGAGCACAAGAGACTTCTTACAAAAACATTTGAATAAATCTTACTGATCTCAAACTTTTAAACCAGAGTACAACATAATCCAGCATGTTCTCCATCCTGTATTCACACACTTCAGTCTATCAGTGAACAAGTCTGTATTTATTACAAATCTGTAAAATGATTGACATATATATATAGCTTTACCTCATAACTGTTACTTTAAAAGTTCCATAATGTCAAACAATCTGTTCTCAGAAGTGGTAAAAAAAATTATTATTTCAGTAATTAAATGTACAATGGCAAAATGAGCAGAATTAAAGGTGCACTGTGTAATATTTAGGAGGAGCTGTTGACAGAAATGCAATATTATACTCATAATTTCAGTGTAAAGACCTTTCTTAACGAAACGTTATGTTTTTATTACTTTAGAATGAGCCATTTTTATCTACATACTCTCGGGTTTCCTTACATCGACATGTTTCTACAGGAGCCCTAAATGAACAGACGCGCTTCGTCTCAATATGTTGTTCTTCGTGCAAAGATGCTAGCTAAAGTCAGCGAATAAAACACTGACACAATGAACAAGTCACAATAATATTCGCATTAATATATCGTTTTACTGAATAATTAAGTAATCATTACTTCTTAATGTATCTTTATAAAGAAACCTCACTGCTGAACTGGCTACTCTGCTGTCTCAGACGACGACATCTCCTGTCGGCCACCGTAACTTCTGTTGGGTGCAATTCACAACCTCACCACTAGATGCCGCTCATAATCACACACTGCACCTTTAAAGGTGCGGTATGTAACTTTTTCACTCGACCAAAGCATAAAAATACCATAACACGTTTGCATATATTGAGGAAACATGCCGAGTTCACATACTCGTTTCTCTGAAAAACACTTCTACATCCAGTTACTTTACTTTGAAATGTGCGTTTCCAGGCTGGAATGTTTGTTATTGTTTCGGTCTGTGATACACGTTGCCAATTTTCATTGTCCACTGCACTCGATCCTGTTGCGTGTCTCAAACTGGCGACCCGTGTGAGCGCCGTCGAGTCTGAGGAGCAGGAGGCGGGAGATATTTTGAATTGGACTGCAGTACCACATTCAACCACTAGTTGTCAATCTTACAGACTGCACCTTTAAGTGTACAATGGCAGAATGAAAAGCGCACACTAAAGCGGCTGAGATGAGCTCGCGTCTCAGACGAGGAGCCTCTCGATGGCCGTCTGCAGGGACTGGATCTGAGGCCGGAGCTGAGAGCCCTCTTTAACGGTGACGGAGGAGGCGATGACGGGCCGGGACACGCCACACGCGCGACCCAGGGCCTGCTTGGAGCGCACGAACACGTACGGGACGTTCTTGTCCTCGCACAGCAGAGGCAGGTGCAGGATGATCTCCAGCGGCTCCGCGTCCGCCGCCATCACGATGAACTCCGCGATCCCACGGTTCAGGGTCTTGGTGGCTGGAAACAGTCGAGGAAAAGAGGAAGTTAGCGATGTGCCGTGCAGAATCATCATTATAGCATCAGGGCGACTCCAGGGTTTAACAAGAGGAATTTAAAGACCAATTAAAGAAAATTCATGGAATTAATTGAAGGGAAAATATGATCTCTAAATGTAAATGTCAAAGGAGAAACATTTTTATAAGCCAATACAGTATTTATAAGCTGTTTTCCAGTGCAAATGTCTAAAGAAAGATTCTTAAATCAAGAAGCATTTACTGAGGATACAAAATGACAAAATATGAAGTTTTGTTTTCTGTGAAGTTGATCAAAATGAATTGAGTTTATGCCAATAGCCAATGAAAGGGACGTTTTCATAACAGATAATTGCTCTTGTTTTAAGCATAAACTCACTTAATTGTTATTTTTAAAAACTTCCAATTTGCATTTGTATCTCAAGTAAATATCTTGATTTAAAAAAAATATATTGGAAACAAGAAAAATTATTATTATTATTTTTGCCATGCATGCAACATTTAATGCCATGACTTTTAAAACTTAAAGTAGTCAATAACTGTATCCCTTTAAACTCATCTCTGATCACCAAAAATATTCGTGTCTAAAAATAGCTTGAATGTAACTCGACACCCTTGCCTCATTTATTATGCACGGTTCTATGAATATGCAAATGAGCCCCGCCTCCACTCACTCACTCAGCTCAGAGATCCACTCGTTACATGGGATAAAATTACTGATTACAGTGGGACTTTAACAAAACGATATGTTGCAGGGAGGTTTTGTGTGTGATAAACCTACACAGAACACTCTCTATATTTTAATAACCTACAAATAACTGATGACTAACATTCATTTATCAGTCTCTTTACTGAATAGTAGCTTATAATTAACACAGATATGAGAATAAACAGTGATTTCAGAGCGATTTGGCACGTCTAACTGAAGGGAACATGATGTGAAGCGAGATGTTTTCATTTACTGACCGAAATAGAGAAGCACGTCACGCTAAACTGCTCAATTCCTAATGTAATGTGTGTGTGTGTCCTGAAGTCAGATAGCTGTTTATTCATCTTTTTATGTCTGTGAATAAAATTAAAAATAAACCCTGACGTCAATGTTATTTGCTGCTGAATCATTTCATATCTGGGTAATTGTGGTACACGACATCTTCCATATTATTGGACAAGTTTAATCTCATTTAAACCTGTGATGGTTGATGTGCTCAGATTATGAATATTAATTAAACAAAGGATCAAAACATGACAAGAACTGGTTATTGAGCGTCAGTGTGTGTGTTAGCTTTAAGTAACGTGCTAAATCCACAGTAGATACACACAGCTTTACAGAAAGACACAGTTATTGTATAGTAATTGAATTGTATATTCTATATAGCTAATATTTCATTTGACACGTCAAGGCTTTTTTAAAAATTTATGTCTGTAATTAAATTATTATATAATCAATATTCACTGGTGTTTGTCTTTTACTTTTATCCATATATCCAGGTAAATCAGTTCTCTCTCTCTCTCTCTCAGACTGGTTTAGTAATATGGTTTAATTTTAAGGAATTACTGTATGTATTTTAAAAAAGGAATTTCATATCAGCCAACTAAAAAAACCCACTAAGACCGAGAAATGTTTAATTTCACAGTCTATAGCTCCGGTTATATACTAGTATATGGAAAACCTTCCTGACTAACCAAAAACAAACCTTTAAAGAAAAGCTAATTTTGGGAAGGTTCTGTCCGAGAGTGTGTTGGGAAAGGGAAGAGCTCTCCGGGTGACTCCTGTACCTTCATTGGCCCCCTTCCTCAGCTGTTTGTAGTTGGCGGCCTGTTGCACGAGGTCCAGGATGGTCTTGGAGAGAGTGGCGTCGGCCAGGGGATAGGCTTTGGGATTGACCTCTGACTCGGCCTGGAGGAGGACAGCAGCAACAGCTGTGTGAGAGTTACACCGAGTCAGTCACGTGTCCAGGGGAGATCTCTAACTGACCCAGAGAAGCTCCTGCATCAACATCTGAACACGTGACAGAAGAACGCGGGCTGTTGTTGTTGTGGTTACACGCGCGTGTGTGTGTGTGTGTGTGTGTCATGGATATCAAGATGTGTGCCGGTGAATAGCCATTAAATCACCACGACTTTCATTAGAAACAAACCAATAACGTAACATTGATGATACAGAGGCAAAGAGCAGCAGGTGTTGTTGGACAGTCAGAGATACACTCTACACACACATTATGATGGAGATTATCTAAACCACAAGTTAAAGCCCATGGCTACAAGAACAGCACATATTTACCATGTCTCAGGTGTGTGTGTGTGTGTAAGCGCGGTCAGTCCTCTCGGCGTGCGGTGCTTCACGGAGGACCGACAGATTCAACGCGCGATTCGCACGGCGAGCGTTCAGTGTGTGTCGCTCCGTGTTGCGTCATCAATACGAGACGAAGAAGAGGGAAACCAACTACATAATAAAGGTGCAAGGTTTTTCTAAAGACCAAGCTAAATCAGGGTACAATATTTATACTATATAACAAATGTGTTATATTGCTTGACTAATGAAATTAACAGAAACTTACACAAATAAAGAACATTGTAATTAATAAACAGTCATTAAAGAGTCATTAATTAAAGTCATTAATTGTTCTGTCTTCATAAACATAAAATATATTCTACTGTGTGTGTGTGTGTGTGTGTGTATTTTAATTTATTTTATTTCATTAATTTATAATGCCATATATACTAATATATAATATATAATAATATATACGAATTTGAAAATAAATAAAAAAATGTGTTAAATTGCATACTAATGTTATAAAACATTTAGCCAAAAGCAAACCAAGACTGAGCCGATTTAAAAAAAAAACACACAAGGAATATTTTGAAGAACAAAAGCTGCTCACATATTTCTTTTTATTTTATTTTACATACATGATTTATTATACATAATAATTCATTATGTGTAAAAAACAAACAAACAAAAAAAAACGTTTAGTGCCTTTTTTTTTTTAAATGAGTTATCATAAAAAATGCTGCTGAACTCAGTTTGAGAAACTGGTTTTATTTAGATAAATGTCAGACCGTCCCGTTAGTATGAAACAGCTCTTGGTTCCGGTGTGTCCATATATGGCGTGTGGCTGCGGCGCAGTGTATTGTGGGTAGGTCTCCGGGGTCGGCCATAGCAGCATTAGCAGAGTTTCCCCGCGGCTGAAGGAGAGGACAGAGTCATGACGGGATTCAGAGGCTTCGCTCATCTCTCCGTGAGTCCTCCTTGTCTCACACTGCACGGCTTTCTCCCCGCCGCTTACAGGTCGTGTTTTAAACACACACACGCGCTCTTTAGGGTCCCGTGGCGGGCTAACGCTGCGAGTGTCATTGAGCCGGTGTCCGCAGCTGTTAGAAGCCGTCCTCTCTTTATCAAACACCCGAACACACACTGATCCTGGACCCGCAGGTCCTGCTGTCCTCATAGTGCTGGTCTATGGTGGATCTGCTGCTGTTTCTGTGATGAAGGTCACCGTGACACACACACTGATACTATACTTTCAGTCACATGTGACCTTTGACCCGGTCTGATCTGTCATCATCATCATCATCATCATCATCCAGGATCATGATGAGACCTTTAGATCAGAAAACAATTTAATGATGGACTCTGAGTTCATAGGGAAACACAGGGATATCAGGGATGAAATCTAAAAATTTATATAAAACTAAGCGTTTGGTTAACGTTAAATGTCCTACACTGATACAAGGCCTTTGATTTTACTCATTTTTATTAAGGCAAGTGGTTTGCGCAACATCTCTTAAAGGGCCAGTTCACCTGTAAATGTAGACGTTCACAATCTACTCTCCCTCAAGTTGATTCAAGCCTGTGTGAGTTTCTTCTGTCAAACACAAACTTTTGTATACTTTTATGACTTTTTATATGCCATTGAATCATCAACTGTTTGGTTTCTGACATTCTTCAAAATATCTTATTTTGTGTTGGACAGCAGAAAGAAACTTGACAATTTTTTCTTTCTTTTGGGTGAACTGTCCCTTTGAGTTTAAATATGCGTTTAAGTTGAAGTCAGTCAGTGTTTGTAAGTGTCGACTCACTTTGATCAGATTCCAGTGTGTTGTTGAGTGAATGGAAACGAGCTGTTCGCGTTTGACGCTCGTTTATCTTAAAGTCACCATGAAAGCAAAATGGACTATTTTTATTTTTTATGGAATATTGCCGTATTTATTATAAATGATCTGTCCTAATCACTCCCTCTTGCAGCGACATCTCTGCGCTGAATGGTGTAATTATTACAATATACATTGTAATTATTTTTTTTAAAGTCTACTGTTGTACAGTAGAGTTAAGATGCCTCTCAGTGTTATAACACTAATAATAATAAATGATCAAAACATAAAACATTTTTCTTCCATGTTTTAATTTTAACAGTGTACAGCTCAGTTGTTTGACAAAGTTTGTTTCATTGCATATGATTAAAAGATAAATTAAATTAATATTTTATGTCTTCATTCATTTGGTTATGAGAAAATACACAACACAGATTTTGTGGGTGGAAAAAATATTTCATAGAGATTTTTTTTTAATAATTAAATTTTTTTTATTTTTTTTTTTATGAATTCGATGAATTAGACATTCCTTTTGATTATTCATTATTTTTAATTTAATTAAAACATTAAAATGAAATCCAGGAAACAGAATTTGGTAAAAAAAAATTAAGCAGAATTTGAGGAAGAAAAAGTTTAATATTTAATAGTGCCCTAAACATGTAATATTTGTCAAACTTTTAACACATTTTAAAGTTTCATGATTTCAATTAATTCGACATGCTTTTTGATTACTAAAATTTTAATTTAACCATTAAAATGGAGTCCCAAAAATTAAAACGAAAAAAAAAAAAAAAAAAAGAAAAATCCCAAAAAATTAAATGGGGGGAAAAAATAAAATGGAATTTGGGAGATTTTTATTTATTTATGATATATATATATATATATATATATATATATATATATATATATATATATATATATATATATATATATATATATATATATATATATATATATATATATAAATTTTTTTTTTTTTTTTTTTTTTTTTTCAAATTCAGTTTTATTTTTTATGAAATTATCTGTGTCCTGGATTCCATTTTAATGGTTTAATAAAATTGTAATAAAAAATAATGTCTAATTAATTGAATTCATAAAAACCAACCAAAACCAATTATAATAATACAATTTAATAATTTAATAATAAAAATCTATTAAATGTTTTTTTTTCTTCAAAAATAAAAAAAATTAAAAATAAAAAAATAAATAAAAAAATAAAAATATATATCTTTTTTTTAAATTCTATGATTTAAAAAAAAAAATGAAAATTAAAATAAATAAAAAATAAAATTAAAAAATTCTATGAAATGTCCCCCCACACACACATCTTGTCAGCTTCCTGAAGGGTGTTTTGAAAGCGCCCGCCTCTACCAGTGTTCTCCTCACAGTGAGTGTTTCCCCAGAGACGCTGTTACGCCGCCGCCAGGAGGAGCGAGGCGCTGACCGAACCTCTGCTGACCCGAAAGCCTGCAGCTCCACCAGCCCTCACGCCACAGGACGTCCAGGTGTGTGTGTGTGTGTGTGTGTGTGTCATGCTCTCAGATCACATGACCCACTGCTCAACCTCTGGTACTGTGTGTGGTGCAGGTGTCCAAGCTTCCCAGCGGGCTCCTCGTGGCCTCTCTGGAGAACTACTCCCCCGCCTCTAAAGTCGGCGTGTTCGTGAGAGCCGGGAGTCGATATGAGACCGCCGAGAACCTGGGAGCCACTCACATGCTGCGGTTAGCTGCCAATCTGGTGCGTTCACACACACACACCAGCAATATAGCAGTATATGTGACCCTGGACCACAAAACCAGTCACGAGTCGCACGGGTTTATCTGTGGCAATAGCCAACAATACAGTATGGGTCAAAATTATCCATTTTTCTTTTATGTCAAAAATCATTAGGATATTAAGTAAAGATCATGTTCCATGAAGATATTTAGTAAATTTCCTACCATAAATATATAAAACATGTATTTTTGTGAGTGAATGCAGCACAATCGTGAACATTAATGGACAACTTTAAAGGAGATTTTCTCAATGTTTAGATTTTTTTTTGCACCCTCAGATTCCAGATCTTCAAATAGTCGTATCTCAACAATATCTAACAAACCATACACCAATGGAAATCATATTTATTCAGCTTTCAGATGATCTATACATCTCAATAAAAAAAAATGACCCATGTGACCCAGGGTCACATATAGCAAGTATATAGCAGTGAGGTTTATTGTATGTGTTCGGTCTATAGTCTGTGGAGACTCATTCAAGCAAGTTTCTCATTGTACTTGGTAACTTGTACACATGACAATAATAAATTACTTGACTTGACGAAAATTAATACGTATGATTGAAGCGACAATGACCTTCTTGTCACTTAATGGTGTTGTAGGATTATTTCTGACGCGTGAGATCCAAGAGCTTCCAGTCCAGTCCTGCGTTCATCAGCTTTATTCGACACAGTTCCGATGCCAAAACACATTATAATCCACAAGTTTGCATGTCCACATACGACCCTGACACGGTCAAACAGTGTTTGCTTCCCTCATTAGTGACACCTGACTTCCCATATACCTATTAAACACACTCTCCACCCAGTGTCCAACAGTGGAACTACAGCACATGTGACCCTGGACCACAAAACCAGTCACATGGGTCTATTTTCTGAAATTAAGATGTATAGATCATCTTAAAGCTGAATAAATATGATTTCCATTGGTGTATGGTTTGTTATGACAGGACAATATTTGATTACAACTATTGAAAATCTGGAATCTGAGGGTGCAAAAAAAACATTGAAATCTCCTTTAAAGTTGTTCAATTATGTGACTTATTGACGTGTGACTGATTTAGTGGTCCAGGGTCACACATTATAAATCGAGCGTAATGGCTCTGACACTCGTACTGAATCTGCTGTTAAACGTCTGTGTGAGCTGATCAGACATGCAGAGGATGTTGTGTGTGTGTGTGTGTTAAGTGTGTTGTGTGTCTCAGACCACTAAAGGTGCGTCGGCCTTCAGGATCTGTCGGGGTCTGGAGGCGGCGGGAGCCAGTCTGAGGTCAGCTTATATTTCTTATATTTACCCATCAATACTCTCTGTACCGCACGCTGTCATCTCTCTCACTGTCCGCTGTCATCCGCTGGTGTTTAGCGTGACGTCTTCGAGGGAACACATGGTGTATTCTCTGGACTGTCTGCGGGATGATTTGTGAGTATCTCGCAGGAAATGAGCAGTAAATGTAGGTCTAAAAATCACGATAAATATTACGATAACGGCACAGAGAAACAATATCGCTGGAATCACTGTCGGCTGATAAACACTGTCAGCCAATCAGAATCAGCTCGAGCATTTAAAGTGGCAGACGAGCACGAGCTTATAATAACCAGAACAATATCATCCGCTGGTGTGGACGCTAATATAGTTATCTTAGTATGTACATGGGGAACAGGACTGTACAATTAAGGGTAACACTTTATTTTACAGTGTCCTTGTTACATGTGTTACATGTGCTTACCGTAGTAATAACAGTAAATTATGCATAATTACATGCAACTAACCCTCAACCAAACCCTAATCCTACCCTAACCCTATAGTAAGTACATTAACCTAAATTAAGTGCCACTATGTCCCTTTAATAAGGGGAATTTAAGGTGTTGTGTCAGTAAAGAAAAAAAAAAGAGTGTGTAATAACGACTCAAATCTTTTATTATCCCAGACCCTGTTTTGATGTAAAGTAAATGGAGTCTGAGTCGACTCTGGAAACCCTTGAGTCAAACACTCCTATTGTACATGAGTCTTCTGAAGCCATACAGACTCAAATTATAAAGTTATTTATTTATTAATATGGGTTAACTATCCTTTTAAATGTCTGTTTGTTTTAAGTCAAATTCAGCTGCGAAACTTTAATCCCTAACTAAGTAAATCAGTATTTTTATCATTATTATTTAGTGTATTTTACTCAGATCCACTGTGTGAGATTCGCCATATCAGAAGTCAACAACCTTAGGCAGAGCTTGTGCTGTTTTATTTGCCAGTATTCAGTTGTATTATCACTTCATGTCTCCTTGTCATCAAGAATTGCTGATGTTTTATTTGTTACTGTGGCAAACAATGTGGATATAGCAGATATTACGGTCTAAAAGATTGGATTTGTAAACGTGTGTGTGTGTGTGTTTGGTGTGCAGTGAGGGCGTGATCGGGTACCTGATCAATGTGACCACTGCTCCTGACTTCAGACCCTGGGAGTTGTCTGACCTCTCGCCGAGGATCAGGATCGACAAGGCCGTTGCAGACCAGAGCCCACAGATCGGTACAGCTCAACAGAAATGAGTGTGTGAAGTCACCTGATGACACGCAGAGTCTGATGTTGATGTGTTTTCCCTGCACAGGTGTTATTGAGAAGCTGCACGAGGCTGCGTATAAGAACGCTTTATCCAACTCGCTGTACTGTCCAGAGCACATGGTGGGGAAGATCAGTGTTGATCTGGTACGTGACTGGCCGCAGCTCTTCATCTGTTGTTTCCCCTGAGCCATTGGCAAACTCTCTTCTCTTTCTGCTCTTCAATTCCAGCTGCAACAGTTCGTGGCGAATAATTACGCCAGTGCCAGAATGGCTCTCGTCGGATTAGGTAAGACTTTCTCATCGATGTAAGTCAAGTTGCGTGGTCAAAATTGTGGTTTTGGTTGCTCTTATACATATAACACATTTTTCAATATTTCAATAAATGGATAAATGGAGTTTTTGTCTCCTACAAGAAAGAACCGATTCTGAACTGTCTGAAACGAGTCATCGGTAATACTAGTCACTTCCTGCTGAACCTATGTAGGATTGTTACAAATTTGCATAATGCCAGCCAATGGTCAGAGCAGAGTAGACCAATCTCAACAGACTGGGCCATCTGACCAATCAGAGCAGAGTAGACCAATCACAACAGACGGGGTCATCTGACCAATCAGGGCAGAGTAGACCAATCACAACAGACTGGGTCATCTGACCAATCAGGGCAGAGTAGACCAATCACAACAGACTGGGCCATCTGACCAATCAGAGCAGAGTAGACCAATCACAACAGACTGGGCCATCTGACCAATCAGAGCAGAGTAGACCAATCACAACAGACTGGGCCATCTGACCAATCAGAGCAGAGTAGACCAATCACGACAGACTGGGCCATCCGACCAATCAGAGCAGAGTAGACCAATCAAAACAGACTGGGTCATCTGACCAATCAGAGCAGAGTAGACCAATCACGACAGACTGGGCCATCCGACCAATCAGAGCAGAGTAGACCAATCACAACAGACTGGGTCATCTGACCAATCAGGGCAGAGTAGACCAATCACAACAGACGGGGTCATCTGACCAATCAGAGCAGAGTAGACCAATCACAACAGACGGGGTCATCTGACCAATCAGGGCAGAGTAGACCAATCACAACAGACTGGGCCATCTGACCAATCAGATCAGAGTAGACCAATCACAACAGACTGGGTCATCTGACCAATCAGGGCAGAGTAGACCAATCACAACAGACTGGGTCATCTGACCAATCAGGGCAGAGTAGACCAATCACAACAGACTGGGCCATCTGACCAATCAGAGCAGAGTAGACCAATCACAACAGACTGGGCCATCTGACCAATCAGAGCAGAGTAGACCAATCACAACAGACGGGGTCATCTGACCAATCAGGGCAGAGTAGACCAATCACAACATACTGGGTCATCTGACCAATCAGAGCAGAGTAGACCAATCACGACAGACTGGGCCATCCGACCAATCAGAGCAGAGTAGACCAATCACAACAGACGGGGTCATCTGACCAATCAGGGCAGAGTAGACCAATCACAACATACTGGGTCATCTGACCAATCAGGGCAGAGTAGACCAATCTCAACAGATGGGGTCATCTGACCAATCAGAGCAGAGTAGACCAATCACAACAGACTGGGTCATCTGACCAATCAGATCAGAGTAGACCAATCACAACAGACTGGGCCATCTGACCAATCAGAGCAGAGTAGACCAATCTCAACAGATGGGGTCATCTGACCAATCAGAGCAGAGTAGACCAATCACAACAGACTGGGTCATCTGACCAATCAGATCAGAGTAGACCAATCACAACAGACTGGGCCATCTGACCAATCAGATCAGAGTAGACCAATCACAACAGACTGGGCCATCTGACCAATCAGAGCAGAGTAGACCAATCTCAACAGATGGGGTCATCTGACCAATCAGGGCAGAGTAGACCAATCACAACATACTGGGTCATCTGACCAATCAGGGCAGAGTAGACCAATCTCAACAGATGGGGTCATCTGACCAATCAGAGCAGAGTAGACCAATCACAACAGACTGGGTCATCTGACCAATCAGATCAGAGTAGACCAATCACAACAGACTGGGCCATCTGACCAATCAGAGCAGAGTAGACCAATCTCAACAGATGGGGTCATCTGACCAATCAGAGCAGAGTAGACCAATCACAACAGACTGGGTCATCTGACCAATCAGATCAGAGTAGACCAATCACAACAGACTGGGCCATCTGACCAATCAGATCAGAGTAGACCAATCACAACAGACTGGGCCATCTGACCAATCAGAGCAGAGTAGACCAATCACAACAGATGGGGTCATCTGACCAATCAGAGCAGAGTAGACCAATCACAACAGACTGGGTCATCTGACCAATCAGATCAGAGTAGACCAATCACAACAGACTGGGCCATCTGACCAATCAGAGCAGAGTAGACCAATCTCAACAGATGGGGTCATCTGACCAATCAGAGCAGAGTAGACCAATCACAACAGACTGGGTCATCTGACCAATCAGATCAGAGTAGACCAATCACAACAGACTGGGCCATCTGACCAATCAGATCAGAGTAGACCAATCACAACAGACTGGGTCATCTGACCAATCAGAGCAGAGTAGACCAATCTCAACAGATGGGGTCATCTGACCAATCAGATCAGAGTAGACCAATCACAACAGACTGGGCCATCTGACCAATCAGAGCAGAGTAGACCAATCACAACAGACTGGGTCATCTGACCAATCAGAGCAGAGTAGACCAATCACAACAGACTGGTTGTAATATCTAATCTTTTATCGAACCAGTTCAGACACTGAGAGAAAAGAGCTGATGCTGCAATTCTGAGATAAAGTTCTTTTCGATCTCTGATGGACGTAAACATATTGTAGGAGACCTCAAAACAACATTAGTAGCCTTTAAAACAGCAAAATAGGGGCACTTTAAGAGTCGAGAAGACAAAAACACTGTTTTGTAGCTTCTATTAACTAGACCAGACTGTGTGATGAGTGAATGTTGTTGTTGATGATGATTCTCTCTGCGTGTGTGTGTGTGTGTGTGTGTGTGTGTGTGTGTGTGTAGGAGTCAGTCACGCTGCTCTGAGGAAGGTGGGAGAGCAGTTAGGTGGACACTCAGGGGCCGGAGCACCAGGAGCCAAAGCTGTTTACCGTGGCGGTGAGTGAGAGCTTTCACTGCAGTGATGAGTGTGTGTGTGTGTGTGTGAGTGTGAGTGTGTGTGTGTGTGTGTGAGCCTGATGAGTGACGGCTGCTGTTCTGCAGGAGAGCTGCGTGTGCAGAGCGGAGGAGGGCTGGTTCACGCTCTGATGGCCTGTGAGGGGGCCGTGACGGGCTCCGCCGAGGCCAACGCCTTCAGTGTCCTGCAGAGGCTTCTGGGAGCCGGGCCGCACGTCAAGAGAGGGTCCAACGTCACCAGCAGACTCAGCCAGGGCATCGCCAAGGCCACCGCTCAGCCCTTCGATGTGAGGAACGCTCATGTGTCTTCACTGCTCTGAAGTACACATGCGTACACAAGCTCTGGCTCAGTGCTGGGCGGCGTGAGCAAAAAAATATATCACGATATATATCATTTTTCAAACAGATACAGTTTTTTCAAGCATCACTGGCTGTTAACCACATTTTCTACTGATTGAGAGAGGAAATACTACAGTAGATTGACTCAGAATGCCCTATTTTACTCTCATGAGTGAATATTGTAGAAAAATTCCACGCTAGTATTAATACAGATTTGCAGTGTTTACAAAGAGGTCCAGCAGGAGGCGCTGTAGGAGCGGCAGAAACAACGGTTTCTCCGGTAACGGCTGTACACAAAGCAGTTTCCCTGGTAACGGCTGAACGCAAAGCAGTTTCCCCGGTAACGGCTGAACGCAAAGCAGTTTCCCCGGTAACGGCTGAACGCAAAGCAGTTTCCCCGGTAACGGCTGAACGCAAAGCAGTTTCCCTGGTAACGGCTGAACGCAAAGCAGTTTCCCCGGTAACGGCTGTACACAAAGCAGTTTCCCTGGTAACGACTGAACGCAAAGCAGTTTCCCCGGTAACGGCTGAACACAAAGCAGTTTCCCCGGTAACGGCTGAACGCAAAGCAGTTTCCCCGGTAACGGCTGTACACAAAGCAGTTTCCCTGGTAACGACTGAACGCAAAGCAGTTTCCCCGGTAACGGCTGAACACAAAGCAGTTTCCCCGGTAACGGCTGAACGCAAAGCAGTTTCCCCGGTAACGGCTATACGCAAAGCAGTTTCCCCAGTAACGGCTGAACGCAAAGCAGTTTCCCCGGTAACGGCTATACGCAAAGCAGTTTCCCCGGTAACGGCTGAATGCAAAGCAGTTTCCCCGGTAACGGCTGAACGCAAACCAGTTTCCCCGGTAACAGCTGTACACAAAGCAGTTTCCCCGGTAACGGATGTACACAAAGCAGTTTCCTCAGTATAGATGTACACAAAGCAGTTTCCCCGGTAACGGCTGTACACAAAGCAGCGCTGCGCTCGTAAACGCTGCTTTATCATGAAAGATAAAGAAAGATTAAATGAAAATAACATCAAAACTTTTCTAAAGACAGTCAGCGCCCTTCAGATACATTCATATAAAAAAACACCCGCGCCGCGTTTTGACTTTGAAACGTGCAGTGCTCGTGTTTATTCAACAATCTCTATGGCTTTTGGTAAATCTATTTGTGGTGGACAGTGGTGATATTGTGAACCAATGAATGGGAAACACTGTAATATAATTTGACAGCTATCAATTCCATCTTCACCGTCACGTTTAGTAACACACACACAGATGTGCACCGCCACAGAGCAACAGTGAAAAGACCCTCTCAAACAGTGTCGCGCCGCGTTCCCAAAGTTGTTAAAGCGACATACACCGGTATTGTGGTATATTAAAATTCATATCATAACAAAAACAAACACCAGCACTATTGCTACAGTTGATATGCTTCTGGTGTGTTTTCTGCGCAGGCCACGGCTTTCAGCGCCACGTACTCGGACTCTGGGCTCTTCGGGGTGTACATCATCTCTCAGGCAGACTCGGCCCGCGAGGTGAGTGCGCTTCAACACACCCTTCCTTGCCACACAACACTTCAAAACACTGTTTTGTGCAGAGCTGCTTTATATCTGAATTAACTTTAGTCCATAACTGATGATTTTTGTAACACTGACCCAGTTATCGAACTCAATTGAGTCAACACTGAACTGACTCGTAGTGAATAACAACTCTATTGTGTAGGCCGGGTCCGAATACCATTGTTTTGAGCGTAAAGTATAATCAGGTTGGGTTCCTTCAACTGTCCATCCTGTTAAAAACGGCTAGGCTATATAAGATAATTTTAAAAGGAGTGTTGTATTGTCGTTTCATAACATTGACAGAGTTATTGAACTGAACTGAATCAACATTGAACTAAATTGAGCTGAATAGTTACACCTGTCTTCTGTTGAGCTGCTCGAGTTGAATTTTATAAATGATTCCTTAACTTTTCTCTGTTATTGAACTGAATCAACACTGAGCTGAATAATGTAATAATTTCTCATATTTGATGAAATTTGCATCATTGAACCATCATTTTCCTGTTTGTCACTGTGAAGCTGCTTTGAAACTGAATCTGAATTGTATAAAGCGCTATAGAAATAAAGGTGACTTGACTTAGCTGTTTGATTTCATAAATGAAAATCCTGTCATGATTCACTCGCTCTAATGTTGTTCCAAACAAAATATTTCCAAGCTCTTTTACATTCAATGACAGTGTTTTTATATATGGGTGAAATGTTCCACTCAGGGGCGGCTGCAACCCCGAAACATGTCTAGGGGAAAACCACCCCCTAAAAAGTTATGGAATTCAAGTCGGTTCGTCAAACCGTTCTTTAATAACGTGCAAACGAATTCGACAAAGAGCACGCTAAAATGAACGTGAGGCTGTATCTCCGCAGCGCTTTAGCGTATTCTCACCAAACTTGGTGTGTGTTAAGACAACTCTGACCTGAGGCCGCCTGCACACACTTCTGCTGAGTCCGTTTCAGTGCAGCGCCCCCTAGTGGTCAGGAGATAGAAAAAATAGCCATTTTTCATTATAACTTCTGAATGGTGCGGCCAAAAATCACAAAACTGGTGTCGTCAGATTTGGTGCAGCGTGCCGAGTCGAAGGAGACCCGATTTTTCCACATCAGCCATTTTGGGCGTCTGCCATTTAAAAAAAAAAAAAAAAAGGATTTGAATTAAAATGATTTTACAAAGGCATTGCTGCATTATTATGAAACTCGGTATGTGTCTTCGGCATCATGCCCTGACAGTGCTAGTACCAGCTTTGAGGCAGCGCCACCTTGTGGTTAAAAGGTATAATTAAATTAAAAGTTTAATTTTTTTTAAAGATTTATTTTTGCCATTTTCACTTTTTTTTATTAATGAGAGAGGACAGTTCAGAATGGACAGGAAGCAGCGTGGGACAAAGAGAGGGGGAAGGGATCGGGAAAGGTCCACGAGCCGGGACTCGAACTCGGGGTGCCTGAAGCGCGGCCACGCTATATGTCGGAGCTGACGAGCTATTAACTTTTGATTAAATGAGCTTATTGTAATGAAACTGGTCTACTGAAACTAACTACTTTTTTTAACTCTTTCTAGACCGTTTTTTTTTCCCAATTTTCACCATATTTGATTCAGATCATCTTCAGACTGTGCTAGCAAAAAGTTACGGATTTCATGTCAGTAGACAAACCGTTTTCGTTTACCGCATCAACAAAGTTGATAACATGATACCAAAGCGACTCTGAGGCTGTATCTCCGCTATGCTTTGGCATATTGACACCAAACTTTTATCATCGTCACCTCACTCTGACCACAACACATCAGTTTGGTAAAGCGTATTCAAAGTAAATGTCCAATGCCCTCTCTCTCTCTCTTCAGGTGATCAATGCAGCCGTGGCACAGGTGACGGCTGTGGCTGAAGGTAAACTCACCGAAGAGGATCTCACCAGAGCAAAGTGAGTCTAACACTGACCAAATCACCAGTCTAAGCTTTTACACACATAATGCACTGCCAAATAAGCAGTGCCTTCTGAACTAATACAAATGAAATGCTTGTAACTACAGGAAATATTTCTGTAAAAATGTAGGCTACGACAGGCTTTCTTAAATCAGATCTGTGTGTGTGTGTGTAGGACCCAGCTGAAGGTGGATTACCTGATGTCTCTGGAGAGTTCGGAGGGTCTTCTGGAGGAGTTGGGTGTTCAGGTGATCAGCAGCGGCTCCTACAGCTCGCCCGAGTCTGTCACGCAGGCCATCGACTCCCTCACCGCCAGCGACGTGTGCAAAGTAAGACTTCTAACCAAGCGTGAATCCGACACGGAAGTGACTTAAACTGCAATTCATCGACTGTGCCACTAGAGACAGGCTCCAAAAGAGAGTCAATCCCATAGACCCCCATGATAAAATACCCAAATTTACAGCTGAGAAATGTGTGTTTTCAGTCTGGTACAAAAACTCGTCTGGTCTATATAGCTAATGTTGCCCTTAATTAATTTTTTTTTCTATAACTAATCCGTTTAAATTAAATTGAGCCTTAAAGTTCTGCATAATTGAGGGCGTGGCCACTTGAGTGACAGGTGGACTGCCAAGATGGCGACGGCCGGCTCCGCCCACTTTGGGCTTCAAAAATGCTCTTCAGAAACACTACGGGTGACGTCACGCACACTACATCCATTATCTTTTTTTGCAGTCTATGCTTTTAACTCATGACAAGCCAAATTCTCCTTGATCCTCTGAGTTCTTGCACTGAGCGAAGCACCAAGCGTCGCAAGACCATTTATTGAACCGAAGTGACAGAAAGCTCAGAAACCGAGAAAGCAGCCTGAGCGAGAATGTCACCACAGCTGTCATGATGTTTTTGCCTTGATGAAATGTCCAAAAAAGCTCTCTTTTTTCAGCAAATATTTAGTCTGTAAGCCTTATAATGTAAATCAGAGGCTCTCAACTCTGGCCCTCGAGATCCGAGTAATCTCTGATCAAACTCGTGTGCCTGTACCTTTTCTAGGCTGCGTTTGAAATCACACACAGTATGTGAGTGTGTGACAAAAGTGTATCAGAATTCACAGGACAGTATTATCTGCAATCTTTTTCTTTCAGTTCAATTTCAAGCGAAGTCGGATTGATTGAGGCGTTTAGATGAGGCTTTTTCAGTCCGATTGTGTCGTCAATCCCATTATAAACTACACTACTGTTCAAATGTTTCCGTTCAAAGGAGTTACGCTATTTTTTTTTATATTAGTGACCTAAATAAACACTTCTTGTGACACATAATACTGATAGCTTACCAGGTGGTTTTGCTAGTGGCTCATGAAATGGTTAAAGCAGTAAAAGACAACTTGTGTTTTGTTTTGTGTCTACAGGCTGCAAAGAAGTTTGTTGAAAGCAAGAAGACCATGTCAAGTTGTGGACATCTGGCCAACACACCATTTGTGGATGAATTGTGAGGGCGAGTCCTAATATAAAGTGCACACATTGTGCAGCTGCTTTATCCAAGTGTAAAAAATAACCCTGATTACTGTTGACAGTTGTATTTTTCTGGTGTGTCCATCATGAAGTCTGGTCTTTAGTAACGGTGTACTGAAAGCACAGCCATCAGTTTCATCCTTTTCACTGTATATGTGCTGTACATTCATTAAAGCAAGTCTATCGGTCAGTAATACTGCTCGTCTGCTTCATAATTTGTCAATTATTTCTTTCATTAAATGTCCATCTGTGTCAGTTCTTCCAGTGAACTGCAGAGGGAGACTACGAGAAGATAAACGTGGGGGGAAATTACATTGTGATTGTGTTTAAGGTTTTAAAAAAGGTATGTGTGAATTATTAAAAGTAAAAGACTAAAACAAAAGATGTTTTTGTTTTTTTTTGGTTGCATTTAACAAAATAATTTCACCAAAACTCTCTATTTCACTAGAATCAGGTCATGCATGATTTATATATATATATATATATATATAATGTGTGTGTATATATAAAATCTAGCCAAAGATCAGTCTATATATATATATATATATTATAATTTTTTTTTTTTATTTTTTTTTTTTATATAATTAACATACTTTTCTCATAGCTAAACAAAGTATTGAGTATTTGTCATAAGGTTACTGAAGTATGAACACTAACAATATTGTCCCTTTACTTTTTGGCTATTTCCATAATATGTAAATCAATTATGATTAGCCTATTGTAATTTTAACAGTCTCCGCATCCACATGCTCATACAATAGAAAACATTTTCCAGTGTCTATCTTCATTTTTGTCTGCTTAATATCAGTTTTTTCGACATTATTATTTTTAACTTATTTTTTTTTTAATCTGTAATGTAAACATAAGCATTTTTATGGCGATCTCCTGCTGTTTGGACCCCGCTGCTCGTCGTTCATAATACAAAAGGTCTCTTTCTCCTTCGCCCAGAACGCATATATTGTTCATGAACTGTATTTTGAGATTCCTGCCTTCATTAAGTGGGTAATTACAGAAGTGCTGACAGATGTTGATGATGCCCACACACACACACACACACACACACACAGAGAGAACTGACCTCCTCTAGTCACGCGGAGGAGTCTCGCGAGAGCAGCAGACGACGGCGAGATCTCGCGGGCCTGTTGTGTCTGACGACAGACGTTGCGTGGGGGTTTTCGCCTGATGTCATTGGGAACGACGCGAGAGGAGCGTTTACACCGCCGCTTCTCATGCTCCTGCAGGCTTTCTTCGCGAATCCACGCAGTCGACGCTCTTTCTCCGCGCATTTCGACGAGTTTTTCGGGCACGAACGTGATGCGGTGCAGCTGTGCTCGCGCTCGGCGTCCGTGAAGCTGCGCGCGCAGCCGAGCTGAACGATGGACCACAACACCGTCGATCAAAACGGCCGCTAACTCGTCGCTTTCACGCCTTTTTTGCCGTTAAATCCCGCGATCGAGACTTTATTCGAGATGGATATGTGGACGTCGAGTGGAAGTAGGCCCTCCGGATGGCAAACACAGCGTGCGGAGGATCTGTAGCCTGTTAGCAAGTAACGGTACGTTAACAGAAGAAGAAGAAGCCCGCAGTGTGTGATGAGGATGATGATGATGGGGCATCAACTGTCAGGAGGAAGATCAGACACACAACCTGGTCTTTAGGGATCGTGTGTTTCCTTCTACAAATCTGCTGGACTTATAGCCATATCATATCATAACACACACACACACACACACATATCTATCATGCCTGTAGACTCGAGCAGTGTTGTTGAGCACTGATGATATCTGTGGTGTAGAGAGACTAGCTCAGTTGTTCACTCCTGAGTCTGAGCCCAGGACACCTGACATGGATAAACTCACCATTATTTCAGGATGTCTCTTTCTGGCTGCGGATATATTTGCCATAGCGAGCATTGCCAACCCGGACTGGATCAACACTGGCGAGTCAGCAGGTGAGAGACCAGACCAGATCAATAACTGGACAACTGTGTGTGTGTGTGTGTGTGTGATGCTTACATGCCAGCTTTGTCCTCATCTCTTCGGATAATAATAAAGTTCTGGCTCAGATTACGTTATAAAGATAGACATCATCATAACGACTCGTTAAAAACATGATTACGGCTCTTGCATCTTTTTATACACACTCGCATTTGGATGTGCATGAACTCCTGAGCTGATAAGCGTTTACTATTATAATGTGTGTTGTTTAATTAAAGCAGAATTTAGTAGAGCTGGGCTGTGTGTGTGTGTTGAGACGAAATGAACGATTCGGTTCACAAGCTTGTGAATCGATTCTGATCTGGAGTCAATTCGATATCGATTCTTTTGGATGTACATCAGCCACAGTGCACTCATCAAACCGCATTTGTTGCCTGAGTTTCGTAGAAATTGAGAAAAAATAGATTAAAGACGGTTAATATCATAAGTGTATCACTTATAAATCATAACAAAGCGATTTATTTGGATGGGAGGCGTTTTGTAAAAACATATCAGAGACTAAAACATCAATTCTTTGGATTTAAAGGGATAGTTCACCCAACAATTAAAATGCTGTCATGAATTACTCTCTCATGTCGACTATAGTTCATCTCCAGAACACAAATTAAGATATTTTTGATGAAATCTGAGAGATTTCTGTCCCTCCATTTACAGACTACGCAACTACCACCATTACAGATATCCTCATCTGTGTTCTGAAGATGAACAGCACTTTCATGTTTGACTGAACTAATCAATATACGTTTATCAGAATGAGGATCGATTAAAAAGACAAATATCGATATTTTCAACCCAGTCTTAATATTTCATTTCCAGGCCTTGAATACTCGTAGAATTGGTCTTAAAGTCTAAATATGTTTTTGGTTTGTAATGAAATATTAAAGCTTCATCTTTTTTTTAAGCTCATTTAAAGATGCGTATAATTTTTTTTATTTCTTAATCTCAGCATTATTCAACATTTTGTTAATCAATAATACTTTTTTTTTTTTTTTTTTTTCATATAATCATGTTTTAAAATCATTATCCAGTAATCAGGAGCGACCGAAAAGGTCACAAGAATTGCATCATGATTCTTCAGTTTATTTAAGCATGGATATTGTAATAATCTGACCAATACTTCAAGGCTTTATATGAAGCTCAAGATAAGTCATTCATTCAGCTGGCCTGTGTTAATTATTGATGGGTGTTATTTATTAGGACATGTAGACGGTTATTATTAAAGATGTAAAGATGCAGGTCTTTACGTGTGTGTGTGTGTGTTGATAAACAGCTGCTCTTTGTCCAGCACTCATGACTGCTCAATAAGTGGGTCATCAGGGGTTCAAGCTCAATCCTCTCCATTCACTGAGAGTCACTGGCCTCTCACGCTGCACACACACACACACACACACACACACACACACACACACAGTCTCACGCTGCAGTGCTGAATCAGGTGTCAGAACACACACTGCCATGTCAAGATATTCCTTTGTGTCCGTTTCAGCACGCGATGTTCAGCGCATGCTTGCTCTCGGCTCACTCAGCCCTCATGACTGGGCTTGCTGAGGGTCTGGAGTAGGTGTTGCTGTCCCATAGTTATGATGAAACCAGAGGCGAGGACAAGTTGTAGGACATCCACACACACACACACACTCACACACACACACACACACACACACACACACACACACACACACACACACAAATTAGCCTATGTTTTTCATAAAGTACATATTGTTTTTGTGACATAATGATCCTTATCATTATTATGTAATTAACAATTAAGCACATTAACCAAACCCACACCTCAGTTCTGTAATGTGTCCAGGTGTATAAAAAAAAAAATATATATATATATATATATATATATATGTGTATGTATATATATGTGTATGTATATATATATGTATGTATATATATATGTATATATAAATAAATATATATATATATATGTGTATGTATATATATATGTATGTATATATATATGTATATATAAATAAATATATATATATATATATATATATATATATATATATATATGAAGAGTTCAGATGCAAAAGCCTCTAAATACCATCTGAAATTTTCTTCTAGAATGATCATTTTTATCAAGCTTGTATATTTAAATTCAGTAATTTCACTTAAATGGCAATGAAAATTACCTATTAATTGTAATTTAAGTGAAATTATTGAACTTAAATATACAAGCTTGATAAAAATGATCATTCTAGAAGAAAATTTCAGATGGTATTTAGAGGCTTTTGCATCTGAACTCTTCATATATATATATATATATATATATATATATATATATATATATATATATATATATATATATATATATATATATATATATATATATATATATATATAATTTATTTATTTATATATATTTATAATGTTTATTTTAATTAATATTCAATAAATTGGACATAAATGTAAAAAAAAAAAAAGATTTAAAAATTGGCTAAACATGCGTATACTTTAGATGGCAATTGATTCTGCATTCCTATTACAGTATTTTTCACAGTACAGTAAGTAATTGTTTAAAAAAAAAAAAATGACTAAAAAGGAAGTGAACACTGTAACGGGGCACTCAGTAATCTGGTGAGTGTGTGCGCACCGGTAATCATATTTTTTTCATTAATAAAGAAGACAAGGTAACACTAATTTTAAGCGAGCGCTGTGAGAGATCCGTCAAAATAAAAGTCCCTCTTCTAACACACCGGACAATCAGGAAAAACTTTCAGCCGATGCCGATATTTTAAAAATACCCAGGGTTCGAATTATGATTTCATCTTTGTGGGGGTCTCTTTAAAAAAAGGGAAAAAAAAGTAGCCTATAAGCAGGCGCGGTGTAGCTTAATAATGTAATATAAAAATATAAAAATTTGTAAATATAATACAAATTTAATAAAAAGTGTTGGTAACACAATTCAATTTAAATAGTACATTTGTTTTAATTTGTCGTTTAATGAGGTATAATATATGCTGTTAGTTGTGAGTTGTGACTTTTCACGTGAGTAAATAGATAGATCCGAAAGATTTGAACGTGTACTTAAGTGGTCCAGTGGTAGAACATTTGCCTAACGTGTCAGAGGTTCTGGGTTCGAATCCACACTCATAGGTTTTTTTTTTTCATCAAATCCGATTATGTTTATCAGTGGTTCTATATCAGGCAGAGACACGTTTGTGTGCATTTTGTTTTGTAATTTCACAGGAACGAATAGAGAGTCTCCATAACGGACTGAAGCGCGACCGAGTGAAGACTGTGCGCGAGCCACAAACAAACACAGTATCCGCGCCAATGATCGCAGCGGCACTTTTAGTAGTGTGATGACGATCCGAGATCCCGCGAGATCCATGTGTTTGGCATCTTGTCCTATCTTTTAAGTCATGCTACAGTAGTCTGAAGGGAAAAGTGCTTTATTTGTAATTTAAAATAATGGTGCTGATGATTTTTAGAGACCCCCACAGGTGTATGATTTTACTGCTTTCATGGGAGCTCATCCTCTCTCTATAGGAGCTCAGCTCCCACTGGCTCCCACGTAATTCGAACCATGAAAATACCAAATATCGGCCGATATAAACCACTACTTCTTTATGCTGTTATGAAATGAGTAAATGAGTGATGGATCACACAAAGATCTTTCAAACCTTTTAGTAAATTCCACTGGGAAACAAAAACATGTTTTGGCATGCGCATACACACAATATGCTTTGCATTATATTACTGGAGTATAATATGGCAATATAATATTTTTTTTGTATGCTTAACAATAGCTATGTTTCCAACCACCTATTGTGCATTGTGGGATATTGCATAAGAAAATCGCTGGATTGGAAACGCCAACATGCACATCATTTACAAAAAATGCACATAAAAAAACATGCGCACTCAAATTGAGGCGGATACATGTTTATCCGATAAGAAGAAATGCGTATGAACTAGCCTATAATGGAAACACGTTTACAGAATGAAACGATTTAATGCGCAACAAAAAAAACTCACATGACTTTGCCCTCAACAGTGATTGGATAACTGGACGAACCAGTGGACCAATCACATCACAGCATCTCAGATGTTGTTGTTATCCGGTATAATGACGTACGAGAAGCGTCTCTCAGGTTGTGTTCCCACACCAGGCATCATCACGTGAGATCACATGACACTGTGTGTTGCGTTTCATCTGTCCGCTCTGAGACGCATTCATCATTGATGATGGAGGATTAAAGAGACACTCGACTGCAGGAGCTTCCGTTATATTACAGATACTTTACACCGATTCCCAGGAAGTGAATGTTGTTCTCTTGAACACACGCGATGGAAACGCCGCTTTATTCGCTAATGTTTAATGCAATATTGGTTTGACTGTATATAACGTACAGCCAAACCAGCATCTATTCAGACACCTTCGACATTTCTCACATTATCACAGTTTATTCACTATAAGTGTTAATAAAATATGACAATAACTCAGAGTTATCAGATCAGTTGATGTTTCTGTCCTTCTGTTAGACTGTCTCACAGATGAATTATGTTGAATATCTGTCAGCTGTTAAATTTAACTACACAATTAGATAATACCAGTTTAGATCAACCAGTTACTAAGCAATGCTTCATTTAGTTCAGTCTGTGTGTGAAAAGAGTATTAGCAATTAAAGAAAAAACACTTCAGCAAAACATGATCAGGTCAAAGTGTCCGAATCATTTTTGGTCCCAAATCTTTATAAATATTACTGGTAATCCAGTGTGTGAAGAATATTTGGGTATAATATGTCACACACTTTACTTCACTCACATAAATGAACTATAGTGTCCTGCACCCACTAGTAAAACCACACATATCTGCATGGTGTCTGAATAATCTTTGGTTTGACTATAGTTAAAGAAGAAAAAACCTTAGAGATTAACTCTAAATCAGCCAAAGTAGTGACGTAATGATACCAGTCCTGTAAAGGCGTCATGGATAAGATGCTTTGTGTGTGTGTGTGTCGGATTGCTCCTTGGATCGAGCACTTCTCAGCTGACTGTTTAGTGCATGTCTGCGTGTGATCAGAGAAGTGAAGGGCTCTTTGTGAGAGACCGTTTCCTTCCTGTGAATGGATGGTAAAGTCATTAAAGTGTGTGTGTGTGTTGTGTGATGTGGTCTGAGACCAATTGAAGCACATAATAGGCTGATCGCACATTGTTTCGGCTCTTCCAGGGAAACGGTGTCTTTGATCCACTTCTAGACATTTTGACTAAACGGTTGCATTGAAGTTTTTTGTTGTTGTTGTTTTGATTTCTGATATTATGGTTAAGAAATGTTCCTGTGTTGATGGGTACACAATGGGTAAGACATTTTCTCAGTGCAAGAAAGCTTGCTGTCTATTTTTTTTTAGTTTGCTATTATTATTATTATTTGAAGACACGAAACCGAAACCATAGTTTGACATTTTATTTCAACAAAAGTTATTTGAAACATTAAAGTTGACACTTTACTTGAATGCAATTTATGGAAGCTTGTGTCTGCCACAGAATAAAACATTTTAAAAGATAATTGACTTTTTATCTCACAATTGTGAGTTTACATCCCGAAATTCTGACTTTATTTCTCAGAATTGTGAGGTAAAGTAAAGATAAAGTCGCAATTGTGAGTTATGAAGTCCGAATTGCAAGATATAAACTTGCTATTGCGAGATATAATCGAGATATAAGACTTTTTTTCCTCAGAATTGTGAGATATAAACTTTTATTACGCAATTGCGACTTATCATGCAATTCTGACCTTTTATCTCACAATTGCGTGTTATAAAGTGAGAATCGCGAGATACAAACATGCAATTCTGAGAAAAATAGTCAGAATTGTGAGTTTATCATGCAATTCTGAGATAAAAAGATGTAAACTCGCAATAAAAAGTCGCAATTACCTCTTTTATTTTTTATTGTGTGGTGGAAACAAGCTTCCATATTCAATAGCCTAAGTTTTCAATGTATATAAAATCACTTTCGTAAATCTAATTTGAGGCTGACACAAAAATGGGGACATCTCGTCTTTGACTGCAAAACGCGTCCATTTAGCTTCAGTCCAGAGCCGTTTACAGAAAAGAATGACCCCTCAAAGGCAAACTGCACCTGGCCAAAAAGAAAGAAAAAAACTAAACAAACCCTTGCATGCATTGAAGGGGGAACCCGAGCATATCTAGAGATGGGAATATCAGACATTTATCAAAGACGACTCTAGAAAGAAACAACAAGCACTTGTTCAAACCGTAAAAACACCCTGACATTGTGACAAGTTTTTCACAGCTCGACTTGTTTTGAATGTTTTGAAACCTTTTCTGGAGTATTTTTATGAGTCGACCTGCAGAGACTTGAGTAGAAAAGGCTTGCCTTTTTATAAATCTCACTGGTTTTTGCATGTAATATATGCATATAATTTTGCCCTGGGGAGTTATTGGTGTTGCTTTATTAGAAATGTAGATGCGTTTTAAATCAGAGTCTGTGTGTTTGTTCAGCCGAACCGCTGGCAGCTTCACGTGTCGCTCTCGCCACAGCGGTGCTCAGCTGTTTCGTGTTTATTTGCATTTTTGCAGTTTTATACATGTACAGTTGTTTCCGACCACTTCGTCATTTTTAATGTCCAGCCAACATTATCTGCTGGCAATTAGCTTTAGCAAACATTTAGCCTCTTTCCTCTAGCCAACATGTGTTCAGTTTGAGTCTTCTCTTTGGCATTGTTGACATGTTTGCATGTGATCTGATCACAGCTGGTCTTCCCAGACATCTGATGTTCGGTGAAGTCGTGCCACGTATATGTGTATAAGCTTGTTTCCGCCACAGAATAAAACATTTTAAAATATGTTTTTTGAAGACTTTTTAATCTCACAATTGCGAGTTTATGTCTTGCAATTCTGACTTTATTTCTCAGAATTGCGACATCAAAACCCACAATTGCGTTATAAAGTCAGAATTGCGTGTTGTAAAGTCAGAATTGTGTGTTATGAAGTAAAAATTGCGTGATTATAAACCCACAATTGTTATAAAGTCAGAACTGCGACATCTAAACCCACAATTGCGTTATAGTCAGAATTGCGTGTTATAAAGTCAGAATTGCGAGATCTAAACCCACAATTCCATTATAGTCTAAAAGCCTTCCTGTAGCTCAAACAGTAGAACATTGGCGCTTGCAACGCCAAGGTTATGGGGTTCGATTCCCAGGGAAAGCAAGAACTGATAGGAATCTAAATGTGTACCTTGAAATGTAATGTAAGTCGCTTTGGATAAAAGCGTCTGCCAAATGCATGTAGTCAGAATTTCGTGTTATAAAGTCAGAATTGTGTGTTATGAAGTAAAAATTGGGAGATATAAACCCACAATTGCGTTATAAAGTCAGAATTGCGAGATATAAACCCACAGTTGCGTTATAAAGTCAGTATTGCGAGATATAAACCCACAATTGCATTATAAAGTCAGAACTGCGAGATCTAGGCTAAACCCACAATTGTGTGTTATGAAGTAAAAATTGCGAGATATAAACCCACAATTGCGTTATAAAGTCAGAATTGCGAGATATAAACCCACAATTGCGTTATAAAGTCAGAATTGCGAGATATAAACCCACAATTGCATTATAAAGTCAGAATTGCGAGATCTAGGCTAAACCCACAATTGTGTGTTATAAAGTAAAAATTGGGAGATATAAACCCACAATTGCGTTATAAAGTCAGAATTGTGAGATCTAAACCCACAATTGCGTTATAAAGTCAGAATTGCGAGATCTAAACCCACAATTGCGTTATAAAGTTAGAATTGCGAGATCTAAACCCACAATTGCATTATAAAGTCAAAATTGCGTGTTATAAAGTCAAAATTGCGTGTTATAAAGTCAGAATTGTGTGTTATAAAGCAGAGCATATGAGCAGAGTGGAGCAGTGAGAATCTCCGCTCATCGCTCACGGAACTGTTCACCCCTCCGCTCCCCCGCTCAAAGCTACATCAGGCCGCTCCGCTCATTATCGCTCAGCACTCAACGAGGTTTGCTTCGCGCTCCACTCAAATCGCCCCCCGCTCGCTCCAAAACATGAAAAAAATCTACATTCTTCAATCAAAAAATCAAACAATCTACAATCTTGCCTTTGGCTTGCTCAGTTGGGGATATTTGGGGATATTTAATTGAATTAATCAATCAACGATACCATTGATCAGCATTACCAAACGTGGACGTTCCACTAGAAACAAACATTGATGTATCGTTTTAATTTATTACTGTGAAGCTGCTTTGATACAACCTATGTTGTGAAAAGCGCTATATAAATAAACTTGACTTGACTTGACTTTAGCTTAGACCACAGCCTTACCTCCTAAAGAACTGAGTAATAACAACATTTTTCAAATAGAAATGTTTTATTTCAAATTACAGGCCTATGTAAGAAGGAATATAGCCTACACAAAAAGTCCTGTAAAATTAAACGAATAAATGGGCCTAATAATATAAATAAAAATTATATAAACAAAAAATACATACATTTTTTAAAAGTAAGTTAACTATAAGGCCAGAATTTTGAAATAAATAAATACTTTTGCGCAACGCGCACGATTAAAATTTAAATTGGCTTCCATACGTGTACACAAACTGCTGTAAAATTAAACGAATAAATGGGCCTAATAATATAAATATTATTACGGACGACACAAATTCGGCTAAATAAAACGAACCATTAGGTCTACTTGAATGAAAAAACTAATTTGTTTGAATATTACGCTAGATTTAATTTACATTTTGTTACAAGTTACCATATTCAATTTGCTAACCTTTTGTTTTCTTCCCAGCTCACGTTCATGTTTTCGAGAGATGTGTCTTTTGAGATTCCAAAATGAACCTTTGCTGACTGAAACGATGTGTCCACATTCGTTTTCTTGTACCACATTATCATTGTTAGTTAGTTATATTAATAGTACACCTGACCTGTATGACTTCTCATTTTCCTTTTTGAAGTAGCCTACTTTTTGAACTCCATTATTGAGCCGAGTTTTGACTGAAAATAGTCTACTGTTGATGACTGTGCAAGAAAGACTGTGCGAAATTGGAGCGGGAAATAAGGCGACGCTCCGTCCTTTTAAAAATGCCGCTCTGCGCTCTGTCCAAGATCCTCCCGCTCCCGCTGCACTCCGCTCACATGCTCTGTTATAAAGTCAGAATTGCGAGATCTAAACCCACAATTGCATTATAAAGTCAGAATTGCGAGATATAAACCCGCAATTGTTATAAAGTCAGAATTGCGTGTTATGAAGTTAAAATTGCGAGATAAGCCCACAATTGTTTTAAAGTCAGAATTGATAATAACAGATAATAAGTCGCAATTACCTTTTTTATTTTCTTATTCTGTGGCGGAAACAAGCTTCCATATATAGGAGATTATCGGCATCGGCTAGTAATTAATCCAAACTTTTACTGTATGAAAATACTAGCCCAAAAATATGGTGCCATTTCATTCATGCATTCTCTGATAATAAAGGGTGCAGTATTGTCTGGCCTGTGCTCTCTCCTGTCAGTATATTTAAACTCATTCCCCTCAGTGCTCTTAGACTCATCATGTTGTTTGACAGGAATGTGTCCGTCTATCCGCTCTAAAATACCAGGAAACTGTTTGAGTGGCTCTTACTGCTTCGTTTCAGCTGAAGTGACGGTGTGTTTGTTGGCTTTTTCTAAAGGAAAGGACAGGAGACCTTCAAACTCTCCCCGTGACGGAGAACCCGAGCGCTCGCAGGCTCAAAACACGAGCTGGTGGTCGTGACATTTACAGAGCGATAAAGCCCTGCGAGCCTTTTGTTCCCGCAGAAACTGTGGCAGTGAGAGGAGGGATGAATCGGGTCTCTGTCATACAGCACAGAGCTTGTTGTTGAGGTGTCGAAGCCGCTTTTAACAGCACTGTGTGTGTGTGTTTGCAGCAAAACAGACTCTAAACCTCCTCCCAGTGTTTCTGAAGCTCTTGCTGATGCAGGGTTTTACACTCGGACACACAATGTTCAAGAGTGTGTTAAACTGAAGGTTGTTTTTAAGTCAATGCACAATATTGTTAATTTTGTCAGCTATTTTTGTATAGCGGACGGGACTAGTTTAACACGGAGAGGAGGGGTAAAGTAATGATTACCAGAGCTTCTCTGTGATTTTAGTCCCGTCCGAATGTGCATCTCACTAATCATTACGAACAATGTCAGTAAAGATTACGGCGGATTTCACCTTCAGTAAAAAGGTCCGGAAAAATTACCTCAGGTAATGCTGATCCCGTGCGAATAGACCCGCTGTAAATATGTACGTAAATATTCCGTCATTTCCTGTTTAAAAGTAGTTTTCTGTGGTTTTTCAAGTATGGAGACGCTTGAAAAAGCATTCAGTTGCGATCTAGACGCTGGGACGAGTCTGTGGCAAAACTCAAGTGTTTTACACACACCATTCAGATCAGAGAGAAGAGCGAAAGCACTTGTTAGAGGCACGAAACATCTTTTAGCGTTAGATAAGTGCCTATTACCAACACAATCCAATCTGAAGTTAATTAATACATTGTTCGACCGGACATAACTGTTTTATATATAATATAGGTTATGTGTTTGCACACATGATAGCAGGAAGCAACGTAATACACACATGACGACAGGAGTGACGGCGATGCGCAAATCGAGTTACTCCTCCCACTTCTACTAGTTTTAATGAGATTTCGAATTGGCCATTAATATTACAGACGTCCTGTGGTAAAATTACATTACTCCATCTACCCTTGTAAAGTTGATCCTGTCCGAATAGGACTTAAGATTTAGGCTACGTCTGCATTAATCCAGATAGATTTAAAAACTGAGTTTTCATTTCAAAACCATCTTCCTCCACAAAACGAAAGGCCGAAAGGGACCAATTCTGGTGTCCAAAGCATATTCATAATATTAAAAATTTATACTTTTTTAAATGCACTTCATTAAGTGACTCAACTTCCCCCTCTTTAATTACTCATGTGAGAATTTAATTTATTATTAATAATTAATCTTTCAGGAACTATTGAGATCAAAAGTCCCAAAATGTCATTCCGGGTAACTGTCCCGGCTTAAAATCTGAATATAAAAATACGACAAAAATGTAAAAAAGTATTTCAAATCTACTTTGGCATAATTGTATTGATGTTTTCAACGATACCTACAAATATAGTGGTAATACTAAGCTTATTTACATTTTTATGACACAAAGACTTTTGACTCCAAATTGTGATTTCTCTAATGTCATTCCTGGATAACAGACATCAATGACCATTTTATGCCATAATGCATTTTGGTATGTCATGTGACATAATATTGTATCAAAAAGAAGACCATGAAGGAGCACCAGAACATGTGCAAAAAGGTCAGGAAGCGTCTCTTAAAATGTTGATATTTTGACCTTTTCGGTCACTGGTGCACTTTGTAGCAATATCATGTGTCCTTTTGGATAACACTAATAAAACATTTATAATGTTTTTATATTAAAAAACAATAATTAAATTAGTTGAAAACCTGCATGGATTTTTTTTAATGCAGCACCAAAAGAGGGACCTAAAAAATGTATTTACCCAGGAATAACAAGTTATTCAGTACATACATTCAGTTATGGCTGATGCATCATGTTTCATTTAAAAAAAAAAATGTATTCCACAATATTAAGACGCTTTGCCAAATTAAATAGTTTTGAAATATTTTTTTTTTAAAAATGCATCTCACGACCCCTTCGTTTTGTTCCTTTCTATTGCAACAGTCAGTCCGTCTTCACTCAAAACAAACTCCATACCTGCATGCTTTGATGCACTTCACTGAATATTGGGTGTAAATACAGCACTTCAGTGATTGGACTAGTGACAGTCCATCCTCTGGTCCAAACCTCTCTCACTTTGGCCTCCTTACCAAGCCAACATAATCCAATTAGAGCAAATATTTAACACACACGCATGCGAAAAGGCCAGAGACCATTAGCAGATGTTTGTGATTGTGAACGCCAGGTGATCCGGTTCTGAGGAAACCCGCTGAGTTTTCTTCAGGCACAGAGTCCGCGCGGTTTCCGGGTTATTTTGTCCCGCTCCATTGAGCTACATACCGAGGAGCTCTTAGGAAAAGGGTTTTATGAAAAGGACTGACATGCTCTTATCCGAACACATGAAAGGAGTAATAAGACCGAGCTCTTGGAAAGTGATGAGGCCGGTCTGTTTATGCCACTGACTCAGAGAAAATAAAGCTCTTCTTGCTGACTCAGTTCAGCATTTCTAGAGCTCCTGCTGCTGCTGACCAGATTTATTTCCTTAATGTATGTCCATGGCTCTTACGGCTCATAACTAGTGCTCCACTTATGTGGGTTTTCAATGGCGAATAATGATAATCAGATTGCAGGGTTTCCTATGGTTGATAGAATGTGAGCTAGGATTATACAGTTTATTTAAAGCTACTGAAATGTGTAAATATATTCTGAAGTTTAAAGAACTACTTATGCCACTAAAAATGTTTTAAAACAGAAGCAGGGCTCGACATTAAGGCTTGTTCAGGATAAGTGGATTTTTTTATATAGAGAATTTTATTTGCCTGGCCGGAGAAGTAGTCCGATTAAAACATCACTAGCAAAAAAAGTAACTAGGGAATCCCCAAAATGCGGGAATGATTCAGGTTTTATTACATTTATTGTAAGTGGCGATAGATAACGATGTAATGGACTGACGGTAACAAGGTTCTAAATGTTCTATAATATTCTAAAAATTCTAAATGTGGAGTTTTTATATTTATGACATGATACACTTAAGCAACATGTGGCCAAGAGTGATGTCTTCCTGAATACTAAAGTGACACTGATTTCATACGACAGTTCAATAAACAAGTTAATATTAAGTCACTTACATTTTAGATCCAATATTGACTGTTTTTGTTTTGTTTCAGCAGCGAAAATAGTTCCAAACAAAGATCACAGTGGAACCATAACGCACAGGAACACGTAACCGCGTTTCATTACTGAATGATTCAGCGTTTTGAACGAATCGGTTGAGTCAAAGATTCAATGACCTATTCATAAACTGCCTCATTCTTTAATGAATCAGCCAAGCCGTTTGAATGAATCGTTTGAATAAACGACTCGATGACTCGCTCATTAAGACGGTCACCTGCCGCCACCTACTGGTGGTTTAGTTTCATGTTTAAAAGTATCATTCTTTCCAACATTTCTTATTTGTATATTCAAAAAATATTTAAAAAATCTCATAACGATTTAATGCAGTTGTAATTTTTCTGTGTAAATGATTTAATTTGAATGGCAACAGCGTCTTATTGTTCTAAATTAATTTATTGATCAAATTTATACATTTGAATTGATAAGGGGAATAAATACCCTTTTATAATGGTAAAAGATAAATAAATATCACACAAATGCAGATTTTAATATGTCAAAGCTGGTAGAACACTGATGAGAATATTGCTTCATTGCTTCAGAATAAATTATATTTGCACCACAAAAAAAATCCTGTTTTTTTTTTTCCAGGTAAGCAGAGGACAAGCACATGACGAGGCATGTTTTACATTATCTGTTGACAAGGCTGTTGGTAGACTTTGTAACTAACACCAGGGATGCTTGCAAAATATTAACCAATATTAATACTTTCCTCAATACTCATTATTTTTCAACTAAATTTGCATGATTAGTGTTGTTGTCACGATGCCAACATCTCAGTAGTCGGTACAAATGCCTGTGAAATGTATTGGTTCTCGGAGAACACATTTTGATACCATGGCAAAAACTATTGTAACACACACACCCTCCAACTATTTAAAGTCGCAGTGTAATGGAAGCACTGATGTCTTTTCTTCTGTATCGCTGTACATTCCAGTGACGCGGATTACTGAAAAAGACAAAGAAATGAAGAGCAGGGACTTTATATGCATCAGCAGGGCTCGAGTTTCGCCGTGGGCTTTCGTAGTTTTGCTCTCTCTTCTCTCTCTCTATCAAAATGCTCAAATTATGACAAAATTCAAGCCCTAATCGGTTGTTGATTTGGATGTTAGATCTGAAGATCCACCATCATCTAATCAACATCTTTAAGATGCATTTAGAAAATAGAGTGAATTTCCGTTTCATGATGACTTTAGTTTTAACTAATACATTTCAGAATCGACTTGGTACCAAAAGTACTGGTACTTCAGACAACAATGTGCATGATAAATGAATGCAGATTCATCTCACCTGTAACGAGGCTTCAGTTCTGACCATATTATCTTATTCTTATACTATATTATTTGGTAGTGTTTAGCTATATCAAGTTTTGCTATGATCAAATCTAGGGCTCTGAAACGATTAATCTCGATTAATCGCATCCAAAATAAAAGTTTGTGTTTACAAAATGTATGTGTGTGTACTATGTATAATTATTTAAATACACACACATGCATGTATATATTTAAGAAAAATGTTATATATATATAAAATACTTATTTTTATATATATATATATATATGTATGTATATGTGTGTGTGTGTGTGTGTGTGTATTAATATATGCAAAATAATTATACACAGTACACACACGCATATATTGTGTAGGTAAACAAACTTTTGTTTCGGATGTGATTTATCGTTTCACAGCCCTAATAAAATCTTATGCTTCCACCAGTACATTATCCTCATGTTTACTGTGGGTCCTCCGCGGGCACAGGATCTGTGTGTGTGTGTGTGTGTGTGTGTGTGTGTGTGTGTGTGTGTGTCTGAGAGGATTCGGTGCATTAGAACAGAGCAAGCCTGCAGGTGTGTATCCGGCCTCCGCTTTCCTCCCACTAGGGTTCATAGGGCTGTTTGACTCATCTATACAACACCCATGTTCTCGGAGCGGGACTAATGAGAGAGCGGCCGTGATCAGGAAGCTTTTCCGGTTGTTTCACACACAGGCTGCGAGCAGGAGAGCCGTCCAGAGTGTCTGAACGTGTCAAGCCGCTGTTGAAATGGAGTCTCTCAAAGATTACTGGTGTTTATCTGCCGATGAAATGCAAACAGAGCCCACTCGTTGTGAGAGAAACCCTCTCTTATAGGTTCTTCACCAGTGGCATGTAGCTTTAGAGTAGTCTTCAGTTAAAGGTGCAGTCTGTAAGATTGACAACTAGTGGTCGAATACGGTACTGCAGTCCAATTCAAAATCGTTGTTTCTCCCGCCTCCTGCTCCTCAGACTCGACGGCTCTCACTGGTCGCCAGTTTGAGACATGCAACAGGAACGAACACAATGGACACTGAAAATTGGCAACGTGTATCACAGACCGAAACAATAACAAATATTCCAACCTGGAAACGCACATTTCAAAGTAAAATAACTGGATGTAGAAGTGTTTTTCAGAGAAACGAGTATGTGAACTCGGCATGTTTCCTCAATATATGCAAACATGTTATGGTATTTTTATGCTTTGGTAGAGTGAAAATGTGTCACAATGTGTCAGAAAAGACTCATTTAGCAATAAAATGAAGAACAAATATACTTTTGCAAACAAAGAGTGCTTTACACTCTCAAGACCTAATTCTGCTTCAAGTGCACTTGATAAAACTTGTATCTTTGAGTTGAGCATTTTTCTTCTAGGCCTATTAAACTGTCTATTAAGCAGTCAAATACGAAAAGTAACACAAAACAGTAAATCACAATCAAATCTATGCACACATCGAATCGAAATCGAATCGTGACCTCAAGAAGCGAATCGTGAGGCACCAAAATTTTCCCACCCTGACTAATCAATGTGAACCTATTTGCGACAGACTTGCTGCTCACTGATCTCTATGTATAGATTATTGCTATATTGTCTATATATTATAGATTAGTGTTTGTTTACAACATGTTTTAATTTGACACTCTCCTTCATAGTCACAACTCTATAGCTCTTGTGTCGTCTAGAATTACAAGTTTCCCTCAAAGTAAACATGACTTCATGCTCTCAGAACTTGTAATCACGCTCTTTCCGACCAACTTGAAGGCTACAAAATGCACATCTATTTTGACAATTCAAATGTTTTTTGTAGTTTTGTGTTTACATTTCATTTTACATTTGCACCGTCAAAGGATTCTGACCAAGAATCAGTCACATTTACACAAAAAGCGACTACCTGTGAGCACAAGTCTAACTTTGACATTTCTGATTTTACTGGAACATTCCTTTTAAAATGTTAAAATGTAAGTTCTGGATTTGCTAAATAATCATGACCACATTTACTGAATTTGATTGCGGAAAAATTAGTAAAGTGTATCGTTTAAGGACACCTGGTCTCTGATAATCACAAACAGAAGTTTCGGTCAATAACACAATCTGCTGAACTGTGTATTTCTAGTTTCAGCCAATGGCTTCTTGGGAATTTGGCCGAGCTCCAGCGCTCTGACTCGCTCCAGGTTTATTTATCCAGATGTGTTGTTGTAAATGACGTTCTTCTTGTGTGTGCTTGGTACAAGGACACAGTGGGTTTGTGCCCTACGAGTGTCTAAACTAGTTGTGGGTGCGATTCAGACTTGTCTTTCTTTTTGTTTAGTGTACCATAGCGTGCCAGCTGGTTGTAATGATGGCATTAGACATTGAAGTTGTGAATCAGCGGGGGATTGGTGGGTGCTGGGGGAAATGTTTACCGGATGCAGACACTAGTCTTTATCAAGCTCTTTAAAGGCTTTCTACCCACCAAGACAAAATGCTTCTTTCCCATCATCAGACTCAGGCTTAAACTCGAAGGTCTGTTTTACATTTGCAGCGCTGTAACGGATGGATCATGGTGATAAAGCTTGAGTGTAAATCAGGTTTCTTGCATTATACAATGTGAAATCCTAGTCTAGCGCTTGTAATGCAAATTAACTAGTTTTTTGTTGCCCGAAGCATAATGAGTACACGTGTCTTATGATCTAATTGATTTCATAGTGCCGTCTATGCTGAACATAATTTACTTTTTAACTTTTTTAACTAAAAGATACATCAGGTAGTTTTTCTCAACTTAGAAAGTCAACAAAGCTAATGTCTGTTGCTATTTTACCGTGTTCGGGTCATTTTGACCCGAAAATACTAGTTAATGTTATCGCATTGGACTGAAACTTAGTGACTAACTACTTCTCAAATGTTTTTTTGACAATTTGGGGGGGGGGGGGGTTGTCGTCACCTTGTTACTACACTTGTGGTGTTCCTGGTCAAAAATGACCGGCCTACAAAAAAATAGCTTCTAAATCACTCATTATACTGTATTATCACCCAATATTGGATTCAATCTTTTTGTCAACTTGTTTTCTTTCAATTAGGACTGGTTTTATATTTCTATTTGCATCTGATTAATCGTAGGCGGCATTTATCTGAGAGTAGGCATCTAATTTATTTAGTTAAAAAAAAAGCATTTTTTTGTGTTCAAGGGTTTTGAACACAACCTGAGGGTTAAAAATACTCTTATAACCAAATGAACTGTAACTATCAAAATGAAGGCATTGAAAAATTGCAGTTGATGTCTGAGGATCAACTAACCGAAAACTCAAAAGCTGAGAAATCTTCGTTCAACAATGGAAAAACAGTAGCGCAGTACAGTCAGCTGCTCATTATTGCAGAATAAACACAATGAACCCAGAAGTGAATTATTGTCATATATAAATGTAACATTTTTGCCAAAATCAGGCAGCCAAGCGAATCTGTTATATTTGAATCAAAGTATATTTGGGTCGTCTTGGTATAAACTAGGGATGCTCCGATCGATCGACCGCAGATCGGTACCGGATGATAATCTCGTTCTATGATTCAGTCGGTAGTCACGAAATTTTGCCGATCTCACGAACGGATCGCAATTTACCGATGTGAAACCGTAAAAATTCGCCGCCAACGTGCATGTGAACAGTATGATGAAGCTTTAGCAGCATGTCCTGGTTTGCAACTACGCAAAATATTAGTGAATCATAGGAAATCACGCATCTTTATTTAGAGCGGGTTGTCTCGATTCAAATGAGCCGACACACAGATTAGTACAAAAAATTCCGTATTGATGGCAGAAAAAATGCATTAAGAGCTGTTCATTGAAATTAAAATGTTTAGCGCACCGACATTTCCCACTGAATATTCTTCTTCTAGTGTGAACAGGCCTTCAGGGATCACTTCCAACCAAGTTCAACAAACTTAAATCGGGATTGTGCATCTGGGAATTTCTTGTCCTGTGTGTCCTTCACATGGATTCCCATTGAGATGACTTAATTTCATCCATATAATTTCACTGCACACAGGTAAATGTGAGCGCACCTTCAGGGCTTTCAAAGGGTCTTTGGTGCCAAGTCCATAATGAAATAAGAAGTCGCTGTCTGACTAACACACTGCTTTTGAATGCTGTACACACACACACACACACACGTTTCCAGTGTAACGGCACAATTCTTGATGCAGAATCAAAGCGTCTCAGTAATTGGCCGTACACGAGGACCACTTTAGTCAGTGTAGCTGAACTGCGTCAAGCTTCAAAGCATTGTCTAACTAGCAGAGGTGCTGGGTTGTTATCATGTTCCCGGTGAGTGGAGTACATGACAGGATTTCCTCTGTTCTTCCATGTCCAGGATGTTTTCCTGGTGGATTCTCCACGATCCACTGCCTGTTTTCCAGGGCGTAATGTGAATTCTTCCTGTATGTGACCTCTGCTTCAGTGATGTGTTTTTAAGTCCACTTACATCGTCTCTAGACCGGCTCTTGGCCTTCACAGACGTTCAATGTGAGCGTGCTTTTGTGTATGTGAAGGACTTGCTGTCTCCAATCTCTACGTCTTCTTCACTCTTCTCACTTTTGAAATGCCTTGCCGCTATTCATAAAGTCTTCGTCAACTATGGACATTGTGAAAAGGGACTTAAAGACTTGTTTATTTTATCAGGCTTTCGGCGTTTGATTGGGTCGGATGAATGCGAGTGATTTCGCTGTATGATATTGGTGTCGTGCTGTGTTTATTTTATCTCTGTACGGCACTTTGGTCCATTCTTATGGTTTGAAAGTGCTTTATAAGTTCATTTGATGCCATGTTTCGTGTGTATTATGTTCTCAAAACCTTCAGCCTATATAGACATAATGGCGTCTTCAATAGACTTTTACAGAGAGTGTGTAAGTGGCCTAAAATGTCTAAATCCTTTGGGCATTAATGAGGAATTAACTCTCAATTGTTTTCTATAAATGTTGATTGATTTTTATGTGTGTATGTATTGTTATGGTACTTTGTGATATTCCCAATAATGGGAATGAGAATATTAATGGTCCGGTTTTTAGATTTGTCAAAGCTTTGAATAGATGATGTAGTTGTTGTGAAATGCAAGTATAATTATGTAGACTAGCCTTTTTATGTAAATATTTTTCTATGGGATAAAGTCAGATTCCGGCGTATTACATTGTTTACGGTAATAAGTGTGTAAATTCCCGCAGGAAACACATGGCACTGATGAAGGGTTGAACCCGAAAACGTTTTGCGTAACTTGCGTTTTTTTTTTTTTTTTCACTTTCGCACTTTAGTTGTGGCCTCTGGTAATTTTCGTGTGCGGATCTTTCATTCTTCATAAAACAAACATGCGAGAGCGCGCTTTGTAGCGGCTGAGCATCTCCTCACCAAGATCATATTTGTATTCATTATTCATATAATCATAAGATTATGTTTATATTCATTTTGCGGTGACACAGTTATGTTGCCAATGCCAAGCGTAAATGGAAGCGTTTTAAAGGGGCATTCCACCCATTTGAACATTGTTTTGTATTTAAAGTGGGTCATATATGTAGTCGAAATGTAAAATATTTTTTAAATTTGGTGCCTTCGTGACCGAGGAAAGACAAAAAATTACTTCAGGACGCATTTGTATGAAAGACAACAACTCCCACAATGCACCACATTGCACAGCTCCGCAAGCCACTCAAACTAATCCAGAAAGCGCATATCTGCCTATAAGAGAAATCACTCTTCCGTCTACAAGGCTAGCTACCACCAGAGCTTGAAATTCATTTCACATTCACACAAAATGTCTAGTTAGTTGGCGAACTCATTAGTGCATTACTCCTCGTTTGCATTTCTTTCGAAAAGGTGAATTATTGCATGGTACCTGGATGTTCAGTCAGAACATATGCGGTGCAAAACTAGGATAGTTCTCAACACAAACGTCCGTGTCCTCGTCTGATTCAGAGATTTCGTCCAGGAGAAATTGTCATCGTGCCGCAGACGGACTCTATCTCTGTGTTCGTAGTTGCATAGTGAGATCACCGGCGCCACCAGTCCGCCCTAACTCGAGCCAGTCCGGGCTCCTCGTCCGCGGCAGGCAGGTCTTCTGCCTCGGCTGCTCTTCGCTATAATGCGGCTTGTAAAGGTAGCCACAAACACCTGATTCAAGCATCAGACTTCCGAAATCCTCTTCTTCTATATCATATTCTCTCCTCCGCTATTGTCATAACTTTACATCTGTCTCCACAGCGTCTGTTAGCTTAGCTTCAAACAAGATGGAGGATATTGCTTTCAGTTTCAGAGAGTAAAGTCCCACCCACTGATCTGTAATAGGCCTGTAGCGTGAGCGGGTCCCGCCCCCTGGGAAAGATGAGGAACTAGTGCTTGTAGTCTCAACAGAAATCCCCCCCTCTTACACTTCCTCCTACAATGACGCAAAATGACGATTTTTTCGTCATTGTAGGAGGAAGTGTAATAGGTAAATAACGGATTTCTCCCGTCTCAGGGGAAAATGAGAGAGTGTTGCACGACCATTCAATAGTATGACTGGGTTTCTAACAATGCAAAGCTTAATGCAAATGGGTGGAGTGTCCCTTTAACAAAAGCTATCCGATCAGTAACTTTCTAACGCAAGATGTAACATGCTACTCTACATAAATATATAAAAGTTGTGGCGTAACTTTATTAGTTAAATTAGTTGTTATTTTATTGTATTGCTTAAATCTGAAAATGAACACACCTGTTCCAGCACCTGTTTTCTGCCAAGTTTGTGTTGTTATCCACCTAAACATAGACTTCAACACAAATGATATTGGGCTGAATTAACACTGTTCAAACATGAGTAACATACCATGCGTGTTTAGACCGGCTCACACTGCAACAAACGTGTGTCTTCACGTGTAGTAGTTCGTCTCTGAAAGAAGGCAGTTGAAAAAGGGTTTTGTGAATGAAACCATTTTTCATAGACAAGAAGCTTTACTGTAAATGCCATTATTGTATTGTATATTATTGTAAATGCCATTATTATATGTTTGGTAAAGCAATGAATGCATTCAACGTGTTCATATATTGTGTAAATGTTTACAGTAGAGCAGTGCCTGTGCTATAATTACACATAGCCTTATGGATTAAGATGATCCATAAAGTGTAGGAAAAGAGTTATTTTTTTGCCGTCTCAGAAATATTAAATCTGCAGCTGAAGTCTGACTCTGTCGGCTGTCTTTTATCCCATCTGTACTTTTCCTCAATTCACAATTCACAGTTATTTCTGCTCCAGTTGTTTGACCAATTACCATGGAAGCTAACTCGTATCATTTGGGAAACCGATAGCTTCAAAGAGTTCGAGTTCAGAAACTAGTATTATACTGATAGTACTGTGAACTTACTTCATTTGAGTCCACTGAAAGTGAATATCTCTTTATGTAAAACTGCAAACACCTAAAGTGTAATAGTGAATTCATTAAAACCCACTGTTGACAGTAACGCCAGACTGGACAAACACCAATGGACCCTTTCACAGACCTCTTCTCTTCTTCTGACTCATGGGAATTACTTTTTTCTTTTGCTATTGGAGCAAATGGGAACGCGAGGATCATATTTGCTGCAGCCTCTCATTCACCACTATAGGAGTTTCCCATCGACTGACGGCTTCTGAGAAACCTGGAGATGTGAAAAGAGTCGCATTGAATGTTCAGTCTGTGAAAACTGGGTTAGCACGCTGACCCACCAGAACCCAACAGCCGTTGTTCAGTCAGTTTGACTTCAGCTGGGATTCTCCCTGGTTGATCGTCTTTTGGGAATGAATTGCCCCAACAATCACTGAGATGTTAATTTTGGCTATATAAAAAAGGTATCACATCTACATACACAACTGGAATATGACATGTATATAAATATACACTCACCTAAAGGATTATTAGGAACACCTGTTCAATTTCTCATTAATGCAATTATCTAATCAACCAATCACATGGCAGTTGCTTCAATGCATTTAGGAGTGTGGTCCTGGTCAAGACAATCTCCTGAACTCCAAACTGAATGTCAGAATGGGAAAGAAAGGTGATTTAAGCAATTTTGAGCGTGGCATGGTTGTTGGTGCCAGACGGGCCGGTCTGAGTATTTCACAATCTGCTCAGTTACTGGGATTTTCACACACAACCATTTCTAGGGTTTACAAAAAATGGTGTGAAAAGGGAAAAACATCCAGCATGCGGCAGTCCTGTGGGCGAAAATGCCTTGTTGATGCTAGAGGTCAGAGGAGAATGGGCCGACTGATTCAAGCTGATAGAAGAGCAACTTTGACTGAAATAACCACTCGTTACAACCGATGTATGGTGTGGGGGATGTTTTCTTGGCATACTTTAGGCCCCTTAGTGCCAATTGGGCATCGTTTAAATGCCACGGCCTACCTGAGCATTGTTTCTGACCATGTCCATCCCTTTATGACCACCATGTACCCATCCTCTGATGGCTACTTCCAGCAGGATAATGCACCATGTCACGAAGCTCGAATCATTTCAAATTGGTTTCTTGAACATGACAATGAGTTCACTGTACTAAAATGGCCCCCACAGTCACCAGATCTCAACCCAATAGAGCATCTTTGGGATGTGGTGGAACGGGAGCTTCGTGCCCTGGATGTGCATCCCACAAATCTCCATCAACTGCAAGATGCTATCCTATCAATATGGGCCAACATTTCTAAAGAATGCTTTCAGCACCTTGTTGAATCAATGCCACGTAGAATTAAGGCAGTTCTGAAGGCTAAAGGGGGTCAAACACAGTATTAGTATGGTGTTCCTAATAATCCTTTAGGTGAGTGTAGGTAGGCATGAATATAGCCAATAAAAATGGTAGGGATGCACCAAAATGAAAAATCTGGGCCGGAAGCGAAAATGAATATTATTCATTTATATTATTTTTAAATATATCCTTTTTTGTGTGTGTGTAATTGTGTTATTATAAGACTCTTTTTTTTTAACACAATAATTTAATGAATCTGAATTTTACAAATACAAGCCAAAATAACCAAACTTTTATTTAACTAAAGTAAAATTGGACAGAGAATAGGCCTATATTAAAATATTGAAGATCAATATATTCATATCAATATCGGCATATTTTCGGCTTATATTTTCTGTCTTTCTTTTCTTTCGGCCAAAAAACGAAAATGCCATTTTCAGCCAATAATTTTCGGCGGGCGACATTTTGGTGCATCCCTTAAAAAATGGTCCATGGCAAAAATCCTTTGGATAATGATCATTTTTATAGTGTGATTTCTGGTCCTAACACATTAAACCTGGCGTATGGTCTTAACTGGATTGGGTGACTGAGCCTTACAGGTTCACACACAGTCTCTCTCAGGTTAATCTGTGTGTGTGATCTGGCTGTAAAGCTGTCGTGAGGATCTAGCCGGCTGGGAAGACCGGCCTCGAGTGTAATGTAGGGTTGCGTAGTATACCAGCACTTAAATTGCGGTACTAAAATCTTAACGGTACAGACATATACTATCGACAGCAATGTGCGTTCAGCACTTTTCGGCTGTTCAGGCAGTGAGATGTATGATAAATCCATGTAAATGTCAGCCTTGAAAGTGCGGTGTGCTTGAGCACAGCCTCCGGGATCTGCGTCTGCTTGACAGGTGCAGTGTGTTTTTCTGCACAGAACAAGCTCTGAACTTTGCACTCGACGGATATGTTGTTGTTTTTCTCTGCTGTGCCGTGTTATAGTTAAGTCCCTAGCTGAACACTAGTGCTGGGCGGGATGACCAAAGGTCCATATCACGGTATTTTTCAAAATTATACCAGTTTCACGGTATTTATTTTGAATAACATGACTATGACTGGTTGTTAACCACATTTTCTACTGATTGAGAGAGGAAATACTGCAGTAGATTGACTTAAAATGCCCTATTTTACTCTCATGAGTGAATATTGTAGAAAAATAAGTATTAATACAGGTTTGCAAGGCCCCAGAAAATGATGCTGTTTACAAAGAGGCACTTTAGGAGCGGCAGAAACAGCGGTTTCCCCGGTAACGGTTGTATACAATGCAGTTTCCCCGGTAACGGCTGTACACAAAGCGGCGCAGCGCTCGTAAACGCTGCTTTATCAGGAAAGGTTAAGAAAGATTCAATGAAAATAACATCGAAACTTTTCTAAAGACCGTCAGTTCACTTCAGATACATTCACATAAAAACACCAGCGCCGCGTTTTGACTTTGAAACGTGCAGTGCTCGTGTTTATTCAACGATGTCAATGCCAACCACAAATAGATTTTCCAAAAGGCTGTGTTGATATTGTGAACCAATGAATGGGAAACACTGTAATATAATTTGACAGCTATCAATTATAGTTTAACCTATCCCATCTTCACCGTCAGGCTTAGTAACACACACACAGCTGTGCAGCCGCATTCCCAACGTTGTTTAAGCGACGTATTGCGGTATATAAAAAATTCATATCATAGCAAAAATAAACACCGGTGTTCGATATGAACCGGTAAACCGCCCAGCACTCCTAAACACCCTGATAAAGAGTGATTTTCGTGGTTGAATGTAGGCACACTTGTGATTGACGTTGTGTGTGTGTGTGTGATTGCAGGAGCTCTTACGGTGGGGCTGGTGCGTCAGTGTCAGACGATCCACGGCCGAGACCGAACCTGCATTCCCCCCCGACTGCCCCCGGAGTGGGTCACCACGCTCTTCTTCATCATCATGGGCATCATCTCCCTCACCGTCACCTGTGGCCTGCTCGTGGCCTCGCACTGGCGTCGGGAAGCCACCAAATACGCCAGGTGGATCGCCTTCACAGGAAGTGAGTCACACGTCTCATGTTCGAGCCTGTTTCTGACCCGCCCACCACAGATGTGACGTTCAGTGATTAGAGCTGGGCGATATATATATCGGATATTAGCAATATTATCGCGATGATTGAATAATCAATGTACAATTACAGAGTATTGTTTAAAAAATTGTTGCCGAGTTCTGCTTTAATTGAACTTGTAGGGGGTCAGTAAAAAAAACAAATATCCCCTATGGCCATTACTGTATATCGATTATCGTCAACATTGGGTATCAAAGTTTAGGGATATCACCCAGCCCTACCAGTGATATGAATCCGCCAGTTGCATAAACATAGCCATTATGTTAAGACTGTGTCTTAAGAACTAGTATGATCAACTAGAAGTTAGTTAGGGGAAATCAGTCTTACTGTTCGGTGTCAAATTAGACCCAATCTACGTTACTATGTTACTGACTTTAAAAAGTTATTAACAGTCTTAAAGAATAAAATTGGATGACTGACTTGTAAGACTAGTCTTAACAGTTTATGCAACTGGCCATAGAATTGCAATAAATTTGTCTTCAACTAACACTTTCCAATATTGAAATGTCCGGCTGCTCACTTTTTCCAGATTTTTCCCAACTACGCATGCTCTTTACGCTGAGTTTGCACAACTGAACATGTGCAAAGACTTTTTTTTTTAAATCGGTCATAAATCAAATTAATTAAAATAACGACACAGGAGTCTCTACAAATGGTTCTGTAGAGAAAGCTGAAAATGTGTATAGACTTTCCATTGCAAAAGAAGAAGTATGGATTATTTCCCAGACACATGCACTTGACAAAATATTAGTTTTACTCTATCAAATGAGGTGTCGGCTCCCAGCTGTGGGGAATACGCATAACAGCGCCCGGCATACAGTGAGATAGATGATCTCTGTGGTTTGGGCTCGAGGCGTTGTGTGTCTGTCCAGCATGTGTGGAGCATCTGTTGTGTTCGCTCACTGGAGACACTATTAACTTTCTTCCCTCTGTTCTTCAAGCTGGTTTACAGATCCCGTGTGTATCCTATAAAGAAGCCCTTCAATTTAAACTTCCTCTCAGGATACGAGGCATTCAAGGGTAAAGTGGGAAATGGCTATAGTTAACAGTGCCGCAGATTCATCACCTTAATAATAGAACTTCACCTTGGCTTCAGCACGAGCCGAATTGCTGTTGCTAAGATGTTCGGAAAGTTTTTTTTAGGACATGTGGTCACTAGGGTGTTGGCAGGGTTTTTAGAACTTTGCTATGTGGTTGCTAGGGCGTATCTAGGTTGTTGCTTATAGAGTGTAACATTCTGGTTCCAGAAGTAAAAACTCTATAATAACTACTTATTAAACTTTAAAGACAGACCTACTATGAGTTTTGAGGTCATTAATCAATGGTATATATGCTTTTGTTGAAGCATTATTTCAACTTATTTGTAGAATAATTGTTTAACCCTTTAGAACAGGGGTCTCCAACACGTCGCTCGCGAGCTACCAGTAGCTCGTGCCCTGATTGGAGGAAGCTCGCCAAGGGCCGTTCACATATCGCGTCTTTTCCGCGCTCAAGTTCATTATTTCAAATACGACGCGCTTATTTTTCCCAGGCGCAGCGACATGAAGGATGGGGGTTCACCCAAACACTTCGGGTGTTTTTTCTTCTCCGTAAATAAATATTGTAGCAGAGCAACAGCAAACGTTTTTCGGTGGTGGAAATCATTAGCTATTAAAACTTCTGCGCTCTGTGGAGAGCGCAGTGCATGGTTGCAGCAAAGTCAGACGCCACGGGAAAATCGGACCGAATTTTATTATTAATAATAAAAGCTAATGTGCATTGTAAATGTCAGTGATTTATCTTTTCTTTTCTTTTTTTTTTTTTTGACTCATTCTTTTTATAAAAATGATTTAAAGGCTGAAATATGCAAGGTTTATCTATTTATAAAAAACTTTTTTGTCAAAACTTTATTTGAACTTGTACATGTTAGTAGATAACATGTTGCAAGACACTCCTTTAAAATCTGGCCATCATTTTTAATGTTATTATTTTAATGTTTATGTAAACAAAAAGTGCATATTGATGCTTGCTGGTTTTAGACATAAAACTTGGTGAATTGATTTTATTGTGTAACGTTAGTATTAGTACTTTCTGAACAGGATTCTGTGATAACTGTGATCATTTTGGTCAATTTTCATGCCATTTCATCATGCACTATAAAATCAACTAAGTACTTTTTTTACAGTATAATATGCAAAGTACAATATTCAATAAAAAAAATTCATCTCTGATTCTGTTCTTTTCTCTGACATTTAAGGGTGACATAGGTTTACAAAAACTATTTTAGGTGTAAAACAGTTTGGATTGTTGTTAATATGAGAGTTATGAGACATTATTTAAGAGATTTAAGTATTATTACATGAGTAGCTCTCGTCCACTTTCATTTTTAAAAAGTAGCTCTCAATTGAAAAAAGGTTGGAGACCCCTGCTTTAGAACCTGAGGCTAAAATAGGTCGGTTTCACCCTTTTTAACTACAATTCGAACACAATGTGCTTTTTCAAGTGCAAGGTGTCATTTTTTGTGTGGTGAGTTTGTAAATGTAATTTAAATAGACAAAAATATTAGACAGGAATAAATGTACTGGTTTTTATTTAGAAAAACCCAGAAAAAATCATGAATGAAAAGCTGCTGTCATTTGCTGACAGAAAGCAAGGAATTACCGCAATAAGCCGTATATTGCCGAAAAGAGCAATTTTAGGATTATTTTGATGTGCAAATGTTTGAAGAGTTACTTGGTTGGATGTGTCTGTGAGAATGAATTTATGTAAAAAAAAAACAAAAAAACAAACAAACATAAATTACCATAAAATAAATAAGTAAACCATTCTACTGTACAGAAAATTCCACCAATCGGAGTCACTGTGAGCAAGTTGCACCAAAAGAGCTGTTTAGCTCCGCCCACTCCCATGATGCACTGCAAATTAGGTCACCAAGTCTGTTGTATACTGAAAATACTTGTATATGAATGTATTTTGCAATAAACTTTAAATATATTGTTTCTATAGATGTTATAAACACCTTTAAATGAATTTTTACCATCTTTTAATTCAGTTATGTAATTTGAAGTGATTCTTTGGATTAGTTCTTTCCCTCAGCGAAATTCACTAAGTGTTTTCACATTATTTTTTGTTTCAAATAAGTTGGTAATGTTGTGGTTGGCTTGTTTCGTGGCTTATAACACTACTCTCTCTCTCTCTCTATATATATATATATATATATAAATGCCTATGGGGAAAAATGAAAGGAAAAAATATGACTGAAAGCAACGCAGTGCCACTATAAAAAGTGGGCGGGACTAAAGCCCGCTGTTGTTCAGTAGTTCCAACCCCGAGTCTCCGTGATATTCGAGATATGGCTCCAGTTACTCCTTCAGTCCCAAGTCTATAAAATTTTGATCACCATTTAATTGCCTGCCAAATTAAGAAAACAAAAACCATCTGAGGTGAACGCATACCTCTCCTGAACACGCCCGGATGCTTTGAGCTATTTGTGTGTGTATTAAACAAAAGCTATTTTTAATTGGGCACAAAACTTCAGATTAGCTGCTGATTATCTCTGTCATCTCTGTTGTGCAATCAAAAGCCCAAAATGTATAATCGGCTCTCTAGTGTGTCACAATAGCCAAGTACAGTGTGATTATGAAATGGTCTTTGGCAGAGAGATGCTGTTGAAAGTCGTTTTCGCTGAGATTCGCATACGTAGTGGCATGGTTGCCGTGGTAACAGGAAAGAAATAGTCCCAATTGTCCAGGCTCCGCTTAGCGTCTCTGAACCTCGGTGAGTCACTTGTCTTTTTCTATCGCTGTATGTGTGTGTGTGTGTGTGTGTGTGTGGGCGGTAGTTATGGCGTTTAAAAGAGCAACAGCTCCTTAACTAGAACAGCTCCACAGGCTGGGATCATAACCTCCTCCATTGGGGTCACGTTTGAAGACTGACGGTTTAGCTAAATAGCGCAGGATTGCTACGCCACAAAACACAGATATTTCGTAATGGCGCTAATGGTTGAAAACTCTCCAGATAGGATCTCAAATCTCCATCTTTTCGCTGTTTTGTGTTTGTTTGTTTTTTTCCTCAATGTAGGGAAAACATGAATGTTTAAAAATGATATATCTGTAATTTTATTGATTATTTTAAAGTGTGACAAACCTACTAATACCACAAAACCTGACAAATCACCAGTTCCCACCAAAAAATAACGTCACTTCCTGAAAGAAGGAACTTGACTGTTGATATTTTAAAGGGATTTTAAAGACTAACAGGATGTGGAGTGATATTGAGCACATATTCCCAGCCATGTTTTGTTTGAAACATTTCAGCTAGAGAAGGAAAAAAGAAGAAACACTGAATATTTTAAAAGTACCAGTGTTTTACGTCAGCAGCACTCATGGACACGGCTAAACAATTGGCATTTCTGCTCAAAACAAAGCTGTAAAATCTCACCTGTATTTACATAATTGTCATAATGACAAAACAACTAACATGATTTGTAACAAAAATAGTGAATATTGTTGGGCTGCCCCCTAATATTCGACTAAACGTTAGTCGACGAGAAGAAGCTTAGTTGACCAAAACTTTAGGAAGTGGTGAAGTCACACAGCCAGATCGTTAACGGCGGGTAATTACAGTGTGTCGGGCAGGAAATCCAAACGTTCGCCTATAGGGATGCACCGATATGAAAATTTTGTCCGATACCGATAATTCTTTATATTTGAAAGACGATAACCGATATATTGGCTGATAAATGTAAATCCAAATTTTTACATCATTTTTGAGAGCCTGATTACAAAAAAAAAAAAAAAAAGTCTCACCATTAAAATCCATGTCCCAAACACACAATTATGATGTTTTATAATTTTATGTAGCCGATTTTATGACAGACTTGCGCCTTTTTTCTCCAATCATATTTCAAGCAACTCATAATCATCATGGTGAACAGTGCGCATCTGAAATGTCTCAGCTGAAGGAAATAATACATAATTTATCGGCTTTAATAGATCAGACAAATTTTCTTATTGGGCCGATAACGATAACATTAAAAATGAACTGATATCGGCCGATACCGATATATCGTGCATCTCTATTCGCCTATCATCCATCGACCTCAAATATAGCTTATCATTTGAAACATGCAACTTAAATTGGCCGCTCGCTCTACCGTTAATCTAGATAAATGTGCACTATTGTTAGGCGCATATTCCAGTGTTTGTGCAAGGAGTGGAAGCTAAAGTATAGCGCTTCGTGACATGGATGCTCCGGTGCAATTACTTGCATTTTTTTCCCGACAACAGCGGAAACTTAAATACAACATTTTTGGACAAGAGTAAGACATCATTGGAAACTGTAAAGGGTCTACTTTTATTTGTGTAAACTCACCATAAAAAAAAAAGAAAACTTGCTTTTGTAAAATAAAGAGAACAAACAGGAAGCACTTTCTGCTGTCTCGGTCTCCGTGAACTATATAGCATGTCACAAAAATTAACCGAAACTCAACGAATACTTGCCTCACAGACATGAGATATATATCTATAGAAAGCTTGAAATATCCACTTTTAAACAAACTAATTCAAGTAGAAAACAAACACTCTGATTATGTAATCCGTATGAAAAGTGTAATTCTCATCTTTACAGCTGACACTGACTCAGAAAACACTATAGTTTATTATAAAACAACCAAAATGTCGTCTAGCTATTTTTTGAGACACTTCCATAATCAGAACTTTTGCCGGTGGTTTGCAGCAAAAAAAAAGTGTGATTAGTCAAATAATGGCTTGAACAAACGACTAGTAGTCCATTGGAAATATCTTTAGTTGAGGACATCCTTAGATTATTGTATCCAATATATTAAGACATTTATGGTGTAAGTGAGACTTGCAAATCTGCATGGCAAAAATAACCTGCAAATATTGTGAAAGCTTGTTTTAGATCTGATGTACGTCCACGCTGTAGTGTTGGAAGGCCTGTGTGTAGTCCGTTTAAAGCGGAGTGTTTGGGCTCCAGGTGGGGTTAACACAGGTGTCTGGGCTAAAGCTGCCCCTGGCCTCAAGCCACCCGAACCTGAAAGAGCAGCTTTGTGTGACGAACACAAGCCCCCTGTGTCCCCCGCGCCACGCCCAGCTCCACCAGGTTACGCTCGCGGCCCGGCGTCTGCTGTCGGGTCCACAGCTGTGGCTTCGGCATATGGCAGACGTAAACATTAGCTTCTGTCTGCTCAGACTTCTGCTTAACCAGGATGCACTGCTGGACAACATTAAATAAGAAGAAAGTAAAACAGAGAGAGCCTTCATAACCCATGCTTTGAGGTTGTTGATGTAACGTTCATTTGGCGTTTCAAGGCTGGCGTACTGTTAGAATAAGAGTATTTTGTGTATGAGTCTGTATGATATATTACAGTCAAAATCGTATATGAATAGTGTATTATTTTAATCCGTTATTGGCTGTAATGTAAAAAAAAAAAAAAAAAAAAAAGGTTCATTGGTTAACATTAGTTAACTTCCTTAGTTAACAAGAACTAAGAATGGACAATACTTCAGCATTTATTAATCTTAGTTAATATTCATTTCAACATTTACTAACACATTATTAAAATCAAAGGTTGTATTTGTTAACATTAGTTAATGCACTGTGAACTAACATGAACAATGAACAGCTGTATTTCAATTGTATTAATTGTATTTATTATTAACTAACATCAACAAAGATTAATTAACTCAAACAAGTAACAAATGTATCGCTCATTGTTAGTTCATGTTAGTTAATACATTAATGTTAACTAATGAACCAAAATAATGTTCAGCTATTGGTAGTGACAAAATTTGTCAGTTTCTTTTTTGTTCATGTATTTTTGTAATTGTATACAGTACAGCTCAAAGCTAACACTTAGGGGCACTTACACGACACCGTTTTCAACTCAAAATGTAAAACTTTTTATGTGTTTTGGCCGTTCGTTAACACGACAGCGGCGTTGTGGGCGCCTGAAAACGCAACGTTTTTAAAACGTGTTTCAAAGTGCAAGTTTTTGTAAACGGTCTCCGTGTAAACAACAAAAACGCGAATCTCTGAAGACGATGACAGCGTGCACATGCATATTACGTGTTCAGTCTACATTGTTTCATCGCCATCTACTGGCCTGGCAGCAGAATACAGCGTTTTTTTGTTAGTCGTTTTCATGGATCCGTGTGAATGGGGATCGTTTTGACAATGGCGTCTATACGCGGAAAACTTAAGTTTTAACTTAAGTCTCAGTTTTAAGCGTATCGGTGTTGTGTAAACGTACCCTTAGAATATAAAAGATGAATCATTAAGCTTTGTGGCGCCAAATTCTTGGTAATCCAAATGCATTTCTGCATCCTTCGATCCAACAACAGAAATAAACTCTTAGACAGATCCGCTATAGCAACATAAATGTGTCAGGGCCAAAGCCTTTTTCTATTTACACTCTATCCATTCAATTAATATTTTCTTCACTGTGCTCAAAAAAGCACCTCGCCTCTTTTCATGGAACATGTTGTTCTTTTTTTAACAGCGTGAACAGAATGGTTACCACCGCAGGAAGTGCCTTTTTTTACTCTTTGCTGAGGGCATGACCTTTTGTCCACAGCCTAGTTACCATTCATCTCCTTAACCCACTCCTTTGTGTGCGTCTAAGAGCCGAGGCCGACTAAAGTGGTTTATGCAATAATTGTTCAAAGGCAGAAGCTTAATGCCGACACGCACAGCCTCAGTCAGATCAGTGCACTTCTTCTCTCAGGGTCGTTGTGTTTAATTGCAGCGCTGCGTTCTGCTGAGAGATGCTATTATCTTGCTTATATGAGCACCGAGATTGAGCCGAGACTGCACTCAGGCATCTATTAGCAGTGTCTGTTTTTATCTGGCTAAAAGCCTTTCTGCCAGGCTGACGTGAACCCATGCTGAGTGATATCAGGGGGTCGGGGGGGAGGTCTGGTGTAAACGTGACGGGCCAGTGGGTTTGAAGGGTTAATGATTGGGAATAGACATTCCAGGACTTCGCTGTTGTCAACATGTTTTTTCTCCCCTCTGCAATCATAATTAGGGGTCGAGCATCCATACGGTGAAGAGTTTAGGCAGGGTTTATCATAGGGCTGGGCGATATGCAAAAAAAGATAATAAAAAATACATTTCCCCAAATTGATTGAAGTTTTCCATATTGAACATAGAGGGTTCATTAATTACATTTTGGAATATAGTTTTTTTTTTTTTTTTTAACAAAAATAGAATGACATTACGTGAACTTTTAACTGTGCAAAAATGCTTTTTCTGCCTTAAAACAATAGGAGTTTGGTTACCTTTTAACTTCTTAAAATAGGGTAAGAAAAAGAAAACAAAAAGTTCACTGATAGATAAAATAAAGTTAAAAATATATAAACTATGCACTGGTTTTACAGCTATGAAATGATTGAGGTAGGAATTTGAGTAAAAAGTGCAAAATGTGAACTGATTAAAAAGGGCCACATTTTCGTGCTCTCTGTGTTGTCGCTGGGATGGAGGTTTGTTGCGTTTCCCGTCTTGGAACCGACTGACGACATGTTTTGCACACCATCTGGCCCGGTTCACACAGAACACGGTTTTCAATTTCACTGCGCTACTTTTCCATTGTTTTCTGTGTAAACGAGCTAGATGGACATGTTTGTGCTCGCATCTTTTGCAGAGTCTCTCGCATGACACTGCGGTCTAAAAACACGGTGCTCAAGTTAAAAACTAGTCACTTTTGAAAAAGAACTTGACAAAAGAGTAACTTTTGTCTCGAGCTTGCAGGTTGTTTTTTTTTTTTTTTTTTTTTTTTTTTTTTTTTTACCGACCTTCGTTTTTAACCGCAAAAACATGTTTTTAATAACCGGCCCTTAACCTGTGCTGTTTTTTTTTTTTTTTTTAAGAAACCCAAACCAGTTCCATATAATTTACGTTGTTACCTTTTTTTTTTTTTTTTTTACACACAATTTCCTCCCCTTTGGAGGGTTCAGTTTCGCTGTCGTTTCCCTCACCAGCTCTCGTACACTGACTGGCTGCTGTGTTTATTTCTGCTGTGTGAAAGACTTGTATGGTAATCCATATCAGGTAAAAATGTCCAGATCTTATCATCGAGATCAACATAGATTTTATTGTGATCTTGAAATGATCTGGTTTATCACCCAGCCCCAGTTTATCATTCATGGTGCCACTTTTGGGGAGGGGATCAGCCACCAATGGTACAAATGTGAATTTTCATGTCACAATATCACATATCTCAGCACTTTTATTGTGGCGAGACAAATTGTTTGTTGTTAGAAACTCGTAGCATAACACCTAATCAGTACATGATCTTACGCTTAACTAGATTTTTGTCTCTGTGGATTTTAGTAAAAAAAAAAATATATCTTCAAATCAAACCTCAAAAAAGATATCAAATGGACTTTTGTTAATCTACTATTAAAGTAGGGTTGCAACAACTAATCCATAAAATCAATTATTGTCAAAATAATCGACAATGAATTTGAATATTGACTTTCTTAATGTCCTTGCAATTCGTGAAACACAGAAGAAACATGAAAGGATTGAGTCTCCAGGAAACTTGAAGGCTAAATACAAAACACACTAAAATCGTTGTGACATTCACCGTCTTATCCTTTTTTTATACCGGGATTATAATAGTTGTCAATACATTATGAATTAGCCGTATGGTACTGCTTTGGTGAATTACGCCCTGCTGGTCAAAAATTGGAAATATTGATGTAAACAGTTTTTCCTAAATGTATAATTCCCTTATTCTATGGACAAAAAAAATGAGTCTTTTCCAGCCATTGTTGTCTTTTCCCAGTAATTGCTGCATTTTTTAACCATCCCACCCTTAATTTGTCCTAATTATTGTATTTGTGTAAATTCTTCTTATTGCCCTGATAATAACGCTTTCTTTCTTTCTCTTTTGCAGTGATCTTGTTTTGTATGGCCGCCCTCATATTCCCAATAGGATTCTACATCAATGAAGTAGGAGGACAACCGTACAAATTACCCAACAACACAGTGGTGGGCTCCTCTTACGTACTGTTCGTCCTCTCCATCTTCTTCACAATAGTGGGGCTCCTGTTTGCGGGAAAAGTCTGTCTTCCTGGCTGAGGGGGACGGTCCCAGCTGGGACAAGCTGGGGTGTTCAATGTGAAACGGAAAGAACCGGCACTCACCGAGAAGGGGCGACGACAGGGGATGGTGTTATATGGTATAATAACTCATTAAACTGCAAAACTAATAAGACGATTGCTGCACACACTACATGCGAGTGCGTCCGACCACATGCTCCCCTTCGCCCCAACCTGTGCTTAGTTAAACCTGTGCTGTCTTTATGTTGCACCTTTGAGTTTCGACCCAAAGGATCTGGGCGTTGAAGTACACAGGCCCGTCTGGAAAGGACTGAGTGCATCCACAGTGGCTGCTTCCAGTACTACTTTACTTTGGAGTATAGTTCCGTTATCTTTGGTTCGTTTAGGTTTGGCAGAGCTTCACGCACATGTATGCGCTCCGCCTTTGTGCGGAAAAGTGACATATAATGGTGGAGAATGCGGGCACAGACACATTGGGCCGGAGGCTCAGTCCCTTGGGAGGGGTCACAATGGGACTCCCCGCATTCTCTCTAAGAGCTCTCCAGGACGCTGCACTGTTACAAAAGAGGGAAACTGGTAAAAGGGAACAGTATTAAGAACATTTTCGACACGAGGCAAGCGCTCCGGGACTGCCGGTCAGGACCCTGCAAGGCTGTGCCTCGCTGTTTAAACCACGCTCCGATATTTCTCTGAATCTGACGTCATACCAAAAGAAACTCCCGCCTGTCCTCGCTCGACTTACGGGCCGAGTTCTGTAGAGTCACAGGCGGATTGTGTTTGTGTTTGTTCATCTCTTCTTCGTTTTGGTCTCTGGATTTGCAGAGCCCTTTACTTGTTTGGTTTGATTTGCTAATGTGCCATAAACCTGTTTTTGTTGTATGAATGAGGGCATGGGTTCAGTTTCAGAGGAGCACTGTGCGGTATTAGCCATTTCAGTAGGTCAAGCACTACACAAACGAACTCCTTACCTCATTATTTAGCGATTTTAAGTTTAATTTGTCCCCTCACCAAGACAAAATGTGTGCCCTGTAAGTTATGTTCTGCCTTGATCACGGACGCTTCATTAAAATGCTGCGATTTATTTATCTGACACTGAATAAAAGGAGCTCGAGAATGTGTGCTTGTTACAGTATCAACCCTGTTATTGTTTTGATTTTGAAGCGCTCCCCGTTTGTCGGAAAGCAAATGTACCGTGTAAAAGTGTCTTTACAGTGGAACAAAATCACAACTGTGTTTTATTTATGATGGATGTGTGATATGAAGGTTACATTTTGCCCACAAGTTGTTGTTTTTTTGTTTGTTTTTTTAATGAAATCTCCTTTTAAAGGGATACTCCACTTTTTTGGGAAATAGGCTCATTTTACAACTCCCCCAGAGTTAAACAGTTGAGTCTTAGCGTTTTCGAATCCATTCAGCCGAACTCTGGGTCTGGCGGTACCACTTTTAGCATAGCTTAGCATAGATCATTGAATCAGACAGGACCATTAGCATCTCTCTCAAAAAAAATGACCAGAGTTTCGATATTTTTCCTATTTAAAACTTGACTCATCTGTAGTTACATTGTGTACTAAGACCAACGGAAAATGTAAAGTTGCGATTTTCTAGGCTGATATGGCTAGGAACTATACTCTCATTCCTGCGTAATAATCAAGAAACTTTCGCCTGAAAATATTTTCAGGCGCTGCGTCATATCATTACGCCTGCTGGACTCATGGCACGGCAGCAAAGTTTCTTGATTATTACGCAGGAATGAGAGTATAGTTCCTAGCCATATCAGCCTAGAAAATCACAACTTTACATTTTCCGTCGGTCTTAGTACACGATGTAACTACAGAATAGTCGAGTTTTAAATAGGAAAAATATCGAAACTCTTTGTTCATTTTTTTAAGAGAGATGCTAATGGTCTTTTCCGATTCAATGATCTATGCTAAGCTATGCTAAAAGTGGTACCGCCAGACCCGGAGATCGGCTGAATGGATTCGAAAACAGTAAAACTCAACTGTTTAACTCTGGGGGAGTTGTAAAATGAGCCTGTTTCCAAAAAAAGTGGAGTATCCCTTTAAGTGTGTGTTTCGGTTTTATTTGAATGTGCTTTTCTGTTCAATCCATTTATTGGAAAGGTCATATGCTCAGTCGCCTTTACATTCGTTACTAAATTAATTTCATTAATGCTTCAAAAGACTGCACTTTCCTTGGGAAACATTCATATTCATTATAGGGATGGCAAACAACAGATGAGATATATTTATTCCAATTTTAGACGATTCTCGTAAATATATGGGGCAAACTCTTGGATTGAAGAATTGATCAAAATGTTTATAAGAGAAACTCCCCCTCCTGCATTCAGGCAAGATGTGTACAATTGCTTTTGGCAAAAGGCGTATCGCACTGGGACCTAAATTAATGTGAACTGCGAGAACAACGGTGGACGGCATCACCTCCGCGCTAAAGACTGCTTCTGCTCTGGATATTTTTGGAAACCCATCATAAAATGGAAGAAAAAAAAAGTATAGGGGTAATGAACATCAATGACATATAGGGTAATGAAAAGCTATTTATGAGTTCAAAAGGGAAGGAAACAAATGTACGAGTAACAGTATTATCTATCAAAGGATGTTAGCAGTCCTTGTGCACAGTTACTGTTAACAGGTTCATGTTACTGGCAAGACAACTGTTTTCTCCGCTACTCTTTGTTTCAGTATCTCACTGTATACAATAAAAGGCATAAAAGAAGGTCGACTGCTTGAGTTCAACTGAGCTGTGCTTTATTGGGAATCCAGATGTAACTATTGCTCTACTTTCTGTCTCTATGGCGAAAAATCTGCAAACTTTGCATGCATGAAGAATCTGTGGCTAATTGCGTTTAGAGTCATTTGTGCAAGCATGGGGTGTATGGTTGCCTAGCAACAAGCCATTAAATTTGCAATATTCAAAACATCCGCCCGCTACCCTTTTTGAGCTATTTTGAGCTATACTCCCTTTGCTCATGGACCCTGGTTGTTCAGTATGTCACATTTAAGTCAAACCTATTAAAAAAATCATATTCTTAGGAACTGCCATCAAATGGATGAGATTGTTGACTTCATTTTTTAACTTTTGCAAGTGTGGGAAATTGAAATGGGTTTGTTAAATTCAAATGTGAGAATGCAATGTTAAAGGGCGCTCTGACAGGTCCCTAATTTAACACATGGGTCATCCATACTATATTATGTTAGTTTATAATTAGTTTAAATTGATGTTAATAACTAAGTATGAACACCCTAGCAACCTCATAGCAACCACCCACAGAATCCTAGCAACCAATGAGAAAAAATAATGAAAGCTATAGACACGAAAACAACACAAAAAAAAAACTAATAAAAATTGCAAAAACTAAAAATTACTAATACTTTAAAATGAAAAAGGAAAATATAAAAGTGAAAACTAATTCAAAGTATTATGGGTCATCCATACTATATTATGTTATATCCCAGGGGTTTTAGTTTAAATTGATGTTAATAACTAAATATGAACACCCTAGCAACCTCATAGCAACACCTTATCAACCACCCACAGCATCCTAGTAACCAATGAGAAAAAAAAAATTAAAGCTATAGACGCAAAAACAAAAAACTAATACAAATGACAAAAACAAAAAATGACTAATACTTTAAAAGGAAAAGATAAAAATGAAAACTAATTCAAAGTATTAATAAAAACTATAATAATTTCTCAATGTCATTAAATTAAAACTGAATGATATTAATCATGATTCTTCTTTTATTCACATCCCTATTGTTTAACATGAAGAAATAAGCAAACTTTAATAGAATAAGCAAAAGTTAACACTCGCCAAGCACCAAATTTGAGTAAAAATCTGCGTTTATATGAACCGCTGTCATTCGCCAGTTGGCCAGTAGTATGTTTATGAGTTCTACAAATGCGATGTTGTTAGAATATGAATGTGAACAAACGTGAATGAGCTCTCATGCTGTCTTGCACCTGTAAAATGCCCGTATTGGTGAGCGTCCTCGTTTCTGAAGAGAACATAAGCAGATGAGAGAGAAAACACGTGTATCAGTATATTGGAACTGTGCATTATTAGCTCTTAAAGCGACAGCAGCCTAATATAAACCTTGTCATTTATGTTAATCAAACAACGAAAGACAAAGAGAAATTCACTCGCTGCTCTTGACAGAATAACTTTCATAACTTTAATAAGGATTAATCTGTTTAATTTATACAGTGAATGAAGACTATGCAGTGTTATTTTCCATTTGATTGCTTTATTAAATGTCTGTACCTAAAAATTGTGAATTTTCACTGGTATCTAATATTTTGGTGTCATAACTGGCTGTTTTTACAACAACAAAAGGTACGTCGCAGGTAATATTTTTTTATTATTATTATTTTTTATGGCCAGTAAATTTTCTTAAATCACTGGCCATTACCATGTGTGGCAAAAAGTTGGCCCTGCATACACGTTTGTGAAAATTGTGCTTAGTGTCCACGAATATGTATTTGGCTGACAGCAGATAGTCATATTTCACATACATGGGTTGTTGAGTTTTATGCAGTTGCTGATGGGAAGTCCGAATCTTTTTCGCAATCTGGTTCTTTCGGGCAGTTCGTTTCAATTAACCGGTTAAAAAAAAAAACGATTAACAATTTCTTTGTGTACTTAATCACACAATGTTGTCACATATACGCAATTATATTATTAAAGCACCCAATAATGACGTGAAACGCGGATGTTATTACATTATTACATAAGCATAATGTCAAACTTGGTGAACTGGATCTGTAAGTTTAATCAAAAGAACCGGTTCAAAAGAACGACTCGTCCGCGAACTGAACATCAGTCTGACTCTGGGTCACTATATCTCCAGGGAAAAGTGCCATCCGTTTAGATGTCTAACGTTACATCAGTACTTCTCGTGTTTTGTCTCAGCAATAATAACAGTAATGCTTGAATTAATAACAAACTGTAGCACTGATCATGAATATGTCAACATGAGCTCGTGAGGCGCACTCGTGCTGAATGGCTCAGTGTGTTGCTATGGAGACGCCTAACACAGCAGCTGTCAGTCACTGATGAGTGTGAGCCGCACACACGGATGTTTACTGTGGTTTCTGCGCGAGGATCATATACACTGTACGCGCGCGAGCTTCAGAACCAACACCGTCACGTGAAGGTAAACATTATTGATAAGCTCGCGACACCTCACCATGATTTTTCCTGCAGAATGCCATAGTTACTGCATACTTGGGTCGTTGCTACGGTAAAATCACAAGAAAGGAGTGTATAATCTCCTTTCGGAAACTTTCTTTAACATAGGCCTATTAAAATAGGCACGAGATGGAGATATCTTCTTGATAAAACTGTTACTAATACTAATAACAACAAAAAATAAAACCATAAAAGTACCAAACAATATAAGAACAAATATTGTTCAAATCGTTTGGGTCCTGTTTTTTTTTTTTTTTTTTTTTTTTTTGGTGTGTTAGGGCTGCATTTATTTGCTCAAAACTACAGTAAAATTGTGAATTATTAAAATTCAAAATAACTGTTTTCTATATAATTTATTCCTGTGATCAAAAGCAGAATTTTCAGCATTATTATTCCAGTCTTCAGTGTCACATGATCCTTCAGAAATCACTCTAATGATGATTTGCTGCTGAAAAAAACATTACTCATTCTTTTTTTAATTTTTTTTTTCTTAATTTTTTTTTTTTTTTTTTTGCAGGATTCTTCAATGACTAGAACGTAAAAAAAAAAAAAAAAAAAAAAAACAGCATTTATTTGAAATAGAAGTATTTTGTAACATTAGACACAAGTGAACTAAGCAGTTGTTAGAGACCAGTCCTCAGAGAGTTAGGCCTACATCATCGCATTATTACACACTGCTATTATTCCACAGAGAACCTGTGGCATCGGGAAGCTCCTCCCCTCTCCTTATGGAGCAGAAGAAGACGGGACCCCTCGAGTGGTGAACTTACACAACAGATCCGGTTTCTATGTTCATCTGTGCTGGATATGCAGATTATAAAGAGACATTTCCCCCTGTCTATGGTCTTTAGGGCAGAGAGCAGTGAGTCTCACATGGAGACGAGTGATCGGTCCACCATCTTCAGACAAACCCAGACTTCAGATGTACTGGTGCCTTCATTACCTATAATCACGCAGTTATTATAAGCATCATTGCTGTATGAAGTGATGAAGCTGTTGTTGCAGGATCGCAGTGAAGTGTACGAGAGCTCAGAGCGATGGCTGGAGAACTGTGGACTGACCCTCTCTCGCCCCCTCTCTCTCTGCAACACTCGTCCTGTGTGAGTTTACTGCTGACTCTTACACACCCTGTGTCCGTCTATACACTGATGCAGCCCAACCTGCAACACTCCTATTATAACTGAGCTAAGATACAGTCAAACCAAAGATTATTCAGACACTTTGACCTGAGCATGTTTTGCTGAAGTGTGTTTTCTTGAATTGCTAATGCTCTTTTTACACACAGACTGAACACAATGAAGCATTGCTTAGTAACTGGTTGATCTAAACTGGTATTATCTAATTGTGTAGTTAAATTTAACAGCTGACAGATATTCAACATAATTCATCTGTGAGTCAGTCTAACAGAAGGACAGAAACATCAACTGATCTGATAACTCTGAGTTATTGTCATATTTTATTACCACTTATAGTGACTAAACTGTGATAATGTGAGAAATGTCGAAGCTGTCTGAATAGATGCTGGTTTAACTGTAAGTGTAAACAGGCCCGATTGTGAACAGATCGCAGATTTATTTATTTTTTGGCACCGGTTCTGCCATCAAAAACGAATTCCCCACACAATATCGGTTCAGCAATCGTCTCGGTTCGGGTTTTAGAAACCAGGTGGTGGAATTATAATCACCTGCTGTTCTCAGAACAAGGAAACATGAGTTATAAATGATGCTTATTCTTGTGGAAATATAAACCATGCTTTCAGATCTGAAACACATCACTAATACAGGTAACAAACCATTATTTGACAGAGTTTAAAGTAGTAATGTGTGGCCTCTTTTTTACAGCGAGAAAAGCATAACCTTGTGAAAAAGAAGTGCGCTTCGTTGAACTGAATGTGCACTTGTAGTGCATTTAAAAACAGTATAAAAAAGTATATTTTACTTGCATATAATATAATATTCATGCAATTAAGTGTACTTAAAGAGAGTACACTTTTTATGATTTAACACTTTTAAGTACACTTTTTAAAAAAAATAAAATTTACCTGTACTGCTATTTGATGTTAAAGTCCCCATGAAATCAAAATTGAAGTTGCAATGGCTTTTAGTATGACTAGGTTAGCCTTTCTGTTATCTATAAGCTGGTGTCCTCCAAAACAATGACAGCATTCGCATTATGAAGATATAAGCGTTCGAATCTAACAGGCTCTCACTTCCGCCAATAATGATCTATGGTTTTGATGGCATCACTGCACTTCAGCTTCTCATCAGATTTTTCTGTCCAATCAAATGCTCTCTAGAATCTGAAGCTCCGCCCCCTAAATTATAAATAGATGCTGACTCTGCAGCTGAAATCGGTCACTTGTTCACACATTTACTATTTTCTAGATGGTGAATGGCACATAGCGCACTATAGGGAATGATTTAGAGTCAGACAATGTAAATATGTTTTTATTATTATTATTATTACCATATATTCTTGTCAGTAAACTTCAGCCACGTTCAGTTGTTGTTTCAGTTTCATTTTCACGAACGTTTCTCATTATTTATTTACCGTGTTTCTTGGTTACCAAGTATGTTTTCATTGGTTGTCATGGCTACTCATTGATTGCACACACCTGATCCTTGTTCACTCTGTATATATTGCACTCAGTTCAGTTTGCTCATTGTCTGGTGTTGATAACTGTGCTCTTGCACACTGTTCCGTTGTTGACTGATTACTCTTTTGTTTTGTTTAATAAAGTTTATGCTGCTATTCGATCTGCTTGGCTTACCTTTGTCTTCTTCCTCGTCCTGAACGTGACAATTATGAAATTACATATAAATATGACCTTTGGTACTTAAGTCTTATTTAAGTGGGTCATTAATGCTCTAATGTTTTCATGTGTAAAAACTTGGGAGCCAAAAAAAAAAATACAATGTAAAAATATTGTATGGGTCCAGCATTTTCTTTATTCAGATCATTTATTTTTTTTGATTTTGAGGTGAAATATGACTGAGATGTCTCTCTCTCTCTCTCTCTCTCTCTCTCTCTCTCTCTCTCTCTCTCTCTCTCTCTCTCTCTCTCTCTCTCTCTCTCTCTCTCAGATCTGAAAGAGGAGACGAGCTGAGCAGACAGATGCACATCAGCAGTGAGTCACTGGCTGACTCTGAGGAACAGCTTTACATGTGAGAATCATCTCCACTACTTGTTTACAGTCGCCATGATGATGCTTTATCATTCTCTGAATGCAGTACATGTGATTTATATGCTGTACAGCCCTATCAACATGTGGAATTAATTACATTATATGAGAAAATACATTACAGTATTTGATACAGATTAAATAATGTAACAATAGAACTCAGTATATTATTATTACGTTTTATTACATTTTATTACATAAATGTGCTAATCTTATAAAAATATATATTTTTCAAGGTTTGCGTTCTTGAGCCACCAGGCACTGTTGTTGTGCGAAGTTAGAACGGTGTTGTGTTAGCGGCCCTTAAGTTAATAACTAATGATCTTTACGACGGAAGTGAATCAATCAATCAAAACTAACTTTAGCTGGACAGTAACTTTATTCTAGAGCCAAAACAATCTCTGTTACTGTAATTTCCTATTATCACTGTAAAGCTGCTTTGAAACAAGCTATATTGTTAAAAGCGCTATATAAATGAAGGTGACTTGACTTGACGTTGTTTTTTAATATAATAAACTAAATTAGCCTGACAGCCCAAGTATTAATATGAACAGTGTCTATTTATACCAAGTGCAAATAGCCTGTCTTGTTGACAGAGGCTATTTACACTAACTCCGCCCACTTTTGTAACCAAAAATTACAAAAGACACCTGTCTGATAATTGGATCGGTGGTGGGAGGCATTAAAGGGATAGTTCACACAAAAATAAAAAATTCTGTTATCATTCACTCACCCTCAAGTTCTTCAAAACCTTTATGACTGTGTAAGGGCGGGCTTTAGGTACAGGGTCAAAATGTTCCAGTAAGGCAATACAATTGCCATAAGACAGTACACTGAGGTGCAAATAGTATAAATCGCAACTACTATCTACACTTAGTGCAAAGAAAATTCTGCCTAATATGAATCTGATGGCTGATGGCTTCGCTAGTGTTACATTCAGATGTTTTGATCTGTTTTTTTGTAGTGCCATTGAGATGTACCACGACCGAATTAAGTGGCTCAGTCAAGGAAACCGAAAGGTAACCTGGATCTCTGAGAAATCCTCACTCCATGAATCTGGTTCAGGCTGACGAACTTTGGTACCCAGTGTTGGTTTGGTTTGATCTGTCAGGTGTTCGGGGTGGTGAACGGATCCCGAGTCGGAGTGCTTGTCGACACATCTGATTTCAACGCCTCTACAGAGAGACTAGCAGATCTACAGCGAGAGCTCTTAGTAGGGTCCCAATACGCTTCATACTTTATTTTGCTAATTGAATCAATTACACGGCTCATTTGTGTGGTTTTTCTTCTTACTTGCTTATGTAACACCATCAAAGACTCTCATTGAGGAGCAACTTTGCTTCAAAAACCAACTGTATCTACTGTCCTACGGCTCGGAGGTCAGCAGCCTTTGGGACAAACCACTAGATATCAGCCCACTAAGGTGAGTGAGGCTGTTTGTGTGAATATCATCTGTCTGTCTCATTTGCATAGTGTTATTTTCATGATTCATACGGACAGTGATCCTGTAAGTCCTTCGGGTTTTAGAAACGGCTCTGCCTGGCCATTATTTTAATTAGTTTCTGTTTAGAGTGACTCCTTGTTTTATTTTAGGTTGTCATGAGGGATGAGTGGGCACATGTGAGAACAGTTTGTACTTGTATTAGACGCCAAGAAATCACTAGAGAGGAGGGGATGGAAGGAACGGGGAGATGAGATAATGAGAGAAGAGGATAAAGGCCACGGTTCTGACACAAATTAAAACTGATTTTTGCCTCTCGTCATTCAAAATGAATCATTCTTCGAGACCTTTGTATTTGAAACATGGTGATGATAATGAAATGAGACACTCATAGGCAACAGCCATACTGAAACAGAACCTCATTTGGCTCATTGACACACACAGCAACTCAACACAAATAGGGAGACTGACCTTACAGTGTATTTAAATAGAGTTTACATTAGCGTGTGTTGCTAAGTCTGAGGTGTAATTGTAGATATCCACACGTCAACACATCCACTATCTTGGAACAGTCAATATTTTAGGCGCTGCTCATCATTCAGACTAACTTCACAGCATTTGTTTAGCCATAGTTGTAAGAAACACAGATGTCTAGGCTTCTCTGATGAGTTTTAACCAATAATCATTTTTATTTGCTGTATGCATCTAACTTTATTGATAAACCTAATCCTGTGAGAATCAGCTGCTAAAGACTCATGCAGATATCTATTCATAGGCTACATATGAATAAGTTGCAGACGCACATTCATCTTGCTCTCGAGTGCTCACAGAACAACTTTGATTGTGTCTTTGTGTCTTTAGTAAGTCCTGACATTAGTTTTTAACGACAAAAGAGGGTTTGCGCTGACGCAAGATGTTAGTACATCTGGCCCTATGTTTCCACAAAGGATGAATGTGATGCTTCCTTAGAATATGACATCTAAAATAAGACATATTGTGCAGCATAATTAAGATACCTACCTTTTGAACAGCTTTCATGCGGGGAGTTCGTCCATGACGCCTGCGGAGGCAGCTCATTACACAGCAAATTCCCCAGTGTTAAATTAACACACCTCAGTGTTCGTATGTGTCCACACTACAGAGTGTTAAAAAAACACTGAAGCAGCGTTGAAGTTAATTAGAAAATTAAGTGATGGTTGAGCATTAGTGATAACAAGGATGTGATGGTGAGGAAATAATTGACATGTGACAACACTGGTAATACCGGTATCACTGTCGGATGGTGGGAGGAGTTTTTCCCTCTTTTGCACCTCACTTTTAAATCACTAATTTGAAAGCGAAAGTAAAATGCGCACGGCCGCACAGGCATTCACAACGGTGGACACGCACCGTCATGAGTGCTCGTGCGGCAGTGCGCATTTTACTTTCGCTTTCAAATTAGCGCTAATTCAGGACAAAACAATTTCTTGAATGGTGAGTTCATTATTATTCTTATTGAAAAACATAACAACAAAACAGTACAATAAAAACTCGCTTAAATAGGCGCTTTTACATTTCGCTTTTGGAACCAAATCTTCCTTCATCGTCTTGTCAGTCAAGAGTGAGGTGAAATCTGAGAGACTCCTGCGACTCTTGTTCGGCTCACGCTGCATTGAGCAGACACGTTCAGTTTTTAACTGTAGTGTCTGTTCTTTAACTGAACTAAATTATTTTTATTACTATAAAAAATCAAAACAATGGTGGGGATTGGCAAATGCTGTAACCGGTGTTGCGGCTGTACACGGGCATCACCGACTATTGCAGCAAGCATAATTAGTGATGAACACCTGTTGTTGACAAGCAGAATCACTGAAGGAAAGAGGAACAACAAGAACAGAAAAAATAGATGAGACCAGAAGAAATACAACTGACTTCCAGCCATTACACATTATTACACTTATTAACATGTTTTACTTTATTTCTGCATTCATCTACAAAAGTTCTTATTGGGAATTAACTGAGGTTTAGATGTTGATGTGTTATTGAATGTTTCGTCTTAAGTCATCAATATGGTGACCAGTGTTTGATTTTGTTGGACTCTTGACTTTTTAAACTTTAGTTTTTATTTGGCTGTTGCAACTTTGTGTTTATACTGTAAAGCACATTTGTTATGGCAAAAGAAACTATGATCAGGTCCTGATGGTTATGTTTTGATAATGACATAGTCATAATGTAATGGCATTATTCACTGATGTCATTCAGAGTCTAAAGCTCGAGCTAATGAAAATAATAGGCCTATTCATTCACGCCACAAAGCAAGCTGGGATGAGTTTTGATTGGTGACTCTCAGCATGCATTGCAACATGAAGCGTTTTTTGTTTGATTTTCACCATTGTTGTGTTTTTTTATTTTATTTTTTAAACCCTTTAGATTAACAGCACTGTTGGATCACAAGCTGTAGCATCACAGGACTACTATAATGGAAAATTAATAAAACGTCACCTATATAATAAGTTATTAAATGTTGGATGAGGTTGAATCAGGTTACAACATGATGACTATAATATCATTAGTACATAGACAACATCACATGACCACATTTTCTCTTGAGTTTTGTTTGCCTCAACAATCTGCTTTATAAAGTTGCAACAGCCAGAAAAAAATAAATAATGTTAAAAGTAAAGGTTCTGAAAGAGCCCAACTAAAGCTCAACATCTAAACCTCTGACAACCTATCAATTTAATAATAAGGTTAATAATAAGTGCAATAATGTGTAATGGCTGGAAGTCAGTTGTAGTTGTTGTGTTTCTACTCGTCTTTCCTTCAGTGATTCTGCTTGTTTACAGAAGGTGTTCGTCACTAATGCTCAATCATCACTTAATTAATTGCAATCGTCTCATTACCTTCAACACTGCTTCAGTGTTATTTTAACACTCTGAAGTGTGGACACATTTGAGCAGTGCTAATGTAACACTGGGTGTTTTGTGAATTCAGCTATATTATCACTTTTGTTTTGCTACACATAAAGAGTGTGAATGAAAGTCTGCAGCAGGAGGCTCTTTTCTTAATGTCCCGTCCCATCTCAGGCTCAGGGAGTGTTATGCGTGGGTCATGCAGCTTCGAGCGGGTGGAGGCTGTGATCTCCTACAGGCGATACAGAAGGCACTGACCCACTCACAACTGGACACGCTGCTCATCATCCAGGCCGCTCGGTGAGAGTTTGTTTGCTATGATGAATCACTCTTTCTTAACTTGAGCCTGCAGTCATTTAATTTCCTTTCACCTTTAGACATATTTGCAGTCCATTGTCCTGAAATAGTTTGAGTTCTATAATTGGTCATATCTGAGGAGAAGGTTTTAAAATAGCAGTCAAGGCCTATTACCTCTCCCAGCAAAATAGAGTGAAACAGCAGGGCAATGGAAGTAAAACTCATTATCACTTTCTCCATAGAGAAACATGATAACATAAGCCTTTTTCCCACCGTTGGGCCATAACAAGTGGAAATATAACTGGAACTATTTCTTCCCAGCTAGCAGGGAACGTTCTCAGAACGTTGGCTAACATTCCCTACAAGTTTGGTAATGTTTTAAAGAAAACATTTGAATGTAATGTTCAAAGAATGTTTTGAGGATGTTTTCTCATTCCAAATAATGTTTCTATAAGGTTAAATGTAAACTAAGATATAACGTTTTAACTGTAACATTTTGAGGATGTTTCTGAGAATGTTTTCCTACACAGCAAAAACTCCAGAGTTAAATTAACTCTCCTGGGAGTTTATTTGACTCCACACTCAAAGGGTTAAAGTGTTAAAATATGAGTGTTAAATGAACACTGAAGAGTGTTAAAATGAATGAGATAATTAAGTGATTAATTGTGTGATGATTGTCCATTATTGAAGACACCTGATGTTAACAAGCAGAATCACCAAAGGAGAAAATCTAATTTTAAGTTACCATTATGGTGATCAGTGTTTGCTTTAGTTGGGATCTTGACCCTTAATCTACTAACTTTAGATTTTGTCTGGCTGTTGTAACTAAGTTATACCTGACAGATGAACAAAGATAAAAGGTGATCAGGTGGTGTTGGTTATGTTTTGACCTGAAACACTAAACTCATTTACACTTAGTCATTTAGCAGATGCTTTTATCCAAAGCGACTTACAACAGAGGACTAAACTTTAGAGAGTGTTGATTGCAGCAGCCTGGTGGTTTTATAGCATACGATTTGTAGCATTTTCTATAGAATCCAAAATATTTCTTAAAAGTTCTGTTCAAAAGATTTTATTTAGACACACAGAGATCAAGATTCAGCCTGTGAATCTCAACAATGGTGACAATAATAAAGCATGTTGCAGTGCATTCTGGGTGCCACCAATCAAAACTCATTCATGGCTCCCATCATGCATTGCGGTATGAATAAATTATGATCTGAATTGTCTTAGTAATTTCCTTTTCCTAATTAAATATTTTGTTTGTCACCATTGATGAGATTCATACACTCATTCTTGATGTCTGTTTGTGCCTAAACATTTGTTTCATTCTTATCAAAACAACTTTTAAGAAATCCTTTAGAATAAATAGAAAATTCTGGATCTTATGTTGTAGATTCACTGTGATGTTGTAATCAACAATATAAATCTAAGTCAGAGATTAGGCTCTAAATGAGTTTTGTGATTCAGGTCAAATGATGATTATGTCAAAACATAATCAACAACGTCTGATCATCTTTTCTCTTTTATCATCTGATAGTTATAACTCAGATACAACAGCCCAACAACATTAAAAGTTAAACATGTAAGGGTCAAGAGCCCAACTAAAGCAAACACTGATCACCATTAAAATAGTGATTTTTCTCCTTCAGTGATTCGGTTATATAATTATTATTAAATGCATATATTTCATTTTCAGGCCTGATCAGACGGTGGACGTTATATGTGATTGTTTAGCTGTGAAGCGAACGCCCTGTGTTCATGCGGTCGCCTACAACAGTAGCAGTCCCGCTGCCATCGTGAGGATTGACTCGTCTGTATTTAATATGCACAGGGACATTCTCCACCTCACTGACTGATGTGTCCTGTCATAGGAGACTGTGAAGCGGATGGCAGACGTCTCTGGGGGGAGATATCACCTGTTTTCTGCTGCACTGGTAATCTGAAAATACATCGAAACGAACCTGAACATATTCACAATTATTTCTTAAACTGACATGAAAATATATAACTTAAACTGACATGAAATTGATATTACATACAGTGGCGCCAAAAAGTACTTGGACACTTAAACCTTTACACTCAAAAATTCATACTATTAGATAACAAAATATCATTAAATTACATTTATTTTGTCAAACACACTATTTAAGCAAAACTTTTTCACAAAATTATGTTTTTGTAGGTTTGAAATTATAGTAGATATAATTAAAAAAAATGAAGACAAGAAGTATTTGGAAACTTGTTATTGTCAAATGTCACTGGTTCATGTTCATACTTAAAGGAATAGTTCCCTCAAAATTGAAAACTTGTTTTACAATAAAATTTTATTCATCTTCGAAACACAAATGAAGATGTTTTTTTAGTGAAACCGGATTTCTGTCCCTCCATTGAAAGTCATTTCCACCAAAAACTTCACGCTTCATAAGAGAAAGCTCATACAACTTTCAAAGTTCTAGAACATTTTATTCTCAAGCGTCAAGCAAGTACGGTTGACCTGCCATTGACCATATTTAAAGTATGCTATGTATATACGTTGTTCAATTTATATATGAATAAAAGCCCAAATTAAACCTGTTCATCATAAAAAGTGTCTCTTCAGAAGATTAAACTGCTCCATTCATATGGATTACTTTTACAATGTCTTAATGAACTCATTGAAGTTGGAAGCTGTTAATTGCATATACTTTCAATGGTTAAATCAATAGTGACGATTTAAGAATATTAAAAATGTCTTTATGTTCCAAAGATGAATGAAAGTCTTACAGGTTTGGAACAACATGCGGGTGAATCAATGAATGATGACAGAATTCACATTTTTGGGTGAACTTTCCCTTTAATTTGAGACTCTACACCTGTGTGAACTTGAGAAGAACTGATTCACACAGCCACTCAAAATCACCAAAACAGCAGCTGATTAAAAGTCACTGAGCAGAAATGATGAAGAAAGGTGAAATTAGTGAAGAGAAAAGCACCATTTCACCACAGATGATGATTGCTTTGATATTTCGTTCCAATGACCTTCAGACATGTTTGTGTGTCGTACGTGTTCAAATACTTTTTTGGTACCGCTTTATCTTATAAATGGTATAGGGATATGTGTGTGTGTGTGTGTGTGTGTGTGTGTGTGTGTGTGTGTGTGTGTGTGTGTGTGTGTGTGTGTGTGTCTCCCAGGGCGTGGTGGACAGCAGTACAGATGTAGATCTGCTGTGGGAGGAGATTAAAGCAGCTCGGGATGTTCTTACCCAAATTCAGGACATGCGTCAGGGTCGAGTCGGAGACAAAGCTGTCACTGTTGAGTCAGAGGTGAATTATAGTATATATTATTCTCTATATCAGCGTCACTGTTTCTGAGCTCCATTATAGTCTTGAGTTTTCATCCAGGAATGAACACGTCACAATATTCCTCATTTAAATCATTCATACGCAGATTAAAGGGGCGGGGCCTGGTTGAGTTACACAGCAAAAAGTCCAGTGTTAAATTAACTCTCCTGGGAGTTTATATGGCTCCAGAGTCAGTGTTGAAATATGAGTGTTAAATTAACACTCAAGAGTGTTAAAGTTAATGAGCTCATTAAGTGATTAATTGAGTGATGATTGAGCATTATTGAAGACACCTGATGTTAACAAGCAGAATCACCAAAGGAGAAAATCTAATTTTTAAGACACCGTTATGGAGATCAGTGTTTGCTTTAGTTGGGCTCTTGACCCATAACCTGTAAACATTAGATTATCTTTGGTTGTTGTATCTGAGTTATAACTGCCAGATGAACAAAGAGAAAGTTGATCAGGTTTTGTTGGTTATGTTTTGACATAATCATAATTTCACCTGAATCACTGATCTCATTTAGAGTCTAATCTCTGACTTAAATGTATATTGTTGATTATAGCATCTCTGTGATTCTACAGATTAAGATCTTTTTTCTAACTAGCCTAAAGGATTTCTTAAAGGTTGTTCTGATAAAACAAAATCTTTCTTTTAGGCACACACAGACATCAAGAATGAGTGTATGAATCTCAACTATGGTGACAAACAGAATATTCAATTAGGAAAAGGAAATTAGTAAGACAATTCAGATCATAATTTATTCATACCGCAATGCATGATGGGAGCCATGAATGAGTTTTGATTGGTGGCACCCAGAATGCACTGCAACATGCTTTATTATTGTCACCATTGTTGAGATTCACAGGCTGATTATTGATGTCAGTGTGTCTAAATAAAGTAATTTTCTAAGTATTTTTATCAGAACAATTTTTATGAAAAATTTTGGATTATATTGATAATGATAAAAATCATTTGCTGTAGAATCACAGGCTGCTGTAATCAACAAGGTAAATCTGACTCTCTAAATGAGAGTTGATGTTCAGGTCAAATTATGATTATCAAATCATAATCAACACCACCTGATCACCTTTTCTCTTTGTTAATCTGAGAGTTATAACTCAGATACAACAGCCAAACAAAATTTAAAGTTAATGCGTTATGGGTCAAGAGCCCAACTAAAACAAACACTGGTCACCATAACGGTGTCTTAAAAAATGAGATTTTCTCCTTTGGTGATTCTCCTTGCTAACATCAGGTGTCTTCAATATTGGTCAATTATCACTCAATGCATCACTTAATGAGCTCATTACCTTTAACACTCTTGAGTGTTAATTTAACACTCATATTTTAACACTGACTCTGGAGCCATATAAACTCCCAGGAGAGTTAATTTAACACTGGACTTTTTGCTGTGTAGTTAGTAGTGTTGAAACTAGCGGTTATGGTAAGAGGCGGGACATTTCCCAAACACACTCGAAGTGTTTGACCAATCACAACACACTGATCCAGCTGACCAATCAGAGCACAGTAGAAGGAGGGGCTTCATAGAGACAGGAACTAAACAGAGCGTTACTGACAGACTGGGAAGAGAGGTGCTGCAACAATGGAGAATATGAGGAAAACAATGTGTTTTGTGAACATTCAAGCATGAAAACCTGTTCTAGTACAACCTAAAAACAAAATCAAGGTCCCCTTTAACACACTTAACTAAACCTTCAAAAAAGTGCACTTTGTAAGAATGTACAAATTTAAAGTTTCACCTTAAATTACATTTTAAGTAACTATGTTTTAATAATATTTTGTCATGCTTTAAAGAAGTGCACTAGTTTAGATGTTGACTAACATACTAAAGCATGTGTAAAATAATTTATTATAATTTTAACTGTAATGTGTTATTCGATATTACATTTAAAGTTAATATATTTTAAATGTACTAAACTGCAACTTCATCATTACAACTGGTGTACAAATGTATTCACAAATATATATAAAATACATTACATACATAAATATAGTGCCATTTCTATTGAAACTTGTAAGTATATTTTAGTTTACCATAAATGTTTTTCAGTACATTCAGTAATAATACACATTTAAAAATGTACTTATATACTCTAAGCGGGTCAAAATACACTCTAAAGTTCAACTAATGGCAATTAATATAAATTTAAACTATAATATATTTTCATTTAATTAAAAGCAACATGAAATTAAGTGTCCGAAAACTCAGTTTGAACCCAAGTATATAATTTCCATACGTACTCTTTTATAAAAGTATGCTAAAGTGTACTTCATTTTCACATGTTTTAATATAAAAGAGCTGAATTTTACTTTTAAGAAATTCCAACATAGTATATGTCCACAAAAACATGGTATTGATATGATATCATGTTTAGCACCATGGCACTTTTTGTTATTGAAATGTTTGTGTTTTCTACCGGTTTCTCGTGTGCTGTTTCACGGTTATGAGGGCTGGACATGTTTTCAGTCTTAACCTCTGCCTCTCCAGATCTCCAGGGGTTTGGACAGTCTCACTCTTTCTGACTTCAGTCCTGTCAGTTCTGCTCTTGGCGGTCCGCTGCGCATCAAACCCGCAGGTCCAGCGCCCAGCAGCTCCAGAGACTGGCTGAAGACCCACGGCCTCAAGGGTATCTTCACAGCCTCTGAGGGATTCACTCTTCAGTTTAATCTACAACACATTTTACTTCTGCAGTGTTACAGACATTCTGACGCATGACATATGACAAATATGACATATATCCAAGTGAAACTGAATTTTGACCAAGAAAAAGTAGGGTGTGCTGTAAACATAGGGTCACTTGCAATTTTAATGTTGAGCGTAAATATAAATATTTTTGACCGTAAATATAAATAATTATAAATATTGAAAAATATGTTGTCCTCCTGCCTCGGGACTACAGGTGAAAATTAGCATTTATGCTATAACCTGGCTCATTTACAGTCTGTACAGAAATGTTAGATTGTTCATTAATGTGCACTGTCCCAAATAAATAACTAAATAAATATAAAATTTAAATGTAAAATTTTAGAATTTTACAATTTTAAATATTTATATTTTTTAAAATGTAAAGTCGTCATGAAACAGAAGTTGCGCTAGTCTGTTCTTCCCTATTGTGACGTATATCAGAGTGAAACGGCTTCTCAAACGGTAAAATTTACGGTAAAAAGTGGCAGCTGTGGTTGCTAGAAATTAATACCGTAAAAAATACTGTAGCAACATTTTAGGTTTACAGATTAAAATTTGTAGTAAAAAACGTATTTCATTATCTGATATAATGTTAATTTACCGACCTATTGAAGTACTAACATCTGACAACCACCAATCACAGTGGTGATGAGAGTCACATGATGAGTCAAAGCTCATCACAAGCACCTTTTCCACAAAAAAATTAATACTAATTTATAGAAGCTGCACAGTGTCATACACTCAAACACTAAACATTAATTTAACAAGATTAAATGTAACATAAAACCCTAATGTACATAACTGATTAGAAAAAAAAACTATGAAGAAACTTAGTTATTTCAACAAAAATACATCAAATGTGAAGTGTCACGCAGGGAATTGTGGGAATGTCAACTTACGGTTTTTCACTGTAAATTATACAATGACTTGTTCTTTTTCACTTCCAAAAACTGTAAAATTACATTAAATGTACGGTTAGATCTATCACAGTTATTTACCGTAGATAGAACGGAAGGGTGATTCTTCAATTAGGGGAACTTTTATGTCCCCAGGTTATACATTCATGTTAAAAATACTATATTGTAAAATAAATAGTTTAGTTATTTCAAATAATATTTATTGCACCACCAAAAAATGTTATACACTAAAATCAGTATGATTTCCATTTTTAAAAATGTTTTCATCACTAATATTTGGCTACTCAGGCCTTGTCCCCAACCCAGACTTTAAAACTTATCTGCTTTGAAAATGTGATAAAATGTTATCAGTTCATTAAAAAAAATCACAATATGTTTAAACAGTAACTTAAAAAGGCACTTGATGCATAATTCGGGTTCATATCTGTGCAATTTGTGAATATTTTTAACAGTTTAGTATTGTCCACAACAATACTGTCATTACCGCGACAGTCTATGATTACAACAAGGATATTTTTGAGGGTAAGACTTGTTTATGCCGTAACCATGGAAATGAAGACTAGCAGGGGAGCACATGTCAGCCATGAAAGAACAGTGATATTTGATGTCTGAAAAAGTAAGTAATTTAATAATGAATTCCTTCTGATCATGGAGTAGACTTATTCAGCGTCATTACCATAAATGCTGTAGCAGCAATATTTTGATAAATATATATATATATATATATATATATATATATATTCACATGATTTATGTGTATTTAAAGTTCTTTTTGGACTAGCTGTTGAGTGATGTTAGCAAAACCATGACCTAGCATCTTTTTTCCTGAAAAAAATAAAAAATGTCATTACCGCAACACGTCATTACCAACACACAACTTGTTGTGATGGTAATGACAAGTGATGGTGGTAATGACATGTTCTGTGTCACTATCTATATCATATTATGTGTTTATAAATTAAGTTAAAGAAGCATAATAGTGTGATTTTACAATGAAACTTAAGTGAGATGCCTTACTTCCTAAAACTATTTTTTCTTATTTTTTAACCAGAATGGCTCCCAAGAAATCAACTGAAAGGTCTAGAGATTATAGAAAAAAATGAAGGAAGATCCTGTAAAATATCAGCAGTACATTGACAGAGAAAAGGAAAGATACAAAAGAAGAAAAGAAACAGGAAAGCTTAAAGTAATCTCACAACTTTCAAAACGGGAGCAAAGACAGAAACGCAAACAATGGAGAGTTAACTAAAACAATAAAAGAGCCAATTAATGACAAAATTTGAGTTTTTAACCCAAACATATAATATGTCACCTAATGGTAATAGTCATAGTTATGAAATGTTTATGAAGGATATTTTTATGCTGTTTTATCCCATTGTGACAATTGATTCTCTAGAAAATATTGTATGGTTTCTTCATGATTGAAATGAACATGTTCAAGTTGATGGTTGTGTCATATATATATATATCTCCTCACATCTGTCCATTTCTTTCAACAACACTCACCAGAAGTTATTATTTAAGCCTTTAAATTTGCTTTATGTATCAGTGCACTTTTCATTTATGTCATTACCAAAACACTATGTCATTACCAGAACAGTATGTCATTACCGCCACGTTGCTTAATTTATAGCAAACATATCTTTAAAACTGCTTTATGTTCAATCTTGAGGTGCTACATGAAAAGCCTAATGAAATACTCATCCACCTATTCAAAGAAAAAACATCTAAAATTAATTTTCCAGAAATTAAACAAAAGTGTGCTTTGATGAACACAGAAAAACACATTTTGATGGTAAGAACAAGAAAATATATGTAATTCGCTGAATGGAAACATTTAGTTTTTTATACGTATTGTTGAAGGCTAACAATGTTTGCAAGATAAATGAGTTTAAATTATCTCCTTGATACATTCTTTGCATTATGAGACTTTTTGATGTTGTGATGGTAATGACGTTTTGCAGTGCCAGTTGGCAAATAGATATAAAATACTCAAATTATATTTAAGCTCAGTCGTGGCCATTATTATATCTTTACATCAAAGCATGTAAACATTGTCTTGACATAATTAGAACAACATTCAACCAAATTTCATTCATCAAAATGTAAGATGGCAAAATAGCCCCCAATTGAAGAATCACCCGGAAACGTTCTGTTAACCAATTAACAGGTCTTTTACCGTTAAAATCACAATCATTTTTCACAGTGGGCGGGGCTTAATTTTGTCCATGGAGATTTGATTATTGGATGGTTGTGGTTGGCTATTGGTGGATCTCATGTGAGTGACAGGTAGCCCCGCCCTCACACCAGTAAACACATCATCAGAGAAAAGATGAGATGTCGCTACAAGAGGGAGAAGTTATTCTGATTCAATAGTCATTTTCTGAAATGCATAACTTGGACACAGTTACCTCTGATAACAGATCACTCTAAATTATAATGTGTGACCACCAAAAAGCACAGTCTGACAGTCTCCCAGACATATTACTGCAGCATGTGTGAGTTTAGTCGCGAGTGTGTTTCTTGGCTCACAGTTGTGTGTTCCTGCAGCTCAGAAGCTGGATCTCTATCAGCTGCTGGCTCGAGATGCCTATCCTCCGCAAGAGACGTTTGTGCCAATCTTGGGAAAGACTGTTTCCTCTACCGTTCATGAGGTGATGAACATGTCCTGCTGCATTTATGAGTCCGGTTTGAGTCCCATCTGTTCACCTGTACAGCGGGACTAACTCAAACTATGTGTGTTTGCAGCGGGTCATGGTTCAGTGTGAGTGGCATGATGGAACAGTGAAGAATCTGCATGTTGATCTTCCATCACTGCAAAAGTATCAGGTACATTTTTTTTTTTAATCCACAAACTCCATATTATGAACTTGGACCAGCCAGAAACAATGTAGAACCAGCTGCAACCTAACTAGAGCCATAAGCAATGCTAGCTGGTTCACTAAACTCCACCAGTGAATCTGGTAAGCGCCCACTTCCAAGCAAACACTAGCTTTACATTCGCTGACACTTTTCATACACCTATTGATAAAACAAATATGGAGTATACAGGAGTCCCATTGAACCGATGTCTGTCGGCCAGAAAGGACATGTGTGCTATTCCATTCAAAATAAGTTTTATTTATCTGGATTTTGCTGAAGTTTTTGTCCAGCTCTGCAGAATCTGTGGGATTTTTCAGTATGTTTCACTTCATTTGGTCTTTCATCTGCAGAAGCGTCTGATGGGTGCTGTGTGTCTGTTCGAGAGGAGAGTGGAGTGGCTGAACGGGACGGCCAGCCGGCGGATATGGGGAACCGTGTGTGAGCAGAGGTGAGAACATAAGCCTTGAGACGGGGTGTCCCAATCATTTCAGTAGCTCCCTGCCCAGTGCACTTCACAAATCATAGGGAGCACATGCTGTGAAGGGCACTGCGGATGGCATTGATGGCTATATTCATTGATACCCCTTGTTAAAAACAAGTGCACTTTAGTATACTTTTAAAAAGAGTGCTTATCATAATATACTTTAAAAGAATATAAGTGTGAACTGAATGTAATATTTCCAACACGTATGCATGTTATTAACAGTTAAATGAAAGTGTATTCTAGTTTAAATTTATATTTAATTCAGTTTGTTTAGAACTTGATTGCTTTTTTGACCCGCTTACAAAGGTACATCTTTATATGTAGTTTCATACACTGCAAATAATGCGTTTCTTACTTCGTATTGTTGTCTTGTTTCCAGACCAAATATCTAAAAAATTATCAAAGTAAAATGACATAAGAAATTATATCTTGTTTAAGTGAGTTTTTGCTTAAAACGATAAATCATCTTGATTCAAATGGCAAATAATTTTACTAGTTTTAAGCAAAAACTCACTTAATTTAGATTTATTTCTACTTATCTAGTAAATGCTTCTTAATTTAAGAATTGTTTGATATTTGGACTGGAAACACGACAAAAATATGTGTTTAAGTAAGTAAGAAAAGCCTTTTGTTTTGCAGTGATAATTACTTATATTTTCTTTCAAATATGTTTTAACATTTATGACAAGCATTTATGGAGAAGTAAAATATACTTTAATGATATTTCTATTGAAACTTGTACTTAAATAAAAAAAAAATATATATATGTATGTATGTATGTGTGTATATTAAATAACACACTACAGTTAAAATTATAATCAAATACTTTACATGTGCTTTATTCATGTTAGTCAACAAGTGCACTTTAAAGCATGAGAAAAGATTATTGAAACTTAATCATTTAAAATGTACTTTTATTTAAAACTTTTAATTTGACTTTTACAAAGTGCACTTTTTAAGTATCCTTAAGTGTATTTAAAGAGAGTCAATTTCATAACTGTTTCTTAACACACTTAAGTGGCCTTTTATTTCATTAATATTATATTATCTGCAAGTACAGATTATTTTTTAAATACACTACAAGTGAACATTCAATACAATTAAGTGCACTTCTTCTTCACACTGGATATCACTTCAGAGGATGTGGAGGGGGTATGTGCGTAGAGCTCCTGTCACTTGTAGTTTTCAAATGAGTTTACTTGAGGACTTCAAAACTTTCAAAAACTCATTGTACAAGAGTAAGCAAAAATAACCTTAAAATCGATCATGAAAATGTAATAATCCCATGATTAATCCCACAGACTCAACAATATACAAAACAACAACAGCAGACGTGCACTTTACAGTCTTGATGGTTTGAGTGCTTTTTAAAGGCACTCAGCCGCCAATAATTGAAGAACAGCCTCACGCCAAATACATTGCGGTCGGCACAAACATCCCTGTGAACTTGAGTATTAGTGCATATTGATCCTTGTTCGCCAGCCTTAAAGCTTTGTGTAAATCCATTACCATTACAGGAGGATGTGGAGTGTGTTTGTGTGTCTCAGTCTCTCTGTGTGTCTCTGTGCAGGGTCCAGGTTGTTCTGGACATGTCTGGGATGAACACACACTACCAGCTGCACATCCAGTACGCTCTCCGGATACTCCTAGAGGAGCAGCTGGCTGATACACACAGCTTCAATGTCACTGTGTAGGTCACACACACTGTCTGGGGTTTTCACTTATTTATAGAGTGACAGATTATGATCTGCTTTGTCATTTGGTCTCCTGCTGCTTTCTCCCAGAACTGATTTTATATAATGAGATTTTTCTCTATATATAACCTAGTCAAAAGTTTGGACATGGCCGACTGAAAACCTTTGAATCTAAAATGTATGCTTGATTGATTTTTGTCCCTTCATTAAAAGTCTGTGCAACCAAAACGTTCAAGCTTAAAAAAGTATAGAAAGAATTTGTAAAAGTAATGCAAAATAATTGAGTGGTTTCATAAAGAAACAATGATGTTTGTAAACATCAAGCAAGTACAGATTGACCATTTAATAAAAGCTGAAGTTAAAAATCTGCTGTAAAGAGATCGTGTCTCTTCAGAAGACTTGGTTTAAACCGCTCGGATAAGTTAGCTGGAATCTAGACAAAGGGTGGAGATGGTTTTAATTTAAAGGGGTCCTTATTATGCTTTTTAACTTTTTCAACTTTAGTTAGTCTGTAATGTTGCTGTTTGAGCATAAAAAAGATCGTCAAGGTTACAAAGCTCAAAGTCCACTACAAAGGGAGATATTTTATGTAACAGAATAGTTGTGTTTTCTATTAACAGTTCTAATTATAAGTTTTATGTAGTTGCTATTATATGCTATGCTATGATTTAAACGAAGGGCAAAGCTTTGCCTCCGCTAGCCTGCGAGCTAACATTACAGTATTGATGTAGTGTTTACTGTAGCTTTTGTAAGACAGTTCACAAATTATCCATGATTTTGTTATCGATTACTGCTTGTATTACCATAGTTTTCCGACAAATATGATTAAATAGTGGATAACATCGTATCTATAAGAAAATTACAACAACAAAAAAAAAACCCCAAACAACTCTGAAACGTCCTGTGAAATCCGTGCTTGCAAAGTCCGTGCTTGAAATCAGTTCTGCACGATTCTCTTGTTCATTAACATTGTCAGGGTCTGAATCGGGCTCGAAATGGTTTGAAATTGACACCAACGTTAATTATTTACACCAGAGCTGAACTTACGTGACATTTCCCGAACACACGCTTAGCGCTGCCAATCACGACATACTGGGTCAGCCGACCAATCACAGCACATTTCGTATCTCAGAAGGAGGGGCTTCATCGAAAACGATGAAGCAGACTGGATAGAGAGGACCGGTAATAATGTAAAATATCTGAAAAATAATGCATTTTTTGAATAATCAAGCATGAAAACATTCTACTACACCCCAAAAACAAAATCAAGACTTGTAAAAGGGCATAATAGGACCCCTTTAACTATTTTTAAGTCGTTACATAATTCCCATAATTTCAGTTGTGTTGTTTCATAGTTTTGATGGTGCTATATTATTCTAAAATATTGACAATAACGAAACTAAAGAATCAGTAGGTGTGTCCAAACATTTGACTGGTAGTCTTGAGTTAAGAATTCCTCATTTTGATGACCAAAACTGATGGTATGCATCGGGATGCCAAAGAAGAGCCTGCAGGGGGAAATAAATAAATAAATATATATATATATATATATATAATATATATATATATTAATAATAAAACACACAAAAACAAACATTTGCATCCAGACCAGGGGTGTCCAGTCCTGCACCTGGAGGACCACTGTCCTGTAGAGTTTAGCTTCAACCCTAATTAAACTCACCTGATCAAGCTAATCAAGCTCTTACTAGACATACTGGAAACTTCCAGACTGGTGCATTGAGGCAAGTTGGAGCGGAACTCTACAGGACAGTGGCCGTCAGGACTGAGTTGGGACACCCCTGGTCTATACTTCATGATATATTCATATTATGTATTTGTAAATCTGGTGCAGAACAGCTCTCAGAGGTGCATTTGGCACTTAGCATAAATGCAAATGTGCACTTTTCAGCTAAATAAATGAGTCTGTGCGTGACACAAATGTGCCGGAGCAGCAGAACTGAGGTACAGGTGCAAGCAGGAACGGGCCGGCTATAGGGAGCACTGGGGCGTTTCTCTGTGGGCTTTTGGCCGACTTGTGGTCCAGCTGTCGATCCCGAATTTAGATGCCAAGTAAATAAACAAAGGTTTTAATAGGAGAAAAATAAATTCTGACATCATTTGGCCAGCCTATTTAAGCCACAGTGGTAAATCCAGACAACTTAGTCAACAGTTTTGAAAATATGTGCTAATATATATATATATATATATATATATATTAGTGGTGGGCCGTTATCGGCGTTAACGTGCTGCGTTAACGCGAGACTCTTATCGCGCGATAAAAAAAATATCGCCGTTAATCTATTCTCAAAGTTGGGTGAGAGCTGCCTCTATACTACACAAGCTATGATGACGCAATCTACCCGCGGCCGCGAGGTAAACCCGGCTGCAACGCATCATAATTCGTCGTCATCTTAAGTAAACTGCTGAAAGTGAAAGCTTTGGTTTTGAAAGTGAAAGAAAGGTTTGGATTTAAGCCGTCCAACGAGCAGCAGCAAACTATGTAGACAGAGTGTGTGGGTAACAGTTCGGTAAATTAACACACGACTAATCCGTTCTACCACCTCAAATTCAAAACGAAACATGATATCACTGAATACCAGCGCGCGCGTATTATTCCCAATCTTAGTGGTGTAGCACATAATCTCTGTCTGCGCCCGATTTTAAGAATCGTTGTTGTGTTTCTTTTTAACTGAAAAGACATCAGTTAGACAATATTCTAATTTTAAATTTGGGGTTTTATAAGCTCCAAGCCATAATAAACATTAGACCTACTTAAGTCTCTGCAGCTAGTGTACTTAAATTTTATTTATCTGCAAAATTGTGTTGTATACTTACAGTTTTGCGCAATATATGTTCTCAAAACTACATACACCCTTTAAAAAAAATTATAATAATACATTTAGCAGTTGTTTAGCAGGGTCTGTGTAACCTGTTCTGAAATGGTTTTATTATCATCACAAGATCACAATATAGGGATCATACAAACGATTTATTTTTAAAATTAAACATTTTAAAATTCTATGATTTAGTGCAGTGGTTCTCAACTCCAGTCCTCGGGACCCGCTGCTCTGCACATTTTGTATGTCTCTCTTATCTGACACACTCATATCAGTTCATGGAGTCTCTCCTAATGAGCTGATGATCTGGTTCAGGTGTGTTAAATAAGGGAGACATACAAAATGTGCAGAGCAGCGGGTCCCGAGGACTGGAGTTGAGAACCACTGATTTAGTGGATTACAAGGTTACATTGACAATGTATAAAGCATATTATAAAATGCTGCCTGATAAAATTTTGAGTATGTTAGAGAAACGTTATTGTAAGTATGAGTTAAAAGGAACATGTTTGTTTAAAAAACTGAAGGTACGAACAAATATTAGATGCAGAACTATCTCTGTAAAAGGAGTGAATTTATGGAATTGTTTGCATATAGACCTTAAATTGACACAAACAATAAGTGGATTTAAAAGGCTCCTAAGAAACAAGATGATACTTTCATATAGATAAGTTTTGGGTAATCAATTTCTATGACTTTGTTGTTTCAAGTGTTTGCAAGAAGAGAATTGAGCACTGTTTGACTGTTTGTGAAAATTGAGAGGGATAGGCGTTAATAAGCCTTGAGCTTCAGCCTATACCCTTTGGTTTAATCAAAAGTTATGTATATGATGAGTTGAATATTTGTTATTGTATATTTGTTAGTGATAAACCAAATAAACGAAATGAAATGAAAAATTATAATATATATCGTTATCACAAGAGGCTGCAATGTATATCACAATATGGATTTTAGGCCATATCGCCCAGAAACCCGTTCTCAAAGACTTACTTTTATAGTCATTATTTGGCACACATATTCTGAATGCCTTCGGCAGAATTCAAATGAGCCATTTTAATCTAGATTAATCTAGATTAATTTCAAAATTAATCTAGATTAATCTAGATTAAAAAAAATAATCTATGCCCACCTCTAATATATATATATATATATATATATATATATATATATATATAATTATCAGTGTGTCATGGTTCAGCTCCAGTATCAGCTCTGTATAGTGGAAAAAGATTATTAAAAATTTTCACACTAAGAAAAAATGATTATTTTAAGATCTGATAGATTCCCAAGCTAAAAGGGAACATTCTCATAACTTGAAACTTCATAACTGACTTATGTTCTCAATAAGGTTCTCTCAAAGTTATGAACAAACTTTCTTCAATGTTAATCGAATGTTCTTTCGGTTTGAATAGTTATCTGGTCTTCAATAATGTTCTCAGAAAAGTTATACATCGTTCTTAGAACTTTTTAAAATATTTTAGTTTGTCTAATGTTTTTTTTTAAACTGCCATGGACTGTTTTGGAATGTTCAGAGAAAGTAACAGTTTATTCAAAAGTAACGTTCTCATAATGTTTGCAACATTCTAAAATGGAATGTTTCCTTAAAGTGTTTTTAAAACTACAAAAATGTACATTCCTTAATTTCAAGATACATTCAGAAATAGCGTTTTTTAGAACATATTTGTTTGTTAGCTGGGTCTTTGAGGAAACCAAAATGGTTCTTGTGTGACACTGGAATGCTATTTTTAAAAGTGTCATTTATAAGGGTAGCCTGCATTGAAATGTTCTCTGGTGTGTGCACGTGTACCTGTGCGAATACATCACATTCATAAATCACTTGTCATAAATCAGTTGATGCACAGAATCATTGTTGCATCATCGCGCACACCTCCACAGAGGAAATGAAGGCATTAATGGGCCATTGTAAAGCCTCTGTAGCATTTATCTTCGGCAGTTAGTTGTCTGCTCCTGTTTTAGCGTAGTCATGAGCGCTCTACTTTAGTCTGGCATGAATAGAGGTCTTAATAGATGTGGATATGCAGCGCACACACCTGCTCCTAATACTGCGCGCTTCACTCCAGAGCATCATCATGTCACATGAACTTCAGGAACAGTGTCACTCCCTTATTTCATGAACCCACGCTCTGTAACTCTATGGTGGAGCCACTTTTACACACATGCCTTTGAACCCTGTTCTCTCACATTATGGGAGTAAATCGGTGCAGGACAGTACTTGATGACTGTCACTGTAAATGTAATATTCAACATATGCCTGTGTTGTAATTTAAGTAGGCCTATTTCCATAACTTGATTGTTTATATATGTGACCCTGGACCACAAAAGCAGTCACATGTTGCACGGGTATATTTGTGGCAATAGCCGACAATACATTGTATGGGTCAAAATGATCGATTTTTCTTTTATGCCAAAAATCATGAGGATATTAAGTAAAGATCATGTTCCATGAAGATAATTTGTAAATTTCCCACCGTAAATATATAAAACATGTATTTTTGTGAGTGAATGCAGCACAATCGCCAACAGAAATGAACAACTTTAAAGGAGATTTTCCTCAATGTTTCGATTTTTTTGCACCCTCAGATTCCAGATTTTCAAATAGTTGTATCTCTACCAATTATTGTCCTATCCTAACAAACCATACATCAATGGAAAGCTTATTTATTCACTTTCCATATGATGTATACATCTCAATTTCAAAAACCCATGTGACCCATGTGACTGGTTTTGTGGTCAAAACACTTTTTCACTTAACGTGAAAAAAATGTTTAATGTGGCTTAATGTAAGACAGTGTTATTAAAAGACCAAACTCAGTAAACACTTTATTAATAAACCATACCATGTACGAAAAATCAGATGAGGGAGGAAAATGCTTAACGTGTAATTAAATTACACACGTCAAGAGTTTGGGTGTGATCCTAGATAGCACACTTTCATTTCAAGCTCACATTAATAATATCACTCGGTCTGCATACTTCCATTTACGTAACATAAATCGCCTCCGACCGTCTCTCTCACCCACTAGTACAGCCATTCTCGTTCACACACTGGTTACATCCCGTATTGATTATTGTAATTCTCTTCTCGTTGGTCTCCCTCTCAAATCCATACATAAACTTCAACTGGTTCAGAACTCTGCTGCATGAATCATCACTAGAACACCTTCTATTAATCACATTACTCCTGTCCTTCAGCAGCTTCACTGGCTCCCAGTTAAATACCGCATTGATTTCAAGGTTTTGCTTTTGACCTTTAAGGCTATTCATAATCTAGCGCCTTTGTACCTTACTGACCTCCTTCATATTAACACTCCCTCCCGTACTCTTAGGTCGTCTTCTTCCATACATCTCACGGTACCTCCGGCTCGTTTGACCACCATGGGGTTCAGAGCTTTCAGTCGCTCTGCCCCTTGTCTCTGGAACACTCTACCGCCAGACATCCATAACATTGACTGACTTTCTATTTTTAAATCTCACCTGAAAACATATCTTTTTAAACTGGCATATCCCACGTGATCTTGCTTTCTTAAATCTTGTTCTAGTTGTTATGTACCTTGATATTATGCACTGTACCTATAGTTGTTAAATTGTTCTGATTTATTGTTGTATTGTTTTATTATGTTTTGTGAGGTGACCTTGAGTGCTTAGAAAGGCGCCTATAAATAAAATGTATTATTATTATTATTATTATTAAATGCGTTGCGTTCATATTCTGGGTTTTTTATTTATTTCTAGGATTTAACCAAAAACCTGTTCAAAAAACCTACGAACTTCAGGATGATGTAGCCGGAAGTGCTAAAATGCAACATATTTCCGAGCTTCGGCCTACAAACATATGTCATTCCTGCAGCACTCTCTATATTAACAGATACGCTGAGGATGTGAAATGAAGTGTGTATCAGGGATCATGAGTGACTTCTGTATGTGATCTTGTGGATGTTCCTCAGGTTCGGATCCGAGGTGAAGTCGTGGCAGGAGAAGATGGTTCCCTCCACCCGGGAAAACCTTCAGGCTGTTTGGCAGTAAGACTTCAGTCTGTCCCTCTCTCTCTCATTCTCTATTCATCAGTGTTTGCTAGTGATATTGCTCGTGCTGCACTACAAGACACTTTATCAGACTCAGTAAGAAATTAATGAAATCATCCATCAGGTCTTCAAAAAAAAAAAACTAATTAGTAATTACTGCATTTTGCCTTAGTCATTTCATTCTGTTAGTTCACTTCAGTGAGAGTGTATTTCAGCCGAGTTTCACCTGTCTTTGTTCCCCAGTTCAGTGTAAGTTCATCCCGAAACAGTAAATCTCTGCGGCCTGTGTGTGTGTGTGTGTGTGTGTGTGTGTGTCTCCTAATATAGCCTGTTCTGCTTCTGGGGTCTAGAGTTTAATTGAAGCCTTGTAAGAAAGAGTCTTTTGGTGATAAATCTCACTACTTATAACCTCCCGAGACCTCAGTGTGTGTGTGTGTGTGTGTGCGTGCGTGCGTGCGTGCGTGTGTGGAAGTGTGTGTGACTGTGTGTGTCTGTGTGTGTGTGTGTATGTGTATGTGTGTGAAAAACAAAAGAAAGTTGTGTGTGATTGGTAGGTTTAGGGGTTGGGTTAGTGTGTGTGTGTGTGTGTGTGTGTGTGTTGGGTAGGTTTAGGGGTCGGGTTAGTGTCTGTGTGTGTGTGTGTGTGTGTGTGTGTCTGTGTCTGTGTGTGTGTGTGGGTAGGTTTAGGGGTCGGGTTAGTGTGTGTGTGTGTGTGTGTGTGTGAAGGGTAGGTTGTGTGTGTGTGTGTGTGTGTGTGTGTGTGTGTGTGTGTGTGTGTGTGTGTGTGTGTGTGTGTGTGTGTGTGTGTGTGATGGGTCAGGTTAGTGTAAGGGGACAGAATATACAGTTTGGACAGTATAAAAACCATTACGTCTATGGAGAGTCCCCATGAGATAGCGAACCAGATGTGTGTGTGTGTGTGTGTGTGTGTGTGTGTGTGTGTGTGTGTGTGTGTGTGTTCAGGTGGGTCCAGGCGTTTGAGTGTGTGGGGGGTCGTGACACTCTGGCAGCTCTCCGGCGCGCTCTAGAGGAGGAACCGCAGGGAGAAGAAGCGTCTCTGACTCGAGGCGTTTACCTCTTCACCACCGGCACGCCTGATCAACACACGGTCAGTCGGACACACGCAAGCCGGTCCTGGCCCATGTTGTGCACTGGATGTGGATTTGATAAAAATAAAAGAACATTTTGCAGAAGTTCCCATTAAGTTAGTCATGTGTCATCGTCACTTGGGGGATTTTTGGAGACATTTGAGACAGGGCATAAAGTTTCAACATAGAAAAGGAAATCAGTGTTTTCAAGTCCCCCTGTAGTCAATCATCTAATCCCTTAAAACTCAGCTCTGATCACCAAAATGACACATTTAAGCGTTTTTTCCTTGAAAAAATGTCTTCATGGCTTAAAATAGCTTGAATGTAACTCGACACCCTTGCCTCATTTAGTATACGTGGTTCTATGAATATGCAAATGAGCCCCGCCTCCACTCACTCACAGCAGCTCAGCGATCCACTCGTGGACGATCACACGTTGATCAGGGGTGTGTTTCCCGTAACTCGCTGCTTCACTACCATAGTTTGATGCTTTGTTGAAGAAATCAACTAGTCTAGTCACGACTGTTTCCTGAAACTGTATTATCGCAAAGTGGTCGCTCAACCACGCTGGTTAATGATGTCACACACATGCTGGAATAATAACTTTCTTCAGTGAATGTGTTTGAGGTCTAATTAACGCTAGATGTTTTGCTATAAATTATGGACATGGCATCTGAGGACTATCTCTCATTTCTCTCAGTTATTTCGCTTTTTTTCCAGATTCAGTCATAGGCTTGTTCTTACATACTAGATCACGTTCACACATGCGCACTATTCAAAAACGACACTTTAAATCTCTTGACAAACTGAAAGACGTAAATGACATTTGTATGTATTCTAAATTAAAGACACAGGTTGTACTGAATGTCAGCTTGCTTATTTTGCTCAATATAAGGATTTATTGAGTCCACGTCATGCAAACTAGAAACTGCTTCTAACCACAGGTCGAGAGCTGTCGTTCAAACACACAACTCTGCGATGCTGTTTACGATGGTTTCAGGAAACCCCGACTCGTTGAACTATGCTGATAATGACAGAACTTGTGAACGATGCTTTCGGGAAACACAGCCCTGATTGGTTACAAGGTAGTTTGTGACGTCAGAAACACCAGCGATTTCAAACCGTGTTTTTGAGACTGTCTTTGGTTCACTGCAGTTTTAAGGAGAAAATACTCAACAATGGTGTTGACTTATGAATTTACACATGGTTTGTCTTAAAGCATATTAAAACACCACACAGACACATGAACAACATTATCTCATCCTCAGGAATCCGTCACTGATTATGTGTCTGAGCGCTGCAGCGTTTCAAGCCTGAACCTCCACGTGTGCCTGTTCACCGGAGAAGAGGCCGAAACCACACGGGCCGAGACCACACGGGCCCTGAGCCGCCTGGCACACGCAGGCCACGGGCGCTTCCTCTGGACCTCTGAGACTGGTGAGGACAGGGTGTTGAATTGAGTTTTTCAAGGAAGACCAGGTTAGGTACTAAAAACAAGTTTCGTTTCACCCTTATTCTTCCCTTGGGTCATTATGAGCCTGTTGAAATTGATGAGTGTTCATTGGAGGGGTCCAAGACCCCCATGACTTTTGTCGCACTTGAACCACAAACATACACACACAGAAAAAATTTAATGGATTCGGCCACATAGTTTTGTGGTTGAAATTTTAAAATGTAGCAAATCGGGTCAAATTGACCCCCTCAGGAATGAATGGAATGCTTCAGAAACACATAAAAATGTTCACAATTCAAACTAAAAATGCTAAAACTTTACCAAAAAATGATTTTATAGTGTCTACATGTGTATCTGAATCATAGACTGTAAAAAATATGGACAAAGCGTCTGTGACGTCACCCATAGACTTTCTGAAGAACGGTTTTGAGGCCGTTTATGGGGGGTATGGGCGGCGCCATCTTGGAAAATCTTGGGAAATCCTAGGTTTTAGCTGGTGGTATGATGTGTTGTGTCAGATCATGGCCGAGACGTCAAATTTCAGGAATTACACTCGGCGCAGCCTATGCTCGTTATCAGCTGTCAATCAAGCTGTCAGTCAAAGTTAACCACGCCCTTATTTGTCATACATTTTATATCTAAATACGATCTAAACTAACGAGTTAGAAAAAAATTCCCCCCCCTCACAGTTGTCAGGCAATCGGAACCTAGCGAAAAATACAATAAAAGTCCATGGGACCAACCTGTAAAAACATGAATTTATGCTGTGAAAACGGACATTTTAACATGGGGTCTATGGACATTTGCTCCCTTTTGGGACCTGCCCCTAGCGGATTTTCAATGTATTGCAGTTTTTCGCACTTCCGGGTAGGCTTCATTTTTCAGATTAGAATGTTGCCGCTTGGTCTGAAATAATGCATAATGAGGAGAAACTGACTTTAGGACCCAGCAGAACAGCTCATTTGCTCCATATATAGAGCTATAAGGCCATCTAGAGGCAAGAGTCATGAAATATCATGTTATATTATTATTTTTCCACAAGAGGTCGGCAAAGACACCCAATGTAAGATATTCTGAGCTGAATTAAAAGGGTAAGGCATGAAATTGTGAGTTATGTTGAATTTAAATTGAATGAATGTGAGGAATGTGCTTCTAAATTAGTATTTATTTATTATTTATTGATTAAATCTAGCAATTTAAAGGTAAATAAAATAAAAAAGAACAAAAAAATCTCCCAAAACATTGCATTAAAAAACAGAAACAATATTATATCAAAATGAAATAAAATAAGCTTTCTGGACAAAAAAATAAAATAAATTAAGTATAATTTGAGGGCTTCGGGTCATTTTGACTGTTGTTCGTTTTGTTGTTCACCTTTTGAGACCGTTCTGAGGTCATGTGTGAAACTCGAATAGAGCTGCTGTTTACTTTACTTTGCTGCTTTTCTCTCGGTCATATGTGCAGCACATGGTGCCTGAACCCAGTGCACCCTACAATGGGAAGTCTTGTGTTTGTGTGCGTGTTTGTATTTGTGTGTGTGTGTGTGTGTGTGTGCAGTGGAAAATATGAGCCTCTTCCTCATGTTTCCCTGCAGGCATCGTGGAGAGTGATGACATCAGTGCCCTAATTGGAGAAATGGAGACGGCTGATAATTATTGTCAGAAGGTGAGTCTCTCACGTGACCTGGACTTGACCCGTGTCCGCGATGTTTAAATCATTCATGGGAAACGGAAGAAAAGTTTGAAGCACACCTGCAAGAAATGATCAGTTGTTTATCCAGGTTCGTCCAGGTCTCGGTGTTCGTTCAGAAACAGCTGGATTTGTTGAAGATGTTTCATTACTCGTCTGAGCTGCGTCCTCATCCTCAAGTCCGTTTGCTTTTAAAGTCACACTAGGCACGTTTCCATTACAGATTTGCGCAAAACTTTTGCGATATTTTCTAAATGTTGATAATAAACTATTGTGAAATGACAGCGTTTCCATAAACCGATGTTATGCGACTAAAACATAATTTTTTCCTCTCACAATAAGTCATTTAAAAAGTCATGTTGGCAGATTTTGGTAGGTTTATGTATATCTCAGCCACCGCACTAGCCATTATTTTTAATGGAAGGAGACGTAGGCGTGTTATCCAAGCATTAATGGCAAGGAAAGCCACTTATACGTGTGAGTGGCACATATGAGGAGTTTCTGGGTGTTTCTCCCTCATATCTTTATAAATTGTGGCATTTCATTGTTGTTTAGAATCCAGTATTCCCATAATACTTTCATCTTATGAGTTTAATGAAGAACTCAGTCTCGACTTCTGTCCAAACACACCACGTCATCTACGTCAGCTGACCTGTAAATGCGCAAAAACTGTTTCCATTGCAGTTTCGCCAAATATTTCTTATTCGAATTGCCTGAAAAACCCCCTCATGCAAGCGTAAAAACTTTTTTGCAACATACAGGAGTTTTTGCAAAATTGACGTGTTTCCATTGGGGGTATTTTCAATTTGCGCAATTTGAAGGATAATGGAAACGCGGCTACTGACATCAATAAATCAGTCAATAATTTACCATATTACTTACTTTCTTAAAGGGTTAGTTCACCCAAAAATGAAAATAAAAAATAAAATAAAACACTACGAGGCCCAGAGAGAAGGAAATGAATAGTAGAATAAAGTCGTTATTTTTGTTTGTTTTTGCGCACAAAAAGTATTCTCGTCGCTTGATAAACTTAAGATTGAGCCACTGGAGTCACTTGGACTATATTAACGATCTCTTTAATAACTCTTCTGGGCCAGCAAGTTTCGGTCACCTAGCAGCCTATGGAGGAGTGATCAGCTCTCAGATTTCATCAAAAATATCTTAATTTGTGTTCCGAAGATGAACGAAGGTCTTACGCGGTTGGAACAACATGAGGGTGAGTAATTACTGACAGAATTTTCATTTTTGGGTGAACTAACCCACTAAGCAAAATGATGTCCAAAAGACGTCTTTTCAACGTCTTTGTCACAAAAATCGGACGTTGAAAAGACGTCCACTGAGGGTCTAGAATGAAAGTTTTTATGACGTCTTTTTTTGACGTGTTCTGCACGTCCGATATAGACGTTAATCGAACCTTCGTACAAGGTTAAAACTAGTTAAGATGTGGCCATTGTGGACATATTTCAACATCATTTATTGTCTTATTTAGACATAATTACTTTGACTATTGCTGTCAGATGATCTCAGTGAGAATTAATAGAGGTTTAGATGTTGATATTTGTTTAATTTGAAGTGTCACCATTGTGGTGGTCAATGTTTGCTTTAGTTGGGCTCTTGGTCCCCGTTCCTTTTACTTTAACTTTTATTTGCCTGCTGTAACAGTGTGTTTGTAAAACACAAATGTTGTGGCAGAGAAAGCTAATAATAAGTAAGATCAGCTGTTTTCAGCTTATGGTTGATGATGAAATCATCACAAAAAAAGCATCAAATGTTGTCAGATGTTTTGGCATTCATAACCACCAACCTTGTGGAACTGCAACATTGGTGCCTAAAGCATTAAAATGATCACTTATTTGAAAGTATATAAAGCATGTGCACATGTTTTGAGCAAATGTATCATACAGTCGCACACAGACATCAAGATTTTGCACATGAATCACAACAATGGTGACAATTAAAAAAAAAGCTTCATGCTGCAATGCATGATGGGTAGCTTTCATAGTACAAAACTCATCCTTGATTCTCAAGCTTTTTTGTTTTGATTGTCACCGTTGTTGTGAATCATATCCAAAATCTTGATGTCTGTGTGTGACTATATGATACATTTGCTCAAAACATCATGTGCACATGCTTTATATACCTTCAAATAAGTGATCATTTTAATGCTTTTCGCACCAATGTTGCATTTCCACGACGTTGGTGGTTATGAATGCCAAAACATCTGACAACACTATATGCTTTTTTTGTGGTGATTTCATTATCAACCATAAGCTGAAACCAGCTGATCTTACTTATTATTAGCTTTCTCTGCCATAACATTTGTGTTTTACAAACACACAATTAAAGCAGTCAAATAAAAGTTAAAGTAAAAGGAACGGGGACCAAGAGCCCAACTAAAGCAAACATTGATCACCACAATGGTGACACTTCAAATTAAACAAATATCAACATCTAAACCTCTGTTAATTCTCACTGAGATCATCTGACAGCAATAGTCAAAGTAATTATGTCTAAATAAGACAATAAATGATGTTGAACTATGTCCACAATGGCCACATCTGAACTAGTTTTAACCTTGTACGAAGGTTTGATGAACGTCTATATCGGACGTGCAGAACACGTCAAAATAAGACGTCATAAAAACTTTCATTCTAGACCCTCAGTGGACGTCTTTTCAACGTCCGATTTTTGTGACAAAGACGTTGAAAAGACGTCTTTTGGACATCATTTTGCTTAGTGGGAACCCTTTAACACATACAGTACTGTTCAAGTATGACTGAATTAAACAAAAGTAACAGTAAAGTAAAGCCATTTGTAATTTCTATTTCAAATTAATGCTGTTCTTTTAGACTTTAAACTTTCTTCTCATATATACCTTCCCTCAAACTACCTGGCTTCATTCATGTTACATGCACTTTTCACAATTCAGTCGTGATCCAGTGGATAAAGCCTCACAATTTTTTTTTTCACTCTTATTTCACGCAAAATGCATCAGATTACGAAAGTAAAATGGATTGCGAACACCATTTCATGTCGCCTTACCTGAGAGTTGTTGCTGATGTGCTGATTATTGTAACGCTTCATATATGGGACTTTCCTCCATGTTTTCCTGCAGTGCTCTGAGCTACTGGACTCTCTGATCCAGAAGGGCTCCGGCAGCGGTTCAGGAGACACGCGTTCCCCATCCCTCAAAGCCCAGGCCTGGACCCGCAGCGCAAAACTGCCGTGTCCCAGACCCACAACACTCAGCCTGGCGAGACTGGTCAGATCACGGTCCTCATCATGACTCTTGATCTGTCACACCGTCAGTGTATGACAAGAACAGCACTGCTGATCGCATCAGGCTTCATAACTAGCATAATCAGTACGATCTTGCCTTCAACACTTAGGCTATGTTTGCATTAATCTGGATAGATTTTAAAACGTCTCCGTCCACACTAGCGTTTCCAAGCGTTTCCCAAAAGTTTCTCATCCACTCTGAAACATAAAAAAATGCTAAATTCACCTTACAGCGCATACATAAACCCTCATAAAAGCTCACTGAGATGATACAGACGGAACAAGACATAATCAAGTTATCACGCAATTCTTCTGGCAGGATCTTTTTTTTTATTTAGCAAATATCTCCGCATTCACTGATGCGTCCAGGTCGCTCTCAGTCACCATTATATATTCGGTCTAAAATGCGACTGCTCTCATGTTGTGTCACAGGACAGCAAATGTGAGTGAATTTTCTGTAATCTTTGCAGGACTGTGATATGAATAATGTGCAAAGTAACATATTTTAGCAACTGTGTGAAAGTGAATAGCACGTAACAGCCACAATACCAGTATAAACATGAATATCTATTGGTACAATATGCGTCACATGACTAAACTTACGTCATCGTTTTTAAATACCTTTGTTTTCAGTCCACACTACAACGCGAGAACAACATTTTCAAAGTTATCCGCTTTGGAGAGTGTTTTCAAAAAGCTCAGTCTTCATTGCTAATAACGCCGTCTCAGTGTGGACGGAAGGCTAAAACTGAGAGAAAAAGATGCGATTTTAAACTAAAATGTATTAGTGTGGACAAGGCCTTAGAGTTCAGCAGTGATTAGTTTCACATGGCCTAGTCTCACGTAGCCAGAGCTTCAGACCGACGGCAGAAGGACTCCATCGCAGCTTTCATTGGCCAAGGACTAACCAGAGCCCATTTGACTGACATGTAAAGCATCCAATCACAGATCGTTTTGCTCTGCGTCATGTTTACTGGCGTGAAAATGTAACGTTGATGTCCCTACAATAACAGACCGGTGTGTTAAACTCTTGGACGTATTTTAAAGAGTCTATGCCATGAACTTCACATGTCACATACTTTTGAAAATCCAGTGTTTAGTTGATCCTGGTAAGCGCTCATTGTCACAGTTGTAAACACGGCAGTGTTCTTTTTCCATGAGGGGGTTTGGCTCCACGGCAGCTTCGTTTCCAGGCAGACCGTTAAAAAACGCGACACACATGTCTCCCGGTTCAACCAACAAGATGACGACTTTGAAAATCCAGAATAATTTCCCATTTTGTGTGCCTTATGCATCAGACCAATGGTTTGAGACTACACATTATCAGCAAGTCCTGTTTAGCTTATTCTTGCCTAGAACTATGACAGGAAGAGACATGTCTGTTTTGTTGTTATGTGCTGTTTAAGTGTAGCTTTATATTAAGTTGTTGATATCACAGATTATGTTAACCATCTGAAATCATGCTGGTAGGATGGTCTTTCAGTAGGACACTTCAGTAGGTTCATTGAAAAATTAAAAATCTGTGATTTATTAACCCTTATGTCGTTTTAAACCCGTATTTCTTCCTTCTGAGGAACACAAAAGAAGATATTTTGAACAATGTTGGAAACCAAACAGATATGATGATCATTAACTTCCATTGTATGGACAAGAAACACTGAGACATTTCTCAAAATATCTTCTATTGTGTTCCACAGATGAAAGAAAGGCATAGAGGTTTGAACTGGCATGAGTAAATTATGACAGGATTTATTTTTTAAATGGTCTCTTTAAGGGACTCATTAAAAGTCATGTTTTCACTCTGAAGGCGTTTTGATCGTGATGTATGATGTGAACAGGAAAGCAGGCAGATGAGCAGGTTGGCACAGAACGGCTTGGCTTGGAGACCGAACAGCTCTAAAGCAGAAATCCCAGCAGGTGTGACGCCTTACCAACATCCTGACTGCAATTATTAGAGATCATATACCAAATGCTCTCTATTTGCCATCTGAACTGTTTGTTGTCTCTGAACTGAGACTGAACTGTCTCTCTCTCTCTCTCTCTCTCTCTCTCTCTCTCTCTCTCTCTCTCTCTCTCTCTCTCTCTCTCTCTCTCTCTCTCTCTCTCTCTCTCTCTCTCTCTCTCTCTCTCAGATATATATACTATATATGTATGTATAGTCAAACCAAAAATGATTCAGACACCAAATTTTAATAGTGGGTGCAGGACACTATAGTTCATATATGTAAGTGAGGAGGGAAAAATAAAGTAAACTGTGACCCAAAAATTCTTCATACAGTGACTACCAGTAAAATTGATAACAATTTGGGACCGAAAATGATTCAGACACTTTGACCTGATCATGTTTTGCTGAAGTGTTTTTTCTTTAATTGCTAATGCTCTTTTTACACACAGACTGAACTAAATGAAGCATTGCTTGGTCACTGGTTGATCTAAACTGGTATTATCTAATTGTGTAGTTAAATTTAACAGCTGACAGATATTCAACATAATTCATCTGTGAGACAGTCTAACAGAAGGACGGACAAAACCAGTCAAATATCAACTGATCTGATAACTCTGAGTTATTGTCATATTTTATTACCATTTTCTAAATTGTAGCGAATAAACTGTGATAATGTGAGAAATGTTGAAGGTGTCTGAATACATTTTGGTTTGATTGTATGTACATATATATATATATATATATATATACAGTAGATATATATATATATATATATATATATATATAGACAGATAGATAGATAGATAGATAGATAGATAGATAGATAGATACTCCCAGCCAACACAGCCATGTGGGGCCCAAATGGGTTTGACCTGGGCTATCTAACTGGGACCCAGCCAGTTTTGTCCTCGGTTTCCATGTAGGCCCCACATGGGTTTGCCCAGATGAAATGAACACTGCTTAGTGTGCACAGTACAGGCTGTTTAATGTAACACTGAATCAGTGTTGGAGGTAATGAGATAATTAAGTGATTGAATAATGATTGTGCATTAATGATGAACACCTGCTGTTAACAAGCATAATCACTGAAGGAAAGAAAAACACAAGAACTACTTCCAGCCACTGCCTTGGATGAAATCAACTGAAGATAAAATACATTAAATCTCTCAAGATCTGATTAAACAACTCCACAAACAGCATTACCAGCTTCACTTATTACTAACCAGACTGACTTTATTTATGTCAGACGTCTTCAGAAAAGAATTAAGAAGAGGTTTAGATTTTGATTACTTATTTGAAAGTAATAGTTTGATTTGATGTTACCATTGTGGCGATCAGTGTGTGCTTTAGTCAGGCTCTTGACTTTTTAACATTAGTTTTTCTCTGGCAGCTGTGTCTGTTTGTTATGGTGAGAACAGCAAGAGAAAATGTAATCAGATGCTGTAAGCTGATTGATGATAAGAATATAGGCATTGTTATGTAGTGGTTTAACTCACTGATATTTTGTGTAAGGTTTGTACGGGTAGTATGTCATTCATTTTGTTTTATTGTTGTGATTCTACAGCAAGAGATCTAGCACAGTTTATTCACAACATCAAATTATTTTTAAAACCCCATTTACACATGTTGGACTACTGAAAGTTGTATTCGCAAACAGACATCAAGAATCAGCATATGAATCTCAACAATGGTGACATGCTTCATGGTGCAATGCATTCTGGGTGCATCATACGAAACTTATCCATAGCTCCCAGAATGCATTGCACCATGAAGCATGTCACCATTGTTGAGATTCATATGCTGATTCTTGATGTCTGTGTGTGAGTAAGATTAGGAGGAGCCTAAAATATGTAAGTGGTGTTAAAAATCATTTGAGGTTCCGATTAAATTCTATTATTCTCTTGCTGTAGAATCACAACAATAAAACAAAATGAATATCATACTACCCGTATGAACCTCACACATAATCAATGAGCTAAGCCACTACATGATGATTATACTCTTATCATCAATCAGCTTACAACATCTGATTACATTTTCTCTTGCTGTTCTTGCCATAACAAACAGACACAGCTGCCAGAGAAAAACTAATGTTAAAAAGTCAAGATCCTGACTAAAGCACTCACTGATCGCCACAATGGTAACATCAAATCAAACTATTACTTTCAAATAAGTAATCAACATCTAAACCTCTGTTAATTCTCAATAAGAATTTCTGAAGACGTCTGACATAAATAAAGTCAGTCTGGTTAGTAATAAGTGAAGCTGGTAATGCTGTTTGTGGAGTTGTTTAATGAGATCTTGAGAGATTTAATGTATTTTATCTTCAGTTGATTTCATCCAAGGTTGTGGCTGGAAGTAGTTCTTGTGTTTCTCTTTGCTTCAGTGATTCTGCTTGTTAACAGCAGGTGTTCATCATTAATGCACTATCATTATTCAATCACTTAATTATCTCATTACCTCCAACACTGATTCAGTGTTACATTTAACAGCCTGTACTGTGCACACTAAGCAGTGTTCATTTCATCTGGGCAAACCCATGTGGGGCCTACATGGAAACCGAGGACAAAACTGGCTGGGTCCCAGTTAGATAGCCCAGGTCAAACCCATTTGGGCCCCACATGGCTGTGTTGGCTGGGCTTCTACTTTATATTGCTCCAGATAAAGCAACTCATTCTATCCACGTCCGATTCTGAAAGCATGTCACTGTCTATATGTGTCTCGGTCTGAAACATCCTCTGATTGCCTCTCAGACTAAACGCTGGGCTATTTATGTGAATCATGGTGCATTCATTTTTTTCAGAGTATTTATTTTTAGTCTCTCTTCCCCAGTCCAGTCAGCTGATTTCAGCCCGCCAGCTGGGCCGTCAAAGTCTGCGGATCAGAGGAGAACCATTGTGTCTCAGTCGGTCTTCTTCATGGAAGACGGCAACTTCGGTTAGTGGAAATGGATTTTCCATTTTTGTCTTGTCATAGCCAGAAACATGTGATATATCCATTATCCATATCTCATATCCATTTCTGGTTCATGTTGTGTCATATAGCATTGATTGTCTTATCTAGGTGTTGTCTTCAAGAAATATCCAAAACCCAAGAGTGTGCGTAAGTCCATCAACACCATTAAACTGCCAAAACATGAAGACATCTGTTCAACTAAACAGGTACTGTACTGTGTGAACCATCCTGTTATTTTTCAAAATAAAAATGCCTAATTTTTCCCAATACTACACTATCCCCAGCTAACAAAATAAGTTCTAAACATTCCAATTAGGTTATGAAAACAATATTTCTGAATGTTCTCTGAACATTCAAAACACTTTTTTTTTTAATGTTGTAAAAAGTTTTTTTTTTTATTGGTTATATGAACCTTAAAGGAAACATTCCATGAACATTCCGTACAATAATTAAATCATGCGAACATAATGGGAACGTCATTTTGAATGTTCTCTGAACATTCTGAAATGCGTAGTAACATGTTAAAAAAACTAAAACATTTCAGAAAAAAGTTCCGTGACTGTTGTATAAATAATGTTTCTGCTCTAAAGTTTTGAGAACATTATTAAGGACCGGATAACTTTGAACGAAAGTTCGGTTAATGTCACTGGAAGAAGGTTTGTTCATAACTTTGAGAGAACCTATCGGGAACTTTAGTAAAGGTTTTGAGAGGGAACGCTCAAAAACTGTTAGCTGGGTTTCTGTTCTGACCTAGTAGCTAACTTTTCATGTAGCAATGGTCAAATGTTTCATCTGTCTCTCTTTCTTTCTATATCGCCTCAATAACCACCTAGCAACACCTTAGAAATCACTCTAAACTCTTTAGCAACCAGTTAGAAACCCACTAGAAATAAGAAACCCCATAGAATCAGTGTGTTGTGATTGGCTGGATCAGTGTGTTGTGGTTGGCTGGATCAGTGTGTTGTGGTTGGCTGGATCAGTGTGTTGTGATTGGTTGGATCAGTGTGTTGTGGTTGGCTGGATCAGTGTGTTGTGGTTGGCTGGATCAGTGTGTTGTGGTTGGCTGGATCAGTGTGTTGTGATTGGTTGGATCAGTGTGTTGTGGTTGGTTGAATCAGTGTGTTGTGATTGGCTGGATCAGTGTGTTGTGGTTGGCTGGATCAGTGTGTTGTGATTGGTTGGATCAGTGTGTTGTGGTTGGTTGAATCAGTGTGTTGTGATTGGTTGAATCAGTGTGTTGTGATTGGTTGAATCAGTGTGTTGTGATTGGTTGGATCAGTGTGTTGTGATTGGCTGGATCAGTGTGTTGTGATTGGTTGAATCAGTGTGTTGTGATTGGCTGGATCAGTGTGTTGTGATTGGCTGGATCAGTGTGTTGTGATTGATTGGATCAGTTTGTAGTGATTGGCTGGATCAGTGTGTTGTGATTGTCTGGATCAGTGTGTTGTGATTGGTTGGATCAGTGTGTTGTGATTGGCTGGATCAGTGTGTTGTGATTGGTTGGATCAGTGTGTTGTGATTGGCTGGATCAGTGTGTTGTGATTGGTTGGATCAGTGTGTTGTGATTGGCTGGATCAGTGTGTTGTGATTGGCTGGATCAGTGTGTTGTGATTGGCTGGATCAGTGTGTTGTGATTGGTTGGATCAGTGTGTTGTGATTGGCTGGATCAGTGTGTTGTGATTGGTTGGATCAGTGAGTTGTGATTGGCTGGATCAGTGTGTTGTGATTGGTTGGATCAGTGTGTTGTGATTGGCTGGATCAGTGTGTTGTGATTGTCTTGATCAGTGTGTTTTGATTGGCTGGATCAGTGTGTTGTGATTGGTTGGATCAGTGTGTTGTGATTGGTTGGATCAGTGTGTTGTGATTGGCTGGATCAGTGTGTTGTGATTGGCTGGATCAGTGTGTTGTGATTGGCTGGATCAGTGAGTTGTGATTGGTTGGATCAGTGTGTTGTGATTGGTTGGATCAGTGTGTTCTGATTGGCTGGATCAGTGTGTTGTGATTGGCTGGATCAGTGTGTTGTGATTGGCTGGATCAGTGTGTTGTGATTGGTTGGATCAGTGTGTTCTGATTGGTTGGATCAGTGTGTTGTGATTGGTTGGATCAGTGTGTTGTGATTGGCTGGATCAGTGTGTTGTGATTGGTTGGATCAGTGTGTTGTGATTGGCTGGATCAGTGTGTTGTGATTGGCTGGATCAGTGTGTTGTGATTGGCTGGATCAGTGTGTTGTGATTGGCTGGATCAGTGTGTTGTGATTGGCTGGATCAGTGTGTTGTGATTGGTTGGATCAGTGAGTTGTGATTGGTTGGATCAGTGTGTTGTGATTGGTTGGATCAGTGTGTTGTGATTGGCTGGATCAGTGTGTTGTGATTGGCTGGATCAGTGTGTTGTGATTGGTTGGATCAGTGTGTTGTGATTGGTTGGATCAGTGTGTTGTGATTGGTTGGATCAGTGTGTTGTGATTGGTTGGATCAGTGTGTTGTGATTGTCTGGATCAGTGTGTTGCGATTGGTTGGATCAGTGTGTTGTGATTGGTTGGATCAGTGTGTTGTGATTGGTTGGATCAGTGTGTTGTGATTGGCTGGATCAGTGTGTTGTGATTGGTTGGATCAGTGTGTTGTGATTGTCTGGATCAGTGTGTTGTGATTGGTTGGATCAGTGTGTTGTGATTGGCTGGATCAGTGTGTTGTGATTGGTTGGATCAGTGTGTTGTGATTAGCTGGATCAGTGTGTTGTGATTGGCTGGATCAGTGTGTTGTGATTGGTTGGATCAGTGAGTTGTGATTGGTTGGATCAGTGTGTTGTGATTGGTTGGATCAGTGTGTTGTGATTGGCTGGATCAGTGTGTTGTGATTGGTTGGATCAGTGTGTTGTGATTGGTTGGATCAGTGTGTTGTGATTGGTTGGATCAGTGTGTTGTGATTGGCTGGATCAGTGTGTTGTGATTGGTTGAATCAGTGTGTTGTGATTGGCTGGATCAGTGTGTTGTGATTGGCTGGATCAGTGTGTTGTGATTGATTGGATCAGTTTGTAGTGATTGGCTGGATCAGTGTGTTGTGATTGTCTGGATCAGTGTGTTGTGATTGGTTGGATCAGTGTGTTGTGATTGGCTGGATCAGTGTGTTGTGATTGGTTGGATCAGTGTGTTGTGATTGGCTGGATCAGTGTGTTGTGATTGGTTGGATCAGTGTGTTGTGATTGGCTGGATCAGTGTGTTGTGATTGGCTGGATCAGTGTGTTGTGATTGGCTGGATCAGTGTGTTGTGATTGGTTGGATCAGTGTGTTGTGATTGGCTGGATCAGTGTGTTGTGATTGGTTGGATCAGTGAGTTGTGATTGGCTGGATCAGTGTGTTGTGATTGGTTGGATCAGTGTGTTGTGATTGGCTGGATCAGTGTGTTGTGATTGTCTTGATCAGTGTGTTTTGATTGGCTGGATCAGTGTGTTGTGATTGGTTGGATCAGTGTGTTGTGATTGGTTGGATCAGTGTGTTGTGATTGGCTGGATCAGTGTGTTGTGATTGGCTGGATCAGTGTGTTGTGATTGGCTGGATCAGTGAGTTGTGATTGGTTGGATCAGTGTGTTGTGATTGGTTGGATCAGTGTGTTCTGATTGGCTGGATCAGTGTGTTGTGATTGGCTGGATCAGTGTGTTGTGATTGGCTGGATCAGTGTGTTGTGATTGGTTGGATCAGTGTGTTCTGATTGGTTGGATCAGTGTGTTGTGATTGGTTGGATCAGTGTGTTGTGATTGGCTGGATCAGTGTGTTGTGATTGGTTGGATCAGTGTGTTGTGATTGGCTGGATCAGTGTGTTGTGATTGGCTGGATCAGTGTGTTGTGATTGGCTGGATCAGTGTGTTGTGATTGGCTGGATCAGTGTGTTGTGATTGGCTGGATCAGTGTGTTGTGATTGGTTGGATCAGTGAGTTGTGATTGGTTGGATCAGTGTGTTGTGATTGGTTGGATCAGTGTGTTGTGATTGGCTGGATCAGTGTGTTGTGATTGGCTGGATCAGTGTGTTGTGATTGGTTGGATCAGTGTGTTGTGATTGGTTGGATCAGTGTGTTGTGATTGGTTGGATCAGTGTGTTGTGATTGGTTGGATCAGTGTGTTGTGATTGTCTGGATCAGTGTGTTGCGATTGGTTGGATCAGTGTGTTGTGATTGGTTGGATCAGTGTGTTGTGATTGGTTGGATCAGTGTGTTGTGATTGGCTGGATCAGTGTGTTGTGATTGGTTGGATCAGTGTGTTGTGATTGTCTGGATCAGTGTGTTGTGATTGGTTGGATCAGTGTGTTGTGATTGGCTGGATCAGTGTGTTGTGATTGGTTGGATCAGTGTGTTGTGATTAGCTGGATCAGTGTGTTGTGATTGGCTGGATCAGTGTGTTGTGATTGGTTGGATCAGTGAGTTGTGATTGGTTGGATCAGTGTGTTGTGATTGGTTGGATCAGTGTGTTGTGATTGGCTGGATCAGTGTGTTGTGATTGGTTGGATCAGTGTGTTGTGATTGGTTGGATCAGTGTGTTGTGATTGGCTGGATCAGTGTGTTGTGATTGGCTGGATCAGTGAGTTGTGATTGGCTGGATCAGTGTGTTGTGATTGGTTGGATCAGTGTGTTCTGATTGGCTGGATCAGTGTGTTGTGATTGGCTGGATCAGTGTGTTGTGATTGGCTGGATCAGTGTGTTGTGATTGGTTGGATCAGTGTGTTCTGATTGGTTGGATCAGTGTGTTGTGATTAGGGATGTAAACGGTTAATCGATTATCGATTAATTGTCGACAAGAATTTACTCGATTAAATAAAATTATTGTCGGTTAATTGAACATTGCGAACGTGCACGAGATTCTCGCGGGCGGCGAGAGACCCGACACAAACTTGAGGCGGCAAAAAAGAAACCAAACATGAGGCGGTCAAAACGGAGGGGAATGTGGGAGCATTTCAGAAACAGAGCTGCCAGCCCTCACGCATCACACCACACATCCATTATCTCATGCACAGAAAAATCGCGAAGCTAGACAGAGGCGGGGTGCGTTTCCCGAAAGCATCGTTGGCAAACTATGGTCGCAAGTTCATCGCAATGTCCATTGAACTCTATTGGTAACGACGGAACTTGCGACCATAGTTGGCCAACGATGCTTTCGGGAAACGCACCCCAGGTTAGCTATGATATATAAAAACTCAGCTCTCAGATTCTGTCAATTTTATTACGAAATTCAAACAATAAATACCGTTTTGGCGCTTGTAAATGTTATGTGACAGATCCCTAGCGCACGTGAACCGATCATCTCAAACGTTACTAGCTAATAGTAAAAAAAAAACACGAACACTGTTGAAAGATACAGTACAACTTACCGAAATGTATATTTCTCATACATAATATCGATCAATCAGTGTTTTTCATCAGCGTGAATAGGTCAATAACATAGCTGGAGAACAATTATCTCACATTTACCTCAGGAAAGCCATTTAATGAACATAATATAGGCTATAGCACGTAGTTGGCAAGAAAAGAAATAGCTATAGAGAGTATTTTGCTAAATATGTGTTCTATATTACATATTTATTATATTTTTACTTGTATCATTAAATAAAGTTATTATAATAAAAAACGCATCATATTTAATTATTTTTAACCTTAAATAATAGCCTACTACCAGCTGTTAGGGCTTTCTGTATGTTTACAGCATTAGGTGAGTTGTTTTTTTTTTCTTGAGAAAAATTAATGTCTATCTTGTGTAGCCTACCTAATATTTATCCAAATGAGTCAATATTAAATAAAATCACAATACCGGTAATTGAATTGAAATAATAAAAAAGCGTAGCTTACCAGAAATTGTACCATGTAAACATTGTAACATGTTGTCACTAAACCTAATAAAATTCAGTTTAGTTACTAAAATGTTAGTGACAATCACAATACACTTATTGTGATGCAATTTTTTTTTTACAATTATTTTTACATTTTTTTAATGTATTTTAATTTTCTGTGCATAATTTATTTTGTTAAACTACATAAATTCCATTATCTGTACCGTATCCCAACTGTTACAATAAAACATCAGTTGAGCAATATAACATGCATTTTTATTCAGTATATAAGCAATATTTTGCTTTTTATGTTAAAGACACTATTGATACCGTGAGAAATTTACATTCTCAGGAAAATAGCCGCTTATCAATTAATCGTTAATCGATCGATAAGGTCAATCAACTAATGATTAATTAATTAATCGATAATTTGCATCCCTAGTTGTGATTGGTTGGATCAGTGTGTTGTGATTGGCTGGATCAGTGTGTTGTGATTGGTTGGATCAGTGTGTTGTGATTGGCTGGATCAGTGTGTTGTGATTGGCTGGATCAGTGTGTTGTGATTGGCTGGATCAGTGTGTTGTGATTGGCTGGATCAGTGTGTTGTGATTGGCTGGATCAGTGAGTTGTGATTGGTTGGATCAGTGTGTTGTGATTGGTTGGATCAGTGTGTTGTGATTGGCTGGATCAGTGTGTTGTGATTGGCTGGATCAGTGTGTTGTGATTGGTTGGATCAGTGTGTTGTGATTGGTTGGATCAGTGTGTTGTGATTGGTTGGATCAGTGTGTTGTGATTGGTTGGATCAGTGTGTTGTGATTGTCTGGATCAGTGTGTTGTGATTGATTGGATCAGTGTGTTGTGATTGGTTGGATCAGTGAGTTGTGATTGGTTGGATCAGTGTGTTGTGATTGGCTGGATCAGTGTGTTGTGATTGGTTGGATCAGTGAGTTGTGATTGGTTGGATCAGTGTGTTGTGATTGGTTGGATCAGTGTGTTGTGATTGGCTGGATCAGTGTGTTGTGATTGGCTGGATCAGTGTGTTGTGATTGGTTGGATCAGTGTGTTGTGATTGGTTGGATCAGTGTGTTGTGATTGGTTGGATCAGTGAGTTGTGATTGGTTGGATCAGTGTGTTGTGATTGGTTGGATCAGTGTGTTGTGATTGGCTGGATCAGTGTGTTGTGATTGTCTGGATCAGTGTGTTGTGATTGGTTGGATCAGTGTGTTGTGATTGGCTGGATCAGTGAGTTGTGATTGGTTGGATCAGTGTGTTGTGATTGGCTGGATCAGTGTGTTGTGATTGGCTGGATCAGTGTGTTGTGATTGGTTGGATCAGTGTGTTGTGATTGGTTGGATCAGTGTGTTGTGATTGGTTGGATCAGTGTGTTGTGATTGGTTGGATCAGTGTGTTGTGATTGGCTGGATCAGTGTGTTGTGATTGGCTGGATCAGTGTGTTGTGATTGGTTGGATCAGTGTGTTGTGATTGTCTGGATCAGTGTGTTGTGATTGGTTGGATCAGTGTGTTGTGATTGGTTGGATCAGTGTGTTGTGATTGGTTGGATCAGTGTGTTGTGATTGTCTGGATCAGTGTGTTGTGATTGGTTGGATCAGTGTGTTGTGATTGGTTGGATCAGTGTGTTCTGACTGGTCAAGCCGCTTACCATAACTGCTAGTTTCAACACACTACTAACTAACTCAACCAGGCCTTTATTTAGCATATTCATTATTTAAATGAGGAATATTGTGACGTGTTCGTTCCCAGAAGAAAATCAAGACTAATGGAGGCATTTCAGGAAGTTTAAAATAAGTGACACTGACATAGAGAATAACTCCCGCTGGAGGGACTTTGTGTTTTGACCTTTGTCATGCTCAAACTGCTACATTACACACTAAAAACCGTTAGATTAATTGTTATTAAATCAGTATGTATGTGTTTTGTGTGTGTGTGTGTGTGTGTGTGTGTGCTCTTTAAGTGGCTGAAAAGGTTTGGTATAAAGAGTCTGAAGTTGGACCTTCACAAACTGATATCTGGACCTGAATGCTGCCATCACAACAAACTGGTGCGGTCCGTCCAGAAGAGAGTGTCTGCTAAATACTGCGGCATATTCCCCAGGGTCCACGTCAATGTGAGCCCAGCGCTGTCACTGTGTGACACCAGTCATGCTGAGAATGTGTGTGTTTTGCATGTTTAGTGTACGGTTTGTCTTGATGTTCCTCATAGGGGGTGGTGAAACACCTGCATCTGACTCCTGGAGAGTTAAAGCACTACCTCAGTCAGACGGAGAAGCTGATGCAGCGATACAGCAGAAGACTGGAGTGGTTACTGACAGGTACAGTACAGGTGTTCATCACACACACACTCTGAAGTGACCTAAAAACACAACTGACACTCATATTGAGCTCTTTCTGGGAGGAATGTCAAAGATGATCGTGTGCTTGCTTTTATGTGAAAACCTGTCTTGTTTGTTAACCGTCACCTCTATATTTGAGCATAGATCTCAATATAAATAGAAATCATGAAAGCTTTAGAATACAGATCCCTTGCGAGTCAAAATGACCCGAAGCCCTAAAATTATACTTTTTTTTCTCCAGAAAGCTTATTTTATTTCATTTTAAAGTCCCTGTGAACCGGAAGTTGCAAACGACTTTTCTCCAGTGTTATGACCAGGGATGTAGTGGAGGCTAAACGCACGTAAACGCCGTTTACGCACCTCCCAAAATTCGGAAATAGCGTTTGCCCACCTCCAAAGTGCGTTTATCCACCTCTACATTGCGTTTATCCACCTCTAAATTGCACGTTATTTGAGCGGACTTTGCTTTTCCAGTGCGTGATCGCCGATCGGTACATGATTCGAGCATTTGGGCCGTTAACGACAGAGCAGAACGTGCAGCGCAAACACGGAGCAGAACATTGAGCAGAGAGCGCAGTGCGCCGACACACACGTAGCAGAAAACACACGCTCGTGAAGTTACTAAACAAGCTGCGCGAGAATGAAACTTGATCGCAGCCGCAACAGGAAATCATTAAAACGATGCAAAAAAAATTGTTTCATTTTTTTTTATTCATTACAGGCAGCTGGTTTAATGTAGGGAGCATGTCGAAACCCAACTGTACAAGATATTCAGAGGGAATCAAGCCTGCACCAGGTTAAAGGGATAGTTCACCCAAAAATGAAAATTCTGTCATCATTTACTCTCCCTCAAGTTGTTCCAAACCTGTATGAGTTTCTTTCTTCTGCTGAACACAAAATAAGATATTTTGAAGAAAGTCGGTAACCAAACGACTGATGGACTCCATTGACTTCCATAGTAGGAAAAAAAATATACTATGGATGTCAATGGGGACCAGCAACTGTTTAATTACCAACCTTCTTTAAAATATCTTCTTTTGTGTTTAGCAGAAGAAAGGAAATCATACAGGTTTGGAACAACTTGAGGGAGAGTAAATGATGACACAATTTTCATTTTTGGGTGAACTATCCCTTTAAAGACTTTTCCCTCTACAGGGAAACACTGATCCACATTTTTCTGATAGACCAAACAACTAATCAATTAATTGAGGAAATATTCAACAGATTAATCGACTATGAAAATAATTCCAAGTCCCTAATCATTATACACAAGTGCATTGCATTGGAAGCCCTGGATATAAGCCTCCCTCTCGATCTCTCTTAAATATTTTTGTTTTCTCTGTTTTTTCATTTAGTAAACTTTATAGATTTCAACCATATTATTCCTTTTTGAGTCTCTTTACCAAGAACTTAGATTAATGTATGAATTGAAAAAGTGATTGTGTGACCTATGATGAGGAAACAACCAGTGATACCCTTGGTAGTACCATCAAATGATAGCCTATAGCGATGTCATCAGGACACACATACACCGGTAGGCAGTGGCCCACCTTACCGGGTGACCACGTCGTGGTCCACCAGAATTTATAGTTTACCCACCTCTTTTTTTTACCACTACACCACTGGTTATGACGTATTTCCCAGTGAAAAGGAATATTGAACAGAGGGCAGGGTTTTACTCTAGCGCTCCTCCTCTCCATCTCTGCTCATAGCAGACTAACGGTTTGAGGGGAGTGGTTAAGCGTTGCCCAAACCAATTCCTCAAACCTACGTCATCAGAGAAGGTCCTCCAATGCAGAGGGGAGGGGCATTTTCAGATTTTGATTAAAGATTACCATGGTAAAAAAAATTTTTTTTAAATATTTTCTTGCACGGATTAATTGTTCACCACAAGACTAGTAATATGCGCTAACAAAGTAAATGGGGTCAATTTTGATTTCATGGGGACTTTAATCATAGTTTTTTTTTTCAATTTTGATGCATTTTTTTTGGAGACTTTTATTTTATTTACCTTTAAATTACTATATTTGATCAATAAATAATAAATAAATAGTAATTTAAGCACATTCCTCACATTCATTCAACTTAAATTCAAAATAACTCACACTTTCATGCCTAACCCTTTTAATTCAGCTCAGAATATCTTACATTGGGTGTCTTTGCCGACCTCTTGTGGAAAAATAATAATATAACATGATATTTCATGACTCTTGCCACTAGATGGCCTTATAGCTCTATATATGGAGAAAATGAGCTGTTTCTGCTGGGTATTTCACAAAATAAAATCAAGGCCATATGCCTAACCAAGTTTTGTTCCAAATTTTAATATTAAACCCGCTAAATAGATTTAAAGTGGCATTTTCATAGTAACTCTCTGTCCAGTTATGAAATGGTTTTCACAGGTACTTTGAATGATACCTAATTTATAATGATTACTGAGATATCTGATAAGGAAAAGTGCAATTAAAAAGCGCACCAACTGTTCATCTGCCGTTAAAAGACTACAGTAATGCACTACAGAAGAAATAACTGATGAAAGAGAGGTTTCTCTCTTTGCAGCTCGCAACTATTTCATGTTTTTGGATAATTGGTGGCTAATTCATATGAATTTGTACAATCTCATTCATATATTTTCATAAATCTGCTTGGACTGTACCTTCATGCTTTTTTTTTTTAAATCATACATTTCCATGAGAATCACATTCATCCGAGAAAATTATTTTTCCTCCTGAGATCAGGTTGGTGGTATATGTGTCTGTATATGGATCATATCAGTACCAAACGCAAAAATGACAGTACGGTTCTGCTCCAAAACATAGTGCTCTTTTGCACAGGCATTAGTTTAAGGGCTCAAAGGCTGTTCCTGAAGGATAGGGGTTCCAGTCAGCAGGAGACAGAAGCTCACTGGGTTTCTCCCGCCATGTGTATCTCTCGTGTGTGTGTGTGAGCAGGCAGCAGGCGAATGTTCGGATCCGTGCTGGAGAAGGACGTGTGTGTTCTGCTGGATGTGTCCGGATCAATGGCCCCGTTCCTCCCTGAACTCCAGAGGGGACTGACCGCACTGATCTGGGATCAGCTGCATGCCAACAGCGTCAGGTGAGGGAACTCTTCTTGCTCTATAGAGGGAAGATATAGAAAAATCTCTTTCACACTCATCTGTCCTTCCACTGATTGGCCGAACAGAGAGTCCCGGTCTGAACTCATGCCATGGATTGAGTGAATGGACCCTTCCCACAGACTGAGGCTACGTCTACATTAATCCGGATACATTTGAAAACGGCATTTTCGCTTAAAAACACTCTCCGTCCACACTAGCGAAAAACACTAAATTCAAAACCATACAAAAGCTCACTGAGATGATACAGATGGAAAAATAAATAATAAAGTTATCACGCAATTCTTCTGGCAGGATAATTGTATTTATTTAGCTAATATCTCCGGATCAAGTCAAGTCAAGTCAAGTCAAAGCTTTTATTGTCATATGCACAATCAGGAAATAGAATTTCCATGTACAATGAAATTCTTTCTTTGCTGTCCACATTGAATGCCCAGCAAAATACATTAATAAAGACACAGACATACACACAGCAAAATTTTTAAAAAGAATGTCATAAAGATAAAAATTAGGCTATAAAAGTATTAAAAAAAAGTGCATATGCAATGTGCAAATTTATATTAAAGTGCAATTTTTAAAGTGCAATTTAAGTGCAGCTCCTTGATAGTACCAGAAATAACTGCAACAGATGTGCGGTTGTTATAGTTATTAAACTCTGGCTTATCTGTTTAAAAGTCTGATGGCTGATGGATAAAATGAGTTCATGAGTCTGGAGGTTCTGCATCTCACACTGCTGTACCTCCGACCGGACGGTAGAAGTTTAAACAGTCTATGCTGGGGGTGGGTATGGTCTTTAATGATGGAAACAGCCCTCCTTTGGACTCTGCGATGGTAAATGGCCTGCAAAGTAGGCAGCGAAGTCCCGACGATCTTCTCAGCCGTCTTCACTACTCTCTGCAGACGTTTACGGTCCTTAGTAGTAGTGTTTCCATACCACACAGTGATGCAACTTGTAAAAACGCTCTCCACAACACAGCTGTAAAAGTTCTTAAGAATCTTAGTTGACATACCAAACTTCCTAAGTCTCCTCAGAAAGTACAGTCGTTGTTGTCCTTTCTTGACAAGTTGTGTTGTATTCAGTGTCCAGGTAAGGTCTTCACTAATATGGACCCCGAGATATTTAAAACTGCTCACCCTCTCTACTTCCAGGTCTTTGATGAATAGTGACTGATGAGTTCTGCTCTTTTTCCTCATATCCACTATCATCTCCTTTGTCTTATCTGTGTTTAGAGTAAGATTGTTATCCTTACACCATGTAACGAGACTGGCCACCTCCCTCCTGTAGGCTGTTTCGTCCCCGCCAGTGATGCGTCCTATTACTACAGTGTCGTCAGCGAACTTTAAAATAACGTTGTCTTTGTGGGAGGCAACACAGTCATGTGTAAACAGTGAGTAGAGGATAGGACTAAGAACACACCCCTGGGGGGTGCCCATTTTTGTAATGATAGGAGCACCCCCCAGGGGTGTGTTCTTAGTCCTATCCTCTACTCACTGGATTCTTCTCCTGGATTCACTGATGTGTCCAGTTCGCTCTCACTCATTATATGTTTGGTCTGAAACGCGACTGCTCTCATGTTGTGTCACAGGACAGCAAATGTGAGTGAATGTTCTGTAATCTTTGCAGGACTGTGATATGAATAATGTGCAATGTAACATATTTTAGCAACTGTGTGAAAGTGAATAGCACATAACAGGCACAATACCAGTATAAACATGAATATCTATGGGTTCAATATGCGTCACATGACTAAATTACGTCATCGTTTTTAAATACCTTCGTTTTCACAGTTCACACTATAACACAAGAACAGCGTTTTCAAAGTTATCCGCTTTGGAGAGCGTTTTCAAACGAAAATGTATTAGTGTGGACAAGGCCTGTGATGACACATTTCCACAGTTCACCAGACTAGAAATGTGAAATGGGTTCAAAATACACCTGAAAATGTCCTATCCTTGCCTTCTTTCATGGTTAGTGAGTTTGCTGGCCGGTGTGTTTATGTGTGTGTGTCAGGTTTACCCTGCTGGCGTTCTCTGGAGGGGTGTGTGTGTGGCAGCCGGCGCTGGTGGAGTCCAGTGAGGATCAGTGTGTGGAGGCAGTGCAGTGGTTGAGTCGGCTCACTTCACACGGGCCTTCACACACACTGCAGGCGCTGCAGGTACTCTCTCAATAACTGCCTTCACACACACACTGTTATCACATGGCTCTCTGGAAAACACCATCGGGATTGGTCGATGGCAGCAGTGTGTGCTCAACTCAGCTTACACTCATTTTTGTTATAAGAACATTTTTTCAAACATTCTGTTTTGGTCATGGAAACTTTCAAATGTCCATGTTTACATGTTTAACCCTCTTCTCCTGCACTCAGGCCCTGTTTACAGTTGGTATTAAGATGCGTTTTGGTGGATCGGATCACAAGTAGACGAGGGAGACACGTTCCCGTTCACACCTGGTGTTTTAATCTGTCTCTTTTGCCCACTTTCAATCACTTCTGTCCTGATTTCTTCAAGAGGAGGGTCTATGAGTGGGGAAATACAGTGAAGAAAATAAGTATTTGAACACCCTGCTATTTTGCAAGTTCTCCCACTTAGAAATCATGGAGGGGTCTGAAATTGTCATCGTAGGTGCATGTCCACTGTGAGAGACATAATCTAAAAAAAAAAATCCAGAAATCACAATGTATGATTTTTTAACTATTTATCATACAGCTGCAAATAAGTATTTGAACACCTGAGAAAATCAATGTTAATATTTGGTACAGTAGCCTTTGTTTGCAATTACAGAGGTCAAACGTTTCCTGTAGTTTTTCACCAGGTTTGCACACACTGCAGGAGGGGTTTTGGCCCACTCCTCCACACAGATCTTCTCTAGATCAGTCAGGTTTCTGGGCTGTCGCTGAGAAATACGGAGTTTGAGCTCCCTCCAAAGATTCTCTATTGGGTTTAGGTCTGGAGACTGGCTAGGCCACGCCAGAACCTTGATATGCTTCTTACAGAGCCACTCCTTGGTTATCCTGGCTGTGTGCTTCGGGTCATTGTCATGTTGGAAGACCCAGCCTCGACCCATCTTCAATGCTCTAACTGAGGGAAGGAGGTTGTTCCCCAAAATCTCGCAATACATGGCCCCGGTCATCCTCTCCTTAATACAGTGCAGTTGCCCTGTCCCATGTGCAGAAAAACACCCCCAAAGCATGATGCTACCACCCCCATGCTTCACAGCAGGGATGGTGTTCTTGGGATGGTACTCATCATTCTTCTTCCTCCAAACACGTTTAGTGGAATTATGACCAAAAAGTTCTATTTTGGTCTCATCTGACCACATGACTTTCTCCCATGACTCCTCTGGATCATCCAAATGGTCATTGGCAAACTTAAGATGGGCCTTGACATGTGCTGGTTTAAGCAGGGGAACCTTCCGTGCCATGCATGATTTCAAACCATGACGTCTTAGTGTATTACCAACAGTAACCTTGGAAACGGTGGTCCCAGCTCTTTTCAGGTCATTGACCAGCTCCTCCCGTGTAGTTCTGGGCTGATTTCTCACCTTTCTTAGGATCATTGAGACCCCACGAGGTGAGATCTTGCATGGAGCCCCAGTCCGAGGGAGATTGACAGTCATGTTTAGCTTCTTCCATTTTCTAATGATTGCTCCAACAGTGGACCTTTTTTCACCAAGCTGCTTGGCAATTTCCCCGTAGCCCTTTCCAGCCTTGTGGAGGTGTACAACACAGAGATCAGCAGCTTTAGTTTCTGCTCTGACTGACACAAGACCAGCTGAACGCTGTGAGTGTGTGTTAGAAATCAGGACTGGTGAGAGAACATTGTGTTTGGTATGTTTTTCATCTTCAAACCAAAGTTTGACAGTCGACAGTTTAAACTCCATCTGGCCAGAGCTCTTCTCATAATGTTCCTCATTAGTCCAGTAGACGGAGAGAAGATGGTGTTTTGTGGCTGTTTGAACACATTCGATCACATGAGCGTTTACACTATGAAAGCACTCCTGTCGAATGTGTTTTCACTCCCTCTGGAAGTGGTTGAAAGTGGACAAGCTCAAAGTGTTTTAGATCCTGTTTACTCCTGTATTTAGAGTCGTCCACTTGTGATCCGATCGACCAACACGCATCTTAATACCAGCTGTAAACAGGGCCTCAGTGGTTCTGGTGTTTGTAAGTGTAAGTGTGACTGTGTGCAATGCTTCTGTGCTCAGGCCGGCTGTGGTTTGTCAGATGATGTTGGTCTGTATCTGATCTGTGATGGAAGGAGTGACTCGAGTCACAGTCTAATACTGAGAGAGATCGAGACCCTGAGACGAGAGAAGAGCTTCACCGTCCACACCGTCGCACTCAACCACCATGACAGGTCAACTATAAACACCCGTTCACACCAACGACAATAACGATAAAGATATACTTCTAAAAATCATTCTCAGTATTAAAGAATAGCAGAGTTCACACCTCGACTATAGCTATAACGGCACAGAGAAACGATATCGGAGGAATCACTTTCAGAACGATTTTATCCAGATGATGAATGATAAAATCACTGACAGCCAATCAGAATCCTTCCTGCTGTAACGAGTTTGAGCATTTAAAGGGACATAAAAACAAGTGCTTAGAATAAACAGAACGATACGGTCCGCTGGTGTGGACGCTAATATAGTTATCTTTACAGTTATCGTTATTGGTGTGAACAAGACTTAATGCTGCCCTTGTATTGATCCTACACAGCAAAAAGTCCAGTGTTAAATTAACTCTCCTGGGAGTTTATATGGCTCCAGAGTCAGTGTTGAAATATGAGTGTTAAATTAACACTCAAGAGTGTTAAAGTTAATGAGCTCATTAAGTGATTAATTGAGTGATGATTGAGCATTATTGAAGACACCTGATGTTAACAAGCAGAATCACCAAAGGAGAAAATCTAATTTTTAAGACACCGTTATGGTGATCAGTGTTTGCTTTAGTTGGGCTCTTGACCCATAACCTGTAAACATTAGATTATCTTTGGTTGTTGTATCTGAGTTATAACTGCCAGATGAACAAAGAGAAAGTTGATCAGGTTTTGTTGGTTATGTTTTGACATAATCATAATTTCACCTGAATCACTGATCTCATTTAGAGTCTAATCTCTGACTTAAATGTATATTGTTGATTATAGCATCTCTGTGATTCTACAGATTAAGATCTTTTTTCTAACTGGTCTAAAGGATTTCTTAAAAGTTGTTCTGATAAAACAAAATCTTTCTTTTAGGCACACACAGACATCAAGAATGAGTGTATGAATCTCAACTATGGTGACAAACAGAATATTCAATTAGGAAAAGGAAATTAGTAAGACAATTCATATCATAATTTATTCATACCGCAATGCATGATGGGAGCCATGAATGAGTTTTGATTGGTGGCACCCAGAATGCACTGCAACATGCTTTATTATTGTCACCATTGTTGAGATTCACAGGCTGATTATTGATGTCAGTGTGTCTAAATAAAGTAATTTTCTAAGTATTTTTATCAGAACAATTTTTATGAAAAATTTTGGATTATATTGATAATGATAAAAATCATTTGCTGTAGAATCACAGGCTGCTGTAATCAACAAGGTAAATCTGACTCTCTAAATGAGAGTTGATGTTCAGGTCAAATTATGATTATCAAATCATAATCAACACCACCTGATCACCTTTTCTCTTTGTTAATCTGAGAGTTATAACTCAGATACAACAGCCAAACAAAATTTAAAGTTAATGCGTTATGGGTCAAGAGCCCAACTAAAACAAACACTGGTCACCATAACGGTGTCTTAAAAAATGAGATTTTCTCCTTTGGTGATTCTGCTTGTTAACATCAGGTGTCTTCAATATTGGTCAATTATCACTCAATGCATCACTTAATGAGCTCATTACCTTTAACACTCTTGAGTGTTAATTTAACACTCATATTTTAACACTGACTCTGGAGCCATATAAACTCCCAGGAGAGTTAATTTAACACTGGACTTTTTGCTGTGTAGGTAAAGCTTCTGGACTTTTTTTTTTTGTCTGCTTTCATCGCAGAAAGTGTTACTTCGGCAACAGATTTTGTGTTTTATGAATAAATATTTTTTATTAGATTGGAATGATGTCTATGTAGTAGTGAGTCATGAAAACACCTAAAATCAGTGATATACGACGAGTGATTATGATTTTCCAGCCATTTCTCCCTGATGCTTCCAAGACTATCACAACATCCTTGCAGTTTTAACAAGTTCTCATCTCTCAGCCAGCTCGATGTTCCCTAATATCATCTTTTTTTTTTTTTTTTTATCCAATTTTAGGGGGTATTTTCAACTAAAAACAAAAGTTTTTATTTATTTGTATTTTTTTTTACGCAGTTTTAGGGCCTGAAAACACAAACTTTTGAAAACTGGTTTCAAAGTGCAAGTTTTTGGCCAAGTAAACTAATAAAAACGTGAATTTGTGAAAACCGTGACGTCATGTATTATGTGTTTAGTCTATGTGTAGATGTGTAGTGTTTCTTTATAAAGTGACATCGCCATCTACTGGCCTGGCATGAATAATACAGCGTTTTTAGTCGTATTTACAGATCCGTGTGAATGAGGATAATTTTGACAACATTGTCGTCTGTACTTGAAAAGTTTTCAAGAACGCAAAGGAAAAACTTTTGCATTATTACATCGTTGTTGTGTCACTCACTTTAAACATTCTATAAGTAACTTTGCAACGACATGTCAAGTAACTCGAGTATTAGTAAACTGTTAGGTTAGGGCAGGGGTCTCCAACCTTTTTTCATTTGAGAGCTGCTTTTTAAAAATGAAAGTGGCCGAGAGCTACTCATGTAATGCAATACTTAAATCTCTTAAATAATGTCTCATCACTCTAATATTAACAACTATGCAAACTGTTTTTGACCTAAAATAGTTATTGTAGGCCTATGTGTCACCCTTAATTGTCAGAGATAAAAAAATAAAACTTAATTATACTGTAAAAACACATAATTATTGTTGATTTTATAGTGCATCATAACTAGAGATGAAATGGTATGAAAATGTAATTTCATGATTGTAGTGACCAAAATCTTCATGGTTATCACAGAATCCTGTTCAAAAAGTACTAATACTACACAATAAAATCAATTCACCTCAATTCACATCAAGTTTTATGTCAAAAAACAGCAAATAACAAATAAACTTAGCATCAATATGCACTTTTTGCTTACATAAACATTAAAATAATAACATTAAAAATGATGGCCACATTTGAAACGAGTGTCTTGCAACATGTACTAACATGTACAAGTTCAAATAAAGTTTTGACAAAAAAAAGATAAATTACTGACATTTACAATGCACATTAGCTTATCTTTTATTATTAATAGTAAAATTCGGTCCGATTTTCCCGTGGCATCTGTCGTTGCTATGCAACCAAGCACCGCGCTCTCCACAACGACAAAGTTTTAATAGCTAATGGATTTCCACCACCAAAAAACGCTTGTTCTAGCTCTGCTACTAGATTTATTTACGGAGAAGAAAAAAACACCCGTAGTGTTTGGGTGCACTCCCATCCTTCATGCTGACTCGCTGCGCCTGGAAAAAATGAGCGCGTCGCTTCAATTATTTGAAATAACGAACTTGAGCACGCAAAAGATGTGATATGTGAACGGCCCTTTGCGAGCTACATCCAATCAGGCCACAAGCTACTGGTAGCTCACGAGCGCCGTGTTGGAGACCCCTGAGTTAGGGCTTGCAAAGTTACTTGAAGTTGGTAGAATGTCTAAAGTGGACTATTGAAATAAAGTGTGTTTAACTTTGAAATGTATCATAGTGTGTGTAATAGTGTGATTTTTGAACAGATCTGGCAGTGAGTTTCTGAAGTGTCTGGCCCATAAAACCGGAGGCCGTTTCCACCAGGCTCCTGAAAACACGGATCCGGAGCTGATCAGAAAACTGCTGTCAGACCCGGGCAGCGCAGTGCGTATATGTGCTCAACATCACCACACTGCAGGAGTTTGTGGTGTTCGACACGTTCAAAGGCATTTCTGCAGATTCTGTGTTATGAAATGTGTTGATTCTTGTTTGTCCTCAATCAAAGGATCCAGTGCTTCCACAATTTGAGGGGGACGATCTGAGGAAACTATCAGAAGAGATCGAGAAGCTGAGATTGTTCCAGAAACAAGCTAAAGCTTTCAGGTGTGTGTTCGTTCAGGCAACAGTGCTTATGTAATGACTGATGTTATTGTGGACTTTTTAATATGCTGACTTTACGTTTTTTTCATAGGGAAACTATTCTGGGGTCGAGGAACCTGGAGGGAACGTAGACGCTGATCTCCATACCTGTTCAAATCACTTTATTCAGAATAAACCTACACTATGGAGTAAAACATGTGGTGGAGTTTCACTCAACTATTGTGTTTCACTCACTCAAACATCTATAAATCATTTAATAAGGCCTAATGTAAGAATATTTGGTAATACATTTATTTTACAGTGTCCCTGTTAAACATTTAACATGTACTTACTGTATTTATAACTATAAATTATAACCCTAAACCAAACCCTCATCCTAATACTAACCCTATAGTAAGTACATATAGTTAATTATTATTACTCATAACTTAAATGCAATTACACTGTAACATGGACACCTTAAAATATTACATGTAATATGTGTAACAATGACACTGTAAAATAAAGTGTTACCAAAAAAAGGTTATCAGAATATTTGTTAATACTTTAACCTATGGCTAAGAATAACATTTTGGAGACATGGTTGAAAGAAATGTTCTGGTTTCCGGTGTCATTCACTTTCAGTTATTTTACCTGTACACAAAAAAACTGCTTTATATTGCGAACTGCAATTCTTCCAGTTTCTCTCCAATAGCGTTTAATGAATTCTCGCGCATCCACAGAGAATCCCACGTTGCAGAACAAGATTGATATGATGTCACGAGTATTTAGAACGCTTCAACTGTCACTATGATCATTTGTAATAATTTGGCGGGGGTCAGAATTCACAGAATACTGTAGTTTAGATGAGGACTGTAGGGGTTTAGCGTTTGGCACACACAGGCATAGGGGATCTCGTGAAACGCGAAGTAAGGCGTGTGGGCAGCAGGGGGCGCTCTAGCGGAACCACACATTTGATTATTCGGGACCTTGGACTGCCATCGCGCATTACATGCACATGCAGAGGAGTGAGTGCAGTTGGACTGAGCTCTTTCGAATATCAAATCATTTGGAGGAAAAGTGCACCAACGGTCCATTCACATGATGTGTTGAAGGGTTAATTGAGGATCTTTTCCTCAATCTTTCTTGACCTTTGTAAACTTTTTTTTTTTTGGAAAATGGTGAAAAAACTTGGACTTTTCCAGATCTTAGAGTAGAAATACATTTTGAATTGTATGAAGATTTAAATAATACTTTGTTATTAAAGGGATTTAAAAGATGTATTGTTTCAAAATGTGGATAAAAAAAGATGTGTGAAGTGTGTGAAATCTTTGTTATATGCTCAATTGAAAAGACGAACTGATACAAAATGGAGAGAATATCATAGAGGTGTTTGTATAAACCCCCTATTCCTAAGAGATCTAGAATACTCCATTGTCCTGTGGCAACAAATAGTTCTGTGTCCGTTTTGTAATGTTCTTGATACTGGTTTTCATTTTTCTTTTTTTTTTTTTTCTGATTGTTTTAGTTTAACTCCTTTGTTTGAACTGTATAATAAAATATTTTGGAATGGATATTTCGGTTTGTAATGTTTAAATCATTAGTAAAGTACCGGGTTGCTGTAGAATATGCCTGATGTAAATGAACAAATATGGATTTTTGTTGATGCAGGGTGTAGTGTGAGAAATGCTCTTGTGGTGAGAAATGTGTTTGGAGAGTTATGGTTTAACTGGTAAAATAGTGATATATATATATATATCCAAACAGGGAAGAAAAACAAAACAGCTTAACAAACATAAACATAAAGACAACAACTGAAAAAAGATAACTGAAACACATGGGTATTTATACACTGGATAACAAGGAACAGGTGTGTGTAATGAATTGTGAATGTGTGAAAATGAATGTGTGTCATAGAAACACTTTTTGGTCCCAGTCTGCCCCTGGCCCGAACCAGAGCTGTTCGGACCAATCAAATTGTCAGGGCGGCATAAGATGATGGAGCGTACAGATCGAACTGTAACGTTATCATCCACGTCACCAACGAGCACTTGGGTTGAATTTGTTTACAACAAAGATGACTGCCGCTGGAGAATTGAGATTTCACACTTATGTCACCGGGGCGGACTCGGATGACCCGCCACCCCAGACTTAGACACCACCGTGAGGAGCCGACACCACAGGTCCGCAACAGATGAACGACACAGACAAGAAATAATTTCAAAAGAATAATAATCTTTATTGAACACAATATAGCAATGGGCACAAGCGTGATGGACTTCAGTGTCCTCTAGGTCTTCTTCAACTACGGGTAGGTACTGATCTGACGTCGCAGTTTCGCCCTGACGGCAACTTCACCAATGGTACGGTTCTCTTCAAGACTCGGACAGTAAGTATACAGATCAGGATGCTTCTCAGTCAAGGATACTTGCGGCGATACACAGTAGTGAGTGAGCAAACTTGGAGGATTACTTCACCAGTGATACGGCATACTTCAGGACTCAGACGGTGAGTAGGAAGGTAAGAATTATTCTCAGTACAGAATACTCGTGTCAGTACACGTGAGTGAGACAGGGGCTTAAAGGCTTACTTCACCAGCGATGCTGCATACTTCCAGACCCAAACGGTAACTAGAAGATGAGGATAGAATACTTTAGTCGGTGCACAGTAGTGAGACAGTGATTTAAAAGCTTACTTCACCAGCGATGCTGCATACCTCCAGACTCAGATGATAAGTAGGGAGGTAAGGATTCTTCTCAGTGCAGGATACTTTCGTCAACACCCAGTAGTGGGACAATGATTCAAAAGCTTACTTCACCAGCGATGCTGCATGCTTCCAGGACTCAGACGGTGAGTAGACAGGTAAGGATTCTTCTCAGTGCAGGATACTTTCGTCGGTGCACAGTAGGGAGACAGTGGTTCAAAAGCTTACTTCACCAGCGATGCTGCATACTTCCAGACCCAGACGGTAAGTAGGAAGGTAAGGATTCTTCTCAGTACAGAATACTTTCGTCGGTGCACAGTAGTGAGACAATGGTTTAAAAGCTTACTTCACCAGCGATGCTGCATACTTCCAGACCCAGACGGTAAGTAGGAAGGTAAGGATTCTTCTCAGTACAGGATACTTTCGTCGGTGCACAGTAGTGAGACAATGGTTTAAAAGCTTACTTCACCAGCGATGCTGCATACTTCCAGACCCAGGCGGTAAGTAGGAAGGTAAGGATTCTTCCACAGCAATATGTTCCTTCAGGGCTCAGGCAGAGAAGAGGTTAATAGTACTTCACCAGCGTAGCTGTATACTCACAGGACTCAGGCAGAGAAGAGGTTAATAGTCTTTCACCAGCGTAGCTGTACACTCACAGGACTCAGGTAGAGAAGAGATTAATAATCTTTCATCAGCGTAGCTGTACACTCACAGGACTCAGGCAGAGAAGAGGTTAATAGCATTTCACCAGCGTGGCTGTACACTCACAGGACTCAGGCAGAGAAGAGGGTAATAGTATTTCACAAACGTGTAAGCAGGGGTTGGGGCCGCTTCTCAGCAAAAGCACACCGCATTCGTGTTCACTTCAAATCCACAGCAATAAATCAATATGTATCCATAAGGCAAAAATACTGCAATTCACTCACACGATAGGGCTGATTGGAGACCTCAATCCATTCGTTACACCCGTGGGGGGGTATTCAATCCTCAATTCCTCTTCAACACACTCTGAAACACACAGCTTCCCCAACAGTCAGATTTACATTCACTGCATCCTCTTCGAGCTTTTCAAATGTTTGTAAGATGAAATCAATTCACTTATCTCTCTCTCGCCCTTCACAGCGCAGATCCAATCAGTAAATCAGTCCAGCAGATTCCCACAGATGAACTCTAATCCAGCAGACTTCAAGGGCGACTTTCACCTCAACGAGACTTCAACAGGAGAGACCTCCACATCCGAACAACTTCCCCGAACCGGCTTGTATCCCAAAACTGCTCTGAACAAACCAACTGTGCGCGCCCAGAAACTTCTCTAAATGGCCCTTTTATACCTGGCTTGTGAAGCGAGCAGCCTGTATGCACGCCGCTCCTCTCTCTCTCTCACCTGCAATGCATTAGCACTAATCAGGCCGGACAATGTTCCTGCCACACCCGGAACCGAAGTGGGATGTGTCGCACACAAATTGTTCCCTCAGGAAACTCATGACTCGCTGAGAGGGTTCCGCTCACTGAGCGTTTTTGTCACCCGTGACATCCCCCCCTGCCAATCGGTTCTAGTCCCTAGAACCGGCGTTCTTCAATTCCATTCGCCATACCTCTCAGGTGGCTGCCCTCGGGTGTCCCGCTGAGATCGTCGAGGTGGTGAGGGCGGAGCCGCTCTTGCTTCAACTTCAGGGTCCCTCGGGACCACAACCCACCCTACCATGGGTACCTCTGGGACGGGTGGCGCACTCGGGGCCTCGGCTGCTAGCTGCGGGTAGTTCGGACATGGACAGAGCAAGTTTCGATGGAGCACCCGTATCGGTCCTGGTTTCCCCTCGGGCCGTACCGAGTAAACTGGAGCATCAGGCCCTTGTCGTCGTTCCACCACATATGGCGTCGACTCCCAGCGATCGCTGAGCTTCCCCTTCCCTGGGCGTCGGTTGTCCCTTACCAGCACTCGCTTCCCAGGTAACAAAGGGGCCTCTCGGGCAGTCCGGTCGTATAGCCGCTTGTTCTTGGCTGCTGCTGCACTCAGATGATCTGAGACTCGTCGGTAGGCATCGAGCAGTTGGTGGTGGTGCTGATTCACCCAGTCAGTGGTACTATACCCTCTTTCTGCAGCCTCGGTCCCCAGGAGCAAGTCCACAGGTAAGCGGAGATGGCGCCTAAACATAAGGTAGGAAGGAGCATACCCAGTGGTACTAAGCACACTATTGTTATAGGCTTGCAACAACGAGGGGAGACTCTCGGCCCATTGGCCCTGTTGTTCGCTCTCTAGGGTCCCCAATAACCCCAGCAGGGTCCGGTTGAACCTTTCGCACCCCCGTTACCCTGTGGGTGATATGAGGTTGTATGGGTCTTCCGGCACCCATAAAGGTGGCTCAGCTCTTGGATGACTCGGGACTCGAAATTTGGATCTTGGTCTGAGTGTAGGGTCTCCGGGCAGCCGAAAGGTTGTATCACTGCCCTCCAAAGGGCGCTGGCTGTGGTAACTGCCGTCAGATCTACAGTAGGGATGGCCCAGGCATATTTGGTGAATAGATCAGTCATCACCAGGATATTTTGAAATCGATCTGTCGGCCGACCTAGAGTCAGGAAATCGATTCCAATGATGTGCAGAGGTGCTCGAGGCCGCAGGGGGACCAGTGGGGCTCGGGCTTCCTTTCTGCGTTTGAACAACGTACACCGTGGACAACTCTGAACAAACTCCTCAACTTTCTTTTCCATCCTAGGCCAGTAGAAATACCTCCTCAGCAGCGACAGCGTCTTCTCTTGGCCCTGATGGCCAGTATGGGTGTGGTATGCGGTCAATAGCTCCGAGACTTGGCCCTCCGGTACCACCACCTGATGTACTGTCTCCTGTGTTCTGGGATCTCGCATCGAACGGCAGATTACCCCTTCTCTAAATCGCAGCCTCTTCCACTGCTTTAGGAGCTGTTGTACTCCCGCCGTCTGAGCCCGCCTTTCCTCTGCCCTCGGCAGGTGTCCCTGTCCGAGGTACAACGCAACCTGACACATGTCTGCATCTCCCTGCTGCAGCCTTCTCCACCGCCCGGGGTCCCACCCCCAACTGGACGGAACATCCCTCAGGGTCCCGGGAGCTTCCACCACTGCCACCAGCCACTCATCTTCGGGGCCAGGGGTACAAAGGGGCGTTTGGTCGTCCCTCCGAGTGGCTGGGAGTCTGGACAAGGCGTCCGCATTTACGTGTTCTCTGCCGGGTCGATATTTAAGGCGAGACATGGCAGGCAAAAACTTTTTTTTTTTTACTGGTCAATTTTGAGATTTTGGGATATTTGTCTTCAATAACATGTCTTCTTTCAGACTGTGGTGAAAAAAAGTCTGAAATACACATTTAGGTCTTTATTTTATTACACTTTGTCTGTTTGCGTCTGTAGATTTCGCATAAATTCAACAAAAGTTGTCGTTGTAAATCATCCCGCCGATCCGCTATCTCTGTCTGCTCTCTGTCATCACAGGCACGGCTGGAAAGCTCTCTCTTCACTGTACAATGCTGTCGGATCCAAATATGGTCATTTCCTTTTTATCAGCAACCAATCGCGAAAGTAAAAGGGCTGAATGCGCAATCTCATTGGCTGATGATAAATATTTAAAGCCCGTTTTCTCAAAATGACCTTTCTCTCATACTCCAAGTCCGAAATCTCCACTTCAGTAGCACCTATATACACCAAACTTTCCAGTCTTGTACCTAGTTATATAATGAAGACATTTACAGATGGATTTTCAAATATATTATTCCTAGCCTGATTTATATAACATTTTATTCCAAAAAACATGGCGAAAATCATTTTTTTAAGGCTATTGACAGTATATTCTGATTTACAGGATAACAAAAGTAGATATGCATAAATCCCTCTGTAATTTTTTTTCCATCTAATATGTGAACACAATGAAAAAATAATTTTTAACCTGGCTTTATCCAATACTCAGATTTCATTTTTAAAATATATGCAAAATAGCACATATTTAATTAGAAATTGCCTAATTTGCATATTTAAACATTAAATTACAGAAAACTTGTAATACATTTTTTTCTCATCTTAATGTAGGTAATCAACTGGGAAAGTTTCATGGTGATATCTGCTAGTTAAAAATTTTACCCTATTCACCTGTAGTGTCTCGCCTTAAGCTGGTAGTCATAGTTTGCCAGTTGTGCTACCCAACGTTGTTCTACTGCCCCCAACTTGGCGTTCTGCAAGTGTACTAATGGATTATTATCCGTAATCACCGTCACCTTGGCTCCCCACAGGTAATCTTTGAACTTCTCCGCCATGGCCCACCCACGGGCACGTCCAGAACAAGCAAGGAGTTGGTTCAATGGCTTAGCAAGCCCAGAGAATCCTTTTATAAAGCGTCGATAATATCCCACGAAACCCAGGAACGACCACACCTGTCTCACTGTCCGGGGCGGCTCCCACCCTTGGACCGCCGCCACCTTCTCCGGGTCGGGGGATATCCCTGCAGCACTGACACGATGCCCCAAGAACTGTACCTCCTTCCGCAATAACTGGCATTTGTCTGGCCTAAGCTTCAGCCCATATTTCTCCATGGCCCTGAACACTTCCTCTAGATGGTGCAGGTGAGTGTGGAAATCGGGGGAGAAGACGATCACATCGTCCAGGTAGACCAACGTCGAATCGACTAGTTGTCCTCCTAAACAGCGCTGCATCAAACGCTGAAAGGTCGCAGGAGCATTGCACAATCCGAATGGCATTCGGTCCCATTCAAATAACCCAAACGGGGTGGTAAAGGCTGTCTTCTCTCTATCTCGATCATCTATCTGCACCTGCCAGTATCCACTCGCCAGGTCCAATGTTGAGTACCATGCCGCTTGGGTAAGACTGGTGAGTGAGTCTTCAATCCGTGGTAACGGGAATGCGTCTTTCTTCGTTATGCTGTTAAGTTTACGGTAGTCAACGCAGAATCTCCAAGCTCCCGTTTTCTTCTGAACCAGAACAATTGGCGCTGCCCACGGACTACTGCTCTCTCGAACGATTCCTCCCTCCAGCCTGCCCTTCAACAAGGCGCGGACCTCGGCATAGAGAGTGGGTGGCACCGGACGGTACCGTTCTCGGCTGGGCGTCGCCTCACCGGTGGGTATTTGATGCTTTACTACCCCTGTGCAGCCATAATCTTCTTCGTGGGTCGAGAACACATGTTGCCATTTTCTCAAGCGCTCCTGGAGCTGTAACACTTGTTCTTCCTCCAAATTCTCACCCTTCAGGAAATCTCCCATCAAATGGGTCGGCACCCCTCCTCCCACAGGGCCCGGTTCTGCCTCAACTGGGCGAACTTCCACCACCGCAGAGCTCACCTGCCGGAAGCAGACATCCTGGTGCTCATGAACCTGGACAGGACGTACCGAGGAAACTCAGACCAGACGTTGGTGTCGACGAAGGAGCACGGGGTAAGGATGGGCATTCCGCACCTTCACTGAGACTTGCCCTCAGTGGATGACCACCAGCCCATGAGCCACTTCGATGGGCTGACAGTCCTCATGGGGCTCCACCAAAACACAGGTACCCGACCCACGGGGTCCTGCAGGCACTCGCACCCAAAGAATGGTCTCGCTCTGAGCTGGGACAGACAGGGCGTACCGACAAGCAACTCGACCAATGTCTTCTCTCTCCTCCACTTGACTAGCTGCGTGCACTCTTGGGCAATCGGCCAGAATTCGGTCCCAGTCCTGCCTCGCCGATGACAGCGACGCCCGAGCCGGCCGGCCCCGAAACAATTCCTCCCAGCAATCCAGTATAACATTCATCCCCAGAAGTGCTCCATGAGTGCCCAAGTAATGATCTTGGACGATAACGACCCCTTTCTGTTGGACGGGAACCCCTCGGACCAGAAAGTCTACCACGATGTACCCAGTGTAGGGGATGTCCAGACCATTTGCCCCCCGTAAAGTCAGCCTGGAAGCTCCCATTGCTTGGAGCCGATGATCAGCGAACAACTCCTGGACCAGACTCTCCGAGAATAATGTAACTTGAGAACCTGTATCGACCAGACAATTTATCGTGACTCCGTTAGCTTGTACCTCCACAGTGGGACAGCGCCCAACCCAGTCATATCGTAAAGCAGGAACAGAAGGAGGGTCACACAAAGGGGTCCCGGCCACTTGACCCACAGTGGCCGGTGGGACTAAAAACACCCTTGAGAACCCAGACGGAACCCACACTGACGACTGATGTGTCCCGGGTCTCCGCAATTAATACAGATGGGCCTTCCCTGGTCATCCCACTGGAACCGAGAGCCCCCAGGACGTAGGGGGCGGCGCACAGGACCTCGCCCCTCATCCGAGTACGACCTCTCTCTCATCCTTGATCCGCCCTCAACTCGACCCTAACGAAGTTCACCCAACAGGTTCCGAGATAGTTCCGCTATCTGTCCCTTGACATCCTCTAAGAGTTCAGTTCTCAGTTTCTGTTTCCAGTCACTCGGCTCGACCGGCGCAGGTCCACTGGCACTACTTGCTGCCACACAAACCGGGGTACGAGTCATCTCTCCCTGGTCTAGTTCCAACGCCAAGGCCATTTGTCGCAGAGCCTCAAAAGTCATAGTGGGGTCTCGTCGAAGCTGGAGTCGTATAGCCTGACGCACCGGCCCCTCACGCAGCCCCAAGACAAATTGGTCTCATAGCAAGTCATCTCCTTCACCTAATCCATGATCCTGTCGTCCCTTCAGCCGGCCAAACTGCTCCCGCAATTTCAGGGAGTATGCCCGAAGAGTCTGTTTAGGCCCCTGTTGATAGTTGAAAAACTGGGCACGAAGAGTGGCCACCGGGGTGGAATCTCCATATAACCCTGACAAGAAATCGAAGATAGCTTTCGCGGTAGCCCGTGTGGCTTCCGATGCAGCAAGGACTTCCCTTTTGGCTTCTCCTTCCAAAGATCCCAACACAAACTGTACTTTCTGTGCTGCACTCAGTCCCTGTAATCCGGCCAGATATTCCGTCTGCGCCTTCCAATTGTGCAAACCCAACTCCGATCCTGGCCCTCCATAGCGCTGTGCCCAGGGAGCTCCCATAAAGATCGGCATGACTTGCGGACGAGCCGCTGTTGCCTCTTCGTCCACCATCGCGTACCTGTGGCTGCTACAACTCACGGTGGCAACCCTGCCGACTACGCCACTTTATGTCACCGGGGCGGACTCGGATGACCCGCCACCCCAGACTTAGACACCACCGTGAGGAGCCGACACCACAGGTCCGCAACAGATGGACGACACAGACAAGAAATAATTTCAAAAGAATAATAATCTTTATTGAACACAATATAGCAATGGGCACAAGCGTGATAGACTTCAGTGTCCTCTAGGTCTTCTTCAACTACGGGTAGGTACTGATCTGACGTCGCAGTTTCGCCCTGACGGCAACTTCACCAATGGTACGGTTCTCTCTCTAAGACTCGGGCAGTAAGTATACAGATCAGGATGCTTCTCAGTCAAGGATACTTGCGGCGATACACAGTAGTGAGTGAGCAAACTTGGAGGATTACTTCACCAGTGATACGGCATACTTCAGGACTCAGACGGTGAGTAGGAAGGTAAGAATTCTTCTCAGTACAGAATACTCGCGTCAGTACACGTGAGTGAGACAGGGGCTTAAAGGATTACTTCACCAGCGATGCTGCATACTTCCAGACCCAGACGGTAAGTAGAAGATGAGGATTCTTCTCAGTGCAGGATACTTTCGTCAACACCCAGTAGTGGGACAATGATTAAAAAGCTTACTTCACCAGCGATGCTGCATGCTTCCAGGACTCAGACGGTGAGTAGACAGGTAAGGATTCTTCTCCGTACAGGATACTTTCGTCAGTGCACAGTAATGAGACAGTGGTTTAAAAGCTTACTTCACCAGCGATGCTGCATACTTCCAGACCCAGACGGTGAGTAGAAAGGTAAGGATTCTTCTCAGTGCAGGATACTTTCGTCGGTGCACAGTAGGGAGACAGTGGTTCAAAAGCTTACTTCACCAGCGATGCTGCATACTTCCAGACCCAGGCGGTAAGTAGGAAAGTAAGGATTCTTCCACAGCAATATGTTCCTTCAGGGCTCAGGCAGAGAAGAGGTTAATAGTACTTCACCAGCGTAGCTGTATACTCACAGGACTCAGGCAGAGAAGAGGTTAATAGTCTTTCCCCAGCGTAGCTGTACACTCACAGGACCCAAGCAGAGAAGAAGTTAATAGTCTTTCACCAGCGTAGCTGTACACTCACAGGACTCAGGCAGAAAAGAGGTTAATAGTATTTCACCAGCGTAGCTGTATACTCACAGGACTCAGGCAGAGAAGAGGGTAATAGTATTTCACAAACGTGTAAGCAGGGGTTGGGGCCGCTTCTCAGCAAAAGCACACCGCATTCGTGTTCACTTCAAAATCCACAGCAATAAATCAATATGTTTCCATAAGGCAAAAATACTGCAATTCACTCACACGATAGGGCTGATTGGAGACCTCAATCCATTCGTTACACTCTCGTGGGGGATATTCAATCCTCAATTCCTCTTCAACACACTCTGAAACACACAGCTTCCCCAACAGTCAGATTTACATTCACTGTATCCTCTTCAAGCTTTTCAAATGTTTGTAAGATGAAATCAATTCACTTATCTCTCTCTCGCCCTTCACAGCGCAGATCCAATCAGTAAATCAGTCCAGCAGATTCCCACAGATGAACTCTAATCCAGCAGACTTCAAGGGCGACTTTCACCTCAACGAGACTTCAACAGGAGAGACCTCCACATCCGAACAACTTCCCCGAACCTGCTTGTATCCCAAAACTGCTCTGAACAAACCAACTGTGCGCGCCCAGAAACTTCTCTAAATGGCCCTTTTATACCCGGCTTGTGAAGCGAGCAGCCTGTATGCACGCCGCTCCTCTCTCTCACCTGCAATGCATTAGCACTAATCAGGCCGGACAATGTTCCTGCCACACCCGGAACCGAAGTGGGATGTGTCGCACACAAATTGTTCCCTCGGGAAACTCATGACTCGCTGAGAGGGTTCCGCTCGCTGAGCGTTTTTGTCATCCGTGACACTTACAAATAAGTCAGATAAAATAAATGCATATTTTGCGTGCTGTCCGAGGAGAGTGCTCCTGGATCGGTGTTCGGCCCGAACCCAAAGTACTCCCCCCGTATTCCAGGCTGTGGAAGGAAAAAGCAGAGAGTGAGGAGTCGGGGTGGTGGTGGGATGCTGAAAACTGTCAAGGAATGTTAGGTGAGTTGACAGAGTGAATATATATATGCTTCCTCTCATGCTGATAGGGTAGACATGGTAATTGTTTGATGACAAGTTGATTGGATTGATTATTTGAACGTGTTCCTCCCAAACTTGGTCAAAATCGAGGGAACGAGGGTCTGTCCGTATAAAGTTCCCTTGTCCACTTCACGAAGTGGAACGCACTTCAAAATGGCGGCAGGGATTCCCCCGAGGGGAGGTGCTTAGGGAAGTTTGCAAGTGCGTGTCTAAAAGTGGACTGGAATGAAGCCCAGGACAAGTTTGAAAACCACTGCTGTAATGCATTCACTTTACCAAAATAGGTATTTCCTCTGTGATAGGTGTGAAATGAGATGTGAGATGTATCCAGCAGGGGGCAGCAATTGATCATGCTTTTATTACAGAATTTTGACTTCCATTCTAAATCAGTGCAGTTTTGTTGTTGTTGTTTTTTTTTAGAATATATTGAATCAGGAGATAGGTTTATCATCCCAGCCCTAGCCTAATTGTTACCTTCTACCACAGTGTGACACTAACTTTATTCAAGTTTGCTGAGGCCCGTAGTGTCCCCGGTCCCCTGATTGAGAGCCACTGATCTAGATGCAGCTTCAGTCTGATATTTAAAAATCATCAAACTGGACGCTGGGAACATTTTTGATGTTAGAGGAGATTTGAGAAATAGTAAGTCAGAGGTGCAGATTGTAAACCATTTTAATTTTTTTTTTTTAACACATCATGCACAACCTAAAAAAGAAACAGAGCTACAATGTCTAGTAGAAACACAGAGATATCCAAAATCTGCATATGTCTCTCATCAATGGTGACAATAATTTATTATTATTTATTTATTCATGCAGCAATGCATGCTGGGAATTTTATACTATCCTGGAACCTTTTGATTGTCACCATTGTTAGTGTCTGTAACCCGATTGGGAGAGGTGCTACTTTACAGAGACTCCAGTGACATCAAGGTCTCTTCGGCAAGCATAGAGGTTAGAACCGGCAGGAAGTGGAAGGCCCAAGAGGCAGTAGACCAGGTTGAGTCACGGCTGCGACACAGTGAGCTGGTGGGGGCAGTGGCATCTGGACGGGCAGGACACGGGAGCAATCCAAGACATCGCTTTAACAAGGCCCAGGGAAATGAAAGGCGACAGCTGATACAAGATGAGGTTCGAGCTTGGGTGGAAGAAGCCCACTGCAGTAGGACAGTAGGGATGCGGCAACAAGGGGCCCCAATGGGAGCAGGTGGCAGACCGGAAGATATCGTGGACAGAATTGTGGAAGTCTGAGCCACACCGGATCAAATTCCTGGTTCATTCTGTCTATGATGTCCTCCACAGTCCATCCAATCTCTTCCGCTGGGGCCTGCAGACCACTGTGCCCACTCTGCCAGAGAGGAGGTTCATTGGAGCACATCTACCCAACATGAGCTGCTACCCAAAAGCACTGGGAGATGGGAGCAACCGGTGGTGCCACGACCAAGTACTGAGGGTCATTGCAGAGGTCATCAGCACTGGGATCGCCTGCAGTAAACACCAGCAAACCAGCAAGACAGAACATCGCCTTTGTTAAAGCCGGGAAGAAGCCACATCAGCGCCTTAAGGAATCAGCAAACATCAAAGGACTGGCAGCTGAAGGTCGACCTAGGGAGACAGCTCAAATTCCCAGGAAACATCGCAGTGACCACGCTCAGGCCAGACATTGTTCTGGTGTCAGAAATAACAAGGCAAGTGGTCCTGCTGGAGTTGACTGTTCCCTGAGAAGACTGGATGGAGGAGGCTTTTGAGAGGAAGAGGGCCAAGTACGAGGAGCTGGCAGGCGAATGCTGAAGCAGGGGGTGGAGGACCCGATGCAATCCTATTGAGGTAGGGTGCAGAGGATTCGTCGGCCATTCACTCATCAGGGCCCTCAAGATGCTTGGAGTGAAGGGACTGCACATCAGGAAAGCCGTCAAGAACATCACGGATGCCACCGAAAAGGCCGTCAAGATGGCTGTGGATCAAGCAGGGCGATCTGTGGATCATACAAGCTACTCAGACACAAGCCAGGACAGGGCCTTTCCCTGGCTGGGTCACCTGGGCGAGGGTGTATGATGTTATGAGACCCGAAACACCCAATGAACCCAGGATACATCACTAATGATGTGTCTGAGTTGCACCAGAGGTGTATTTCAAGAAGAAAAGAAAAAAATGTTTTAAAGCACTGTATTATTGCAATATTCTTCAGAATAACCAATTACAGAAACATTGCTGTATTTCATGTTGTAGATTAACAAATATACGATAAATATGAAATACCCATAAATCCAAAGCATATACACTGGTTAAGATCAGGTAATCAGACATATCCAGGATGATTATGTAATCATCACAACAGTCTAAAACACCTTATCATCTTCCTCTTGACTTTTTCTTGCCATAACAATTGTGTTTTTATAAACTCATAGTTAAAGCAGCCAGAGAAAAACTGATATTATAAAGTCAAGGGTCAAGAGCCCAACTAAAGCAAATACGGATCTCCATCATGGTGATAATAACTTTATTATTTTCAATAAAACATCAACAACTAAATATCTGTTAATTCTCAACAATAACTTTTGTACAAAATAAATAATGTCAAACTGGTGTAACGAATGGCCGAATCAAAATGACCTAGACATCAGAAAACCTTCCCCCTCTCCCCTGTTGTCATCAGCCCTAAAACCAGTTCTCTTCAAAGGCTGTTATCACCTAGGCTCCACTGAACGATCTCAGCAAGAGTTTGTGTCTTCAAGCCTCAAAGACAGCACAGGAGACACTAGCCATTTGGTTAAAGACTATAGAGACAAACTCCAATACACAAGGACATTTACTCCATTCATATCCACAAACTTTCCCAAATGTTTATAGTATTTCACCTGTGTTTTATGCATGTCCCTATGTTTTATTAGCCTAGTTATGATTCTTTAGCTATGTTAGAGTAACTTCAAATGTTGATATTCAAAGATGATGTATCACTGCTTTAATGTCTTCAAATCCCCTCTTTCTTAGTATCAAAATAATCCCCTTTTGATTTTATAATCAATGGTGTACAACATGTTTTGAGACATTGCATCATAAATATTTGTACCATACTTTTGTGTAATGACTGCACAAATTCTCCATGCCAGAATGAACATGTAAATGGAGATTAGATAAACAAAGACTTTCTCCCGGTCATGTCACCTCAACAAATGGGTGTGAACTGATGGGACCTTTAAGAGTGTCTGATTAGGTCAGATCTTTGCTCAATTTCTTTGAGACAACATCCTCCTGTCTTCTTCCGGCAACTTCATCTTCAAGTTAACTTCTTTGGATTCAACGTGGACCACCCCAAGAACCCAAACAAACGTTTCAGCGCACTCCTGGTGAAATCTTCAAGAATCTCAAGAATCTCCTGCATCTGGACTTGTTCAGCAACCAAAGTCAATGCAAGTACCTGTTGGCAGTCGTTAGATGCGTTTCTTAGTTATTGTGCCCCTTCAAGGTGACCCTGATTCTCTGATGTTTCTCGTAGGTTGTGGTTAACTGATTGTAATCTTGCCCTTCTCTTTTCTTCTCTCTCTCTTTCTTCACTTTTCTTTACTTTCTTTGATTCTGTATACAATCATTGCTTAGTTTAATTGTGTGTAGCCTACCGTAGTTTTGTTTATTAAACCATTATATCCATGTTTTATTGTCTCTTTGTTTGCCACATATCGAAGTCACTTAAACATCTTGATCTAGCGATACTATTACCCTGCTAGAACTTTATTTACTTTAGTTGGAAATGGTCATTCTTTCTTGGCCAGGAAGATAATATATTTCCTAGAATTAATAATTGATTATGCTTTCTGTTCATTTAATGAGCTGATTAAATGATTGTACTATTATTCTGCTACAGTCAATTCTAAAAATAACTAAAATATTTATAATTATTTATAATCCGTTTAAAATTAATTATGACCGCCGCTAGCGTAGCTAGCGAAAGCGGTCATATAGGGATTGTCAAAGTTTTTATTTATTTTTTTTCCCGTCACCTTACTGAATTTTTCGTCAACGATACCAGGGACACCGAAACACCGGGGAACATGAAATTTGGTGGGCATGTAGCCCCACTAGACTTCTAAGGAAAAATTTAGTTTGGTCCCCGGGGGCCACTCCCCCCCCCCCCCCCCCCGTGCTGGGCCCCCCCAAACCCCAAAAAATGCAGTTTTTCCTAAATAACTACCTGAACCGTGGCACCGAGGATGAAGAAATTTTTATGGTATGTTGGTCTACTAGACTTTTACGGAAAAATTTCGTTTGGTCCCCGGGGGCCACTTCCCCCCCCCGCGCTGGGGCCCCCGTAAATTTTTCGTCAACGATACCAGGGACACCGAAGCACCGGGGAACATGAAATTTGGTGGGCATGTAGCCCCACTAGACTTCTAAGGAAAAATTTCGTTTGGTCCCCGGGGGCCACTCCCCCCCCGCGCTGGGACCCCCCAAACCCAAAAAAATGCAGTTTTTCCTAAATAACTACCTGAACCGTGGCACCGAGGATGAAGAAATTTTTATGGTATGTTGGTCTACTAGACTTTTACGGAAAAATTCCGTTTGGTCCCCGGGGCCACTCCCCCCCCCCCCCCCCCCGCGCTGGGGCCCCCGTAAATTTTTCGTCAACGATACCAGGGACACCGAAACACCGGGGAACATGAAATTTGGTGGGCATGTAGCCCCACTAGACTTCTACGGAAAAATTTAGTTTGGTCCCCGGGGGCCACTCCCCCCCCGCGCTGGGCCCCCCCAAACCCAAAAAAATGCAGTTTTTCCTAAATAACTACCTGAACCGTGGCACCGAGGATGAAGACATTTTTATGGTATGTTGGTCTACTAGACTTTTACGGAAAAATTTCGTTTGGTCCCCGGGGGCCACTTCCCCCCCCCGCGCTGGGGCCCCCGTAAATTTTTCGTCAACGATACCAGGGACACCGAAACACCGGGGAACATGAAATTTGGTGGGCATGTAGCCCCACTAGACTTCTAAGGAAAAATTTCGTTTGGTCCCCGGGGGCCACTCCCCCCCCGCGCTGGGCCCCCCCAAACCCCAAAAAATGCAGTTTTTCCTAAATAACTACCTGAACTGTGGCACCGAGGATGAAGAAATTTTTATGGTATGTTGATCTTAAGGGCCCACATCAACCTAGCCCATAATCACTCATTTGTGATTTGCGCCCCTCCCATAAAAAATTAAAATGCAATATTATTCTGCTTTAATCGCCCCTATCTTCAGTTGAGATGTTCAGAACTGCACCATATTTCATGTGTATGATTAACTTGACATCCTCTGGGGGTATCCTCTGCTAAGTTTTGTAGAATTTCATCCATGGGGGGTATAAAATAAATTCATTTATGTGCACATTTAGTGACTGTACACTCATCGGCCTGTAGATGGTGCTGTTGAGCGAAGAGTTGCTGGTTTAGGATGATACTGTCACACACACACATGCAGGAATACAAACAAACGCAAGCATGCACACACACTGACATCCACACGCACAGACACACACCCATACACACACATACAAATCCACATGCACAGACACACACACACAAACACACACGCGCACACATGTACGCACACATACATACATACATACACGCACAGACACACACACACACACACACACACACACACACACACACACACATACACAAACACACACACACACACACACGCACATACTATTACTTTTTTTAGGTATATACATAAACACGCAATACAGCCAAATTACTCCACGTCATTTATTTTTGTGGAAAGCCAGTGCAGGCCTGAGCGGCGGTCATATTTTGTACCGCGATGCGGTACATCTAGTTATAAATATATATTTTAAACTGTAACTCGTTACACTGGTTTGTAAACTATTTTCATACTCAGTGTTGCTGGAAGTCAGTTGTAGTTCTTGTGTATTTTTCTTTTCTTGTTTCTCTGTCCTTCAGTGATTCTGCTTATCAGGTGTTCATCAGTGTCTCAATTCACACACTTCCTTTTATTCACTCTGTCAAGTGGACTATATTAGTGAACTAGGGAATAGTGAATGAGGGTATAGGGTGTGATTGTGAAAACAGCCTCGATTTGAAGCGCTGTTAATTTACAGTATATTCCTGTAGGCAATTTTTGTTTTCTACGGTATATTACTGTTTAAATGGAAAATGGTATGATATTGTCAGAATTTGGCCTTTTTTTCCAGCAAGGGTTAACAGTGTGTGCCAGATGTGGGTCGGATCTGGGCCATCACAATGTTGCTATGTGGGCTACAGTAACTGTGTGCATGCACTCGATAATTTACTAGCTGGGTTCATTAACATTAGAAGAACAAAAACCAATCTATTGACAAAAACATCTGTTTGCATACACATAATGCAGTTATTAATGAATTAGAAAGAGAGACATTTTTACTTACTTACAGATATGTCATGTGATTTCACAGAAAACAAACATTGTTTTTGTGTGTCTATATAAAGGCATGCAGAGAACAAACACTTCCTATTGAGAACTCAGGAAATGGACAGATGCCACACAGAGAGCGACATCAACAACATCAAGGTTTGACTCTTAAATAACAGCATTACTTTTATTAGTTTGTTTTCAATTATTCAGTTTTAAATAACTGTTTTCAAAATATTATACAAACTGCCCTACACCCAGTTCAAAGTAAACATTTTCAACCAAACATCAACATCTAAACCTCTGTTGATTCTTAATAAGAACTACTGTAGACGTCTGTCAGAAATAAAGTCAGGTTAGTAATAAGTGAAGCTGGTGGACTATATTAGTGAACTAATGTAGGGAATAGTGTATGAGGGTATAGGCTGTGATTGTGAAAACAGCCTCTTAGTGTCAATTTGAAGCGCTGTTAATTTACAGTATATTCTTGTAGGCTATTTTTGTTTTCTATGGTATATTACTGTTCTCTCACGAGAGTACTCTTGTGTTGCGTAAGTTTAGCTTACGCTACGGGAAAAACTCCTTTTCTCGAGAATACTGAAGCCAGAAAATGATCCTTAATTTTCCAAAATGTAAAGAGCATTTGCTGCAGCAGGCAGACCTAGGCGAGACAGCTCGTGCGCCTATTGGCTGCTCTGCAGCAACTGCTGTGACCTATCAGCGCGAGTTCGAGGACGCCAGCCTGATTGCCGCCTTCGTTTGCCGTACCTGCTGCGCTATTCGGTGCCTATATCCTTTTCCTCTGCTCCGTGTGTGTTCGCCGCTGCGACACACAAGTCTTTCTAAAAGAGCTAAAGGAATTTTTAAATGCCAACGATGTCCTGCGGCTCTTGCAGAGCCGTTCTCAGTGACCAGGACCGCCATTTGCTTTGCGCTTCCTGCCTGGGAAAAGACCATGCGGACCACGCGCTCGCTGATGGCGGCTGCCAGGAATGCGAGTCTCTGCCGCCGTAAAAAGTGCCGCTCTCAAAGGCCACCAGAACCTTCGGTGAAGGAGAACTCGCCGGCGGCGTCCCTGCGAGCCTCCTTCTCGGAGTCCCCCCCCCACTCTTTCCTCGACGGCCAGCGCCCCGCTGCGGTCGAGACGACAGAGCGGGATGTTATGGAGGAGGACAGCTGCGCTACGCACACACACACCAGCACGGGCTGGCTGTGTTTCAAGTGCAGGTTACGTGTCTGCTTCTCAGCGCACACACTTTGTGAAAAACTCGGCGCCTCACACCGCGAGCCCACATTGCTGTATCTGTAATGCAGCATCTCCCCGTTCACATGACCGGAGTGCTAGCTACAGAGCCACCACACATAACACGGTCTGTCCCATTCCAATTGAACATGATAAACGATCCGTTTCTTCATGGTGTGGTCCCCGGGTCCTCGAACGTGAGCGACCGGAACCCAGACTTCATTCTACCCCTGTTAATTCATGCGAAAGCATGAGAATTGATATCGGGGGTTTCAGAATGGGTGTTAAAGACCGTGAAACAGGGCTACTCACTGCAATTCGCTTGCAGACCACCGCGCTTCACAGCACGGGTCGAAACATCGGTGAATCAAGAAGTAGCACACCTACTTCGTGCCGAGATAGCGAATTTGCTGAGAAAAGGGTCAGTGGAACACGTTCCTTTAGCCCAGAGCGAGTCAGAGTTTTACAGCTGTTATTTCTTAGTACCAAAGAAAGACGGCGGGCTCCACCCTATATTAGATCTTAGACGCTTGAAAAAAACGCTGATGATACGTTCGTTCAAAATTATCACGACCAGACAAATCCTCGCTCGAATCCGACCGGGGGACTGGTTTATATCAGCTGATCTGTAAGACGCTTATTTTCAGATACAAATAGCAGCCCGTCACAGGCAATTCTTGAGATTCGCCTTCGAGGGCCAGGCTTATCAGTACACTGTCCTTACCTTCGGCCTGTCTTTAGCATCTCGTAAATTTATGAAGTGCATGGACACGGCACTCGCGCCCCTCAGACGACGGGCGTGAGAGTCCTGAATTATTTGGACGACTGGCTAATTTTAGCCCAGTCGAAGGAGGAACTGGTGACACACAAGACGTTACTGTTGGCCCATCTGGATCAGCTGGACCTCAGAGTCAACTGGAACAAGAGCGTTCTATTCCCCAGTCAGGAAATTTCCTTTCTGGGGATAGATTTGGACTCCAGGTCCATGATAGCACACCTAACGAGAGAGTGTGCAGCGGCAATTCAGCTCTTTGCAGCTACATTCACCGCGGGGAAAAATCTTCCCCTCAGAATGTTTCAGAGGATGATGGGACTTATGGCCTCAGCCTCGACAGTGCTACCGCTGGGTCTGTTACACATGCGGCCTTTTCAGCTGTGGCTGAAACGGCGCGTACCAGCGAAAGCGTGGAAGACAGGTTAGCTCCGTCTCACGATAAATCAGACATGCGTTGCAGCTCTGAAACCGTGGACGAGACCCGGCTGGTACCAGGCCGGTGTGAACTTGGGCGCCGCCTCTCGAATCAAAGTCATCTCAACAAACGCCTCCAACACAGGTTGGGGCGCCCTATACGAAGGGAGACCTTCAATGGGCCTGTGGTCAGATGCAGAAAAGCGTCTACACATAAACTGTCTAGAGATCAAAAAGCGGTCGAAAACGCCCTTCAGTTCTTTCTCCCTGTGGTAAAGAACCACCACGTTCTGGTCAGAACAGACAACACCTCGGAGGTGTCGTACATAAATCGCCAGGGCGGCCTCAAGTCCCGGGGCCTTCTTGCACTAGCAAGACGCCTCCTCATATGGGGCCAGCACAACCTGCGCTTGCTGAGAGCAGTGAATGTGCCGGGCGTCCTGAATGTGGGCCCAGATATGTTATCCAGGGCCAAGCTCTCCCCAGGAGAATGGGCTCTGCATCCCATGACGGTGCAAAATATCTGGCACATTTTCGGCAAAGCGGAGGTAGACCTGTTCGCGTCACAGACCAACGCTCACTGCCCAATGTTCTTTTCAAAAGAAAGGGACGCGCTGGCCCGAAATTGGCCCATGCGCCCTCTCTATGCATTTTCCCCAGTCGCCTTGTTACCACAGGTAATCAAGCGAATTAGGGAAACCAAATGCTCGATACTCCTGGTAGCCCCGCTATGGGAGAATCAAGTATGGTTGCCAGAACTGATGGAACTGGGGAACACAGCTCCATGGCTGATTCCACTGAGGAAGGACCTGCTGTCCCAGGCCCAGGGTGCAGTTTGGCACCCGTACCCCGAGATGTGGGCCCTACATGTGTGGGCGATCAACCATCACCATTTCACCTCCCAGAGGGAGTACTGAACATGATCACACAGGCTAGAGCTCCGTCTACTAGACGGCTCTATGCGTCTAAATGGTCAGTGTTCGCTGAATGGTGTTCAGCTCATGGCTTTAACCCGCTAAGTGGTGAGGTAGCGGCCCGCGAGCGGCCAGTCACTGGGAAAGAACGACCTCATAATCCGTTTCCTCAGGGGCGCTAGGAGGCTGAACCCTCCGCGACCGCCCTCGGTTCCAGCATGGGACCTTTCCACGGTCCTTGAGGCCATGAAAGGTAGACCATTCGAACCTTTACATGCGGTGGAACTAAAGTACCTATCCTTCAAAACCGCTTTTCTACTGGCGCTAGCCTCAGTAAAGCGAGTGGGAGACCTGCACGTGCTCTCAGTGAGCGCTGCGTGCCTGGATTTTGGGCCTAACGACTCTAAAGTTGTCCTCAAACCAAGGCATGGTTACGTCCTGAAGGTGCTTACGACTCCGTTCAGAACGCAAGTTATTTCCCTTCCGGCACTCCCTGCATCCGACAGTGAGGCTGGGGTTAACCTCCTTTGCCCAGTGAGGGCTTTAAGGATTTATGTGCAAGGCTCTGCCGCCTATAGGCAAACAGAGCAGCTTTTCGTTTCGTTCGGTGGCCGCGTCAAGGGGCTGGCCATCTCGAAACAGACCCTGTCCAGATGGATAGTGGATGCTATCGTGTCAGCCTATGCCTCCAAGGGCCTGGATTGTCCCTTGGGGCTTAGGGCCCACTCGACTAGAGGTATGGCTTCGTCGTGGGCATGGACAAGTGGGGTGTCACTTCATGATATTTGTATGGCAGCAGGGTGGGCCTCACTGTCTACAGGCCAGGCTGTTCGCAGTCTGATGTATCATGTTAACACTGTCTATCCAACTCAGCTTGATTAGACTGTTGATGTGCTGCAACGTCCTGTGGGCTTATGCAGTTATAGGTTTTGGTACTGCCATAACTGTGTATATATGCGCGCGCACCTATCACATCTACCGAGTCGTTCCTCCTCGCCTATCGCTCTGTGTGTATACAACTGATATGAGCCCCGGGCTCTCTGCCCTTGGGACATTAGTGTTGGAATTTCGCACGCACAGCGTTTTACATGGGGTTCCCGTAGCGTAAGCTAAACTTATGCAACACGAGAGTACTCTCGTAAGAGAACGACACTCGGTTACTAACGTAACCTCGGTTCTCTCTAGAGAGGGAATGAGTATTGCATACGCTGCCGTGCTTGTGCTGCATTATGGTTTCGCTTCACTCGACTGAAATCATCATGCAACATCAGCGGTGGGTATTTATAGGCTTGTAGCCACACCCATTCTGGCGGGTCATGACGTAGCGCGAGGAAGCTTCCCATTGGCGCTGGCGTCATGCCCAAACGTGCTGATAGGTTGCAGCAGTTGCCGCAGAGCAGCCAATAGGCGCAATATGCGCGCAAGCTGTCTCGCCTAGGTCTGCCTGCTGCAGCAAATGCGTTTTACATTTTGGAAAATTAAGGATAATTTTCTGGCTTCAGTATTCTCGAGAAAAGGAGTTTTTCCCGTAGCATAAGCTAAACTTACGCAACACTCGTTCCCTCTGTAGAGAGAACCGAGGTTAGGTTAGTAACCAAGTGTCGTTTAAATGGAAAATGGTATGATATTGTCAGAATTTGGCCTTTTTTTCCAGCAAGGGTTAACAGTGTGTGCCAGATGTGGGTCGGATCTGGGCCATCACAATGTTGCTATGTGGGCTACAGTAACTGTGTGCATGCACTCGATAATTTACTAGCTGGGTTCATTAACATTAGAAGAACAAAAACCAATCTATTGACAAAAACATCTGTTTGCATACACATAATGCAGTTATTAATGAATTAGAAAGAGAGACATTTTTACTTACTTACAGATATGTCATGTGATTTCACAGAAAACAAACATTGTTTTTGTGTGTCTATATAAAGGCATGCAGAGAACAAACACTTCCTATTGAGAACTCAGGAAATGGACAGATGCCACACAGAGAGCGACATCAACAACATCAAGGTTTGACTCTTTTAAATAACAGCATTACTTTTATTAGTTTGTTTTCAATTATTCAGTTTTAAATAACTGTTTTCAAAATATTATACAAACTGCCCTACACCCAGTTCAAAGTAAACATTTTCAACCAAACATCAACATCTAAACCTCTGTTGATTCTTAATAAGAACTACTGTAGACGTCTGTCAGAAATAAAGTCAGGTTAGTAATAAGTGAAGCTGGTGGACTATATTAGTGAACTAATGTAGGGAATAGTGAATGAGGGTATAGGCTGTGATTGTGAAAACAGCCTCTTAGTGTCAATTTGAAGCGCTGTTAATTTACAGTATATTCTTGTAGGCTATTTTTGTTTTCTATGGTATATTACTGTTCTCTTACGAGAGTACTCTTGTGTTGCGTAAGTTTAGCTTATGCTACGGGAAAAACTCCTTTTCTCGAGAATACTGAAGCCAGAAAATGATCCTTAATTTTCCAAAATGTAAAGCGCATTTGCTGCAGCAGGCAGACCTAGGCGAGACAGCTCGTGCGCCTATTGGCTGCTCTGCAGCAACTGCTGTGACCTATCAGCGCGTCTGGGCATGACGCCAGCGCCAATGGGAAGCTTCCCCGCGTTACGTCATGGCCCGCCAGAATTAATAACAATTCATATTTTACTTAATCTATTAATCATTTAGAATCTTTATTAGTTGCTGATGCAGTAATCAATAAGGAGAGATATACATTAACAAATCATTATCTGTGCATTAGTTAAGCTTATACCATGGTCTGGGTGAATACTCGATTCTGATTGGCTGCAGGGTGTCCGTTAAAAAGTGATAATGGACACCTAGGAAAGGCGTCCCGTCAATTTGCCTGATGACAGTTCTAAATGATTGCGCTGGCTCAAACTCACTGATCAACTGCTGCGGTCGGGTCGCTGTGGCCACGTTGCTTGGCAACGACTGTATACGGGAGATATTAAATAGTGCGCTCGACTTAATAAATAAAAACCCTCACGATTTTTACTCTAAAACACATTAAAGTATTATTAATTGATTAAATATGTCTTTCTTTCGTAAGTAACCTCCGCTGCGCGTCGGACGGTTCACGCCTCGCCGTCGTCCATTAAAACCTGATAATGGACACCTCGTCGGGCATTAACCCTTACATGAATTAATGCAGATTAGTGCACCCGTATTGTAAAGTGTTACTGTCATTTTTTTGACAAAAATTATTTTTTTGCATAAGTCATCTCATGATGCTGGCCACCTCTGGTAAAATCGCCCACATCCTCAGTTGAACAGATCATGCAGTTCTACCCCTGTGGTCAAGAGTGTGACTTACACAGCAAAATCCCCAGAGTAAAATTAACTCTGTTCAGAGAACATTTGGTCCCTCTCTACAGAGAGTTAAAATAACTATGAAACAGAGTAAAAGTTAATGAGATACTTAAGTGATTAATTATGTGATGATTGGGCATTAATGATGAACACCTGCTGTTAACAAGTTCTCAGCAGAGGATTAAACAACTCCATAAACAGCATTACCAGCTTCACTTATTACTAACCAGACTAACTTTATTTCTGTCATACGTTTACAGAAGTTCGTATTGAGAATTGAGGTTTAGATGTTGACGATTTATTGAAAATGTATGATCACCATTATCGTGATGAATGTTTCCTTTAGTTGGGCAGTTTGACTCTAGCTTATATTTTTGAGTGTTTAGGGTTTTTGTAACAGCTTTTACCAAAACATGTAATTTGTTGCAAAGAATGCCAGGTGCAAAGATGTTCAGGTGATCTAGTTTTCAACAACAAAAAGTAGAATGATGCGCTTATATCATCACTGTCCAAAAGTGGTCATTTGATGTTAATAGATTATGTTCACTAACAATACTCTCTTGCCACAAATTGGACATTTTGAATTTTTTTAAATACATAATAGGGGATTTTTTTTCTAAGACACAGACATCAAGAATCAGCTTATGAATCTCAACAATGGTGACATGTTTCATGCCGCAATGCATCCTGGGAGCCATGAGTTTTATACTATTGTGGCTCCCAGCATGCATTGCGGCATGAAACATGTTACCATTGTTGAGATTCATAAGCTGATTATTGATGTCTTTGTTTAAAAAAAAAAAAAATTCCCTATTATTTATTTTAAAAATTCTAAATGTCCAATCTGTAGCAAGAGAGTATTGTTAGTGAATATAATCTATTAACCCCAAATGACCACTTTTGGACAGTGGCAATATAAGCACATTTTTTTTACTATCTGCTGTTAAACATTATATCACCTGATCATCTTTGTTTTTGGTTTTCTTTGTAACAAATTACATGTTTTGGTAAAAGCTGTTACAAAAACCACAAACTCGCAAGAAGAGTCAAACTGCCCAACTGAAGGAAACACTCATCACTATAATGGTAATCATACATTTTCAATAAATCATCAACATAACCTCTGTTAATTCTTAATAAGACCTTCTGTAGATGTCTGACAGAAATAAAGTCAGTCTGGGGTGCGTTTCCCGAAAGCATCGTTGGCCAACTATGGTCGCAAGTTCCGTCGTTACCAATAGAGTTCAATGGACATTGCGATGAACTTGCGACCATAGTTGGCCAACGATGCTTTCGGGAAACGCACCCCTGGTTAGTAATAAGTGAAGCTGGTAATGCTGTTTATGGAGTTGTTGAATCCTCCTCTGCTGAGAACTTGTTAACAGCAGATGTTCATCATTAATGCCCAATCATCACTTAATTAATCACTTAAGTATCTCATTAACTTTAACTCTGATTCAGAGTTATTTTAACTCTCTGTAGAGAGGGACCAAATGTTCTCTGAACAGAGTTAATTTTACTCTGGGGATTTTGCTGTGTAGGCCGTTTTATTTTGCCTAAGACAAAAGACAATGAGACTTAGGTAATTTTACAAGCTTTTCAAGATGTCAGCTGCATCAAGAAGAACGAAAATCTACTCAGCCTCTGAAGTTAGGTTCAGTTTTTTGTGTTTTCTGAGAAACCTGAAAAAATTACTTGGGCAATTATTTTAGGAAGGTGACAATATGAGAAATAGTATAGTGTTGAATTAGAATTTACATAGACATGATTTTAATATAATTTACAGAGTAAGGTGAAAATGTAACTTTTTTATTTGCAAATGTATTAACAAAGGTCTGCCTGTACAATATATGCAGATAAGAAAACACTTAATTTTATTGGGACTGCGGACTCATCAATAATGTGTCAAAACTTGTGATGCATGTCAAATTGTGTCATATTTGAAACCTGTTCTCATCAAACTCTTCCTGTAATGCTGGGTACACACCAAAAGATAATCGGGCTGATTTTGGGCCGATTTCCCCCCTTCCGACAATCCTAGCTATGTCCCGATTATCTTGATGGTTCAACAGATTATCTTATCAGATTTTCCCTTGGTGTGAGGTGTGTTAAGAGTGTCCGAACCTGCTCGGAAGAACGTCGGAGCCGCCCCGATCGCGAATCGTAAATATTAAACATGTTTAATATTTACGATCAGAAATCCTGATGTGTGGGGGGAACCCCGAGGACAAACGCGCGCACGTTCTGGAGATTATCACGTGAAACGAAACAATATCCAATCAGAAAGTGAGATGATGGAAGACGGTCATTCTCACACACACACGCACACATGCAGGAAGCTGAGTGTTATAAGGGTTCAGTGAGGGATTAAATAGGCTAACTTTTTCTAAAGAGAAAATAAATACAATAAAGAATAAATTAAGACAATAAAGAATGAATATATTTCTGTATAAAAGGTTATATGTAATGGTGGGTACAATGTTTTTTTTTTTTTTTTTATGTGCATTTTCTGTGAAAATCATTCCAAACACTATCATCATAATTTCTTCCTGCATATCATCCGACATGCTTATTCTGAAGTCTCGCGAGCTTTTGTGAGATTTCCTGTGTTCACAGTTGAGAATCTGGTTGAAAATCTGTTTGTGTGTGGTGTGCTGTCTTTGTCACATCATGGCACACCACACACTATAGGAGCAAAATGCTTAAATCTAGGATTTTTTGTCCTCATGTTTGTGGTCTATCACATTTTGAAAATCTTATAAGATGTAAAAAATCTTTTGGTGTGTACCCAGCATTAGCTGGTGGTTGTCTGAAATGTACCACAGCGGTTTCCTTAATGTCACATGATTCACTAGATATCAGACAATGTTTTTTTCTGCAAGCTGCAAATCATGTTTGAAAGGATCTGCATCTTAGTATGAGTAATAACTTGACTCTCAAAAGTTTTCTGTTTACTGCTCTACTGATTTACTGTTCAACATGTACATGTACACTGTTAACCCTTGCTGTAATAAAAGGCCAGATTCTGACAATATCATACCATTTTCCATTAAAACAGTAATATACCGTAGAAAACAAAACTAGCCTACAGGAATATACTGTGAATTAACAGTGCTCAAAGCCGACACTCAGAGGCTGTTTTCACAATCACACACTATACCCTCATACACTATTCCCTACATTAGTTTTAGGGCTGGGCGATTTAAATCGCGATATTGTTATGCGCATCTCGTCAGTAAAGTCGGTTCCTTGATTAGTAGTAAATCGCCATCACCTGCTTTCAGATGAAGATTTCAATATCGCGATTTAAATCGCCCAGCCCTAATTAGTTTACTAATATAGTCCCCTTGAATGAAAAGAAATGATTGAACTGAGACACTGATGAACACCTGATAAGCAGAATCACTGAAGGACAGAGAAACAAGAACAGATAAAAGAGAAACACAAGAACTACAACTGACTCCCAGCCACACTGAGTGTGAAACCAGTTTACAAACCAGTTTATGATTATTTCTTTCATACATGTACAAAAGTTCTTGTTGAGAATTAACAGAGATTTAGTTAATAATAAAGTATAAAGTCAGTATTTGCTTTAGTTGGTCTCTTGTCCCTTGACTTCTTACCATTCATCTCTCTCTGGCTGCTGTATCAGTGAGTTTATAAAACACATTTGTCATGGCAAGAAAATGTCAAGAGAAATTTGATCAGGTGTTTTTGGCTTTTGTTATGATGTCATAATCATCCTGGACCTGTCTGATTCTCTGATCTTTCCTGTATATATTCTTTGAATTTATGGGTATTTCATATTTAGCATGTATTTGTGAATCTACAACATGAAATCAATATTTCTGTAATCAGGTCTTCTGAAGAATATCGTAACTGCTTCGAGACACGAAGGTAGAGGATCCAAACGCAGCTTTATTGTATGGGGCAATCCAGAGGCGTAATCCAATGTACAGGCAAGGGTCATACACAGGCAGGCAGTCAAAACAAACAAACAAACAAACAAACAAACAAAACAGGCAGGGACCAGAGGCAAGAGAGTAATCCAGGAAACAGGGCAAGATAACCAAAACCAAGAGACAAGACAACCAGGAGAATGCTCAGTAATGCAGTGTAAACAAGACTTCGCGGTGAGTGAATGAATGAACATGGTATAAATAGACTGAGACTAACAGGATGATGAGACACAGGTGAATGCAATCAGTGAATGAGGTACAGGTGAATGTGATCAGTGATAAGTGAAATTAGTTAACTAGAGTTTTAGTACATTTTTACAGTAACATACTGTAGATTACAGTAAATAACTGTACAATTAACAGTATATTACTGGCAACAGTGTTGCCAGTATTTTACTGTAAAAAAACCTGGTAAGGTCTAACAGTGTATTCCTCTTTTTAGTCAACTTTAGTATGGGTGTCTAAACTTATGCATAGCACTGTAAGAAAACACTTAATTTTATTGGGACTGCGGACTCAAGAATAATGTGTCATAACTGTCGTCATATTGTCAAACATGTAAGATGATACATGTCAGATTGTCTCATATTTGAAACCTGTTCTCATCAAACTCTTCCTGTTAGCTGGTGGTTGTCTGAAATGTACCACAGCGGTTTCCTTAATGTCACATGATTCACTAGATATCAGACAATGTTTTTTCTGCAAGCTGCAAATCATGATTGAAAGGATCTGCATCTTAGTATGAGTAATAACTTGACTCTCAAAAGTTTTCTGTTTACTGCTCTACTGATTTACTGTTCAACATGTACTTCATATACTTCAACATGTAAAACTACACATACAGGACATGAATATATACAATGTACAAATATACACAATATACAATACAAATAATTATAGCATTGACTCCTGATATCTGAATACTATCAGAATGTTGTGTGCTGCAAAATTTGAACTGTTTAATCTTTATTTTCTCTCCAGTGATATAATGACAGATTCAAATCTAAATGTTGTCATGGACACTCCTGCAGAGACAGAGAAGAGCAAAGATGACATCAACCAAAGTCAATCAAAGACCCGTCCCGAGGTATTCAGACAAATATATTGATTTATGAAAATTATTTATTGTACCACAGCGGTTTCCTTAATGTCATGTGATTTATTAGATATCAGACAATGTTTTTTTCTGCAAGCTGCAAATCATGTTTGAAAGGATCTGCATCTTAGTATGAGTAATTAATTGACTCTCATACATTTTCTGTTTACTGCTCTACTGATTTACTGTTCAACATGTACATGGACATTCTTCTTAACCCGATTATGCTTAAAAAGCTTAAAATGTATATGGTCATTTTAAACATGTTAAACCATTTTCAAAAAATCATAACCATCTTTAGGATAAACCTATTGGCACAGCTAGAACTTTGCTCATTACCTACTGACTTCTAGCCAGCCTTAAATGGATAGTTCACCCAAAAATGCAATTTCTGTCATTAATTACTCACCCTCGTGACGTTTCAAACCCATAAGATCTTCATTCCCCTTCTGAACACAAAGATAAAAAGATATTTTGATGAAATCCGACACATTTTGGACCTCCCGTTGACAGCCACATTATTAGTTTAGTTTAGTTTCTTAATTTTTCACAAGTACACACCACACAAGGACACCAACACAACATAACAATATACATAAAAAAAATAAAAAAACAATTAAAACAAAACCATTCCCATGTACATATACAATCTATGCATAACCTATATATCCACCCCTACTCATATGTTCTCAACTTTTACAGTTATAATGACAGTTGGCACAAATGACATCTGATACACCTTTTTACTCGCCCGAGGTTGTTTAAAACGTCTGTTGCAAGTTGGTGAAAAAGGACGCTACACATACAGTGGGTTAAGATCCGTGTATTTATATCTTGCAGAACTCACATGCACACATAGCACAAAACTGCTGACTTCCTGTTACATGTTAACATACCCAAGTTTTCCACAAGGTGGAGCTGCTGCCTAACCAGTACAACAGGATACCCTGTAACATCTCCCCTCCTGTAGTAAGATATCCAAACATTAAATGGCATTGCCCACAAACCTGAACTTCATTAAACTCTACCTGTTAACTCTGCAAAGAACACCCCAACTTATTAACAGGCTATTACCATGAACAGAACAAAACCTAAGTTACCTAACACAGCTGTTGGAACACAAATACCGATATGACAGCTATTAGCAGTGTTCTTGTTTTCCAGTGTTCGCTTTCCTTGTTCAGTTTGCCCCACTTACAGGTTCAATCTATCCCGAGGCTTAATTAGCCTGCCACTCCGGGAGTATGCCTGGCCCTGCTCCGCTCGGTGTGGCGTGCAACTGGGTTGTGATGAATGGGTTACCCCCCCATGACTGGTGCCTGTCTCTTCACTGCTGACCTCGCTCGCAGAGCCCTCCTCTGTGGCATGTGCGTCCCCGGGATGCTCAGGGGAATGTTCTAGATGCCCTGATGACAACGAGGGGACTCTCTCCGCAGGTCTAAGATCGACCCTGTTGCGACGGTATGTTGTCCCCTCCACATTAACAACATAGGACCTGGGGCCCGCCTGCTGCAGGCACACCCCTTTTCTCCACCGGCCAGTCCTGTCCCCAGGGAGTGGTTTCATCCTGATGGGCTGGCCAATGTTCAGCTCAGGTAAATCTTTGGCTGATCTGTCATAGCTCAGTTTCGCCATCTGGCGTTTCACACACAGTTTGTCCGGTATCTCATTGATGACCCGGGGCATCAGGAGCTGGTCCGCCACAGGGAGGTGCGTCCTCAGTCTCCGTGACATCAGTCGCTGTGCAGGACTGCAGTGCAGTCCTTCGGTGGGTGTGTTTCTCCAATGGAGAATAGCTTTCCATGGGTCCTCGCCAGCAAACGCGGCTCTTCTGCACAGGTTTTTTACAATCTTTACTGCCGACTCTGCTTTGCCATTGGCTTTTGGGTGTCTTGGCGATGAGGTAACATGCTCAAAGGACCACTCTTTTGCAAATGTACTGAAAGCTCCACATGCAAACTGACATCCACAGTCAGAAATGACCCGGTCTGGTATGCCATGGCGTGCAAATTGAGCCTTGCACCTCAGGACCGTAGTTTCAGCTGAGAGGTCAGGAAGCAGATCGACCTCCCAGAAGTCAGAGTAATGGTCCACCACGAGCAGGAAATCCTTTCCTGCATGGTTGAACAGGTCCATGCTCACTATCTGCCAGGGACGTGTGGGTAGTGGGTGTGACATCATGGTCTCCTTCTGTTGTTCATGTGCGTACTCATTGCACACAGAGCATTGCTGCACAAAGTCTTTGATTTCCCCCTGCATGTTGGGCCAGAATAGAGTGTCACGAGCTTGCCTGTAGCAAGCCTCTCCCCCTATGTGGCTGTAGTGGATCCGTCTCAGCATTTCCGGTCGCAAAGTTTTAGGAATGATAACACGCTGGCTTCTGAAGAGTATGCCGTCTTGCACACTAATTTCGTCTCTGATGGCCCAGTACCCTCTAATCACTATGGGCGTCTCCTCTCTGCAGTCTGGCCATCCTTCAAGCACGACAGTCTTGAGCATCTGAAGGCACTCATCCTTCTCTGTGTGTTGTCGGATTTGTGTGAGGCGTTGGCTGGTGACGTTCAGATAGTCTGTCTGCTGAATTGCTGCGGTGTCGTACTGTTCCTGCTGCAGGCTGCAGACCATTTCCCGCCTGTACTGTGTGTCTGTGCTCTGTGGTGGGGTAGCAGCTCTGCTGAGCGTGTCACTGATGTACATTTCCGGGCCTGGCTTGTACACCACTTTGAGGCAGTAGTTCTGAAGCGTAAGGAGCATGCTCTGGAGACGCTTTGGTGCACTGAGGAGGGGCTTAATGAAAATGGACACCAACGGGCGGTGATCTGTCTCTGCTGTAACATCACCTCTCCCATACAGGTAGTAGTGAAATCGCTGACAGGCAAACACAATGCTCAGGCATTCTTTTTCTATTTGAGCATAATTTTGCTCTGTTTGGGACAATGCACGGGATGCAAATGCAACTGGCTGCCCTTCCTGCAGCAAGCAGCAGCCCAGGCCTGTCTGGCTGGAGTCGCTCTGTATGGTGACCGGCCTGTTAATGTCATAATACCTCAAAACAGGTACAGCTGTAATCAGCGTCTTGATCTCCTTCATGGCCGTGTCGTGTTTTGGCAGCCAGTGCCACTGTACATCTTTATCCAACAGCCTCCTCAGTGGTTCGCAGACCTCTGATAAGCGCGGCATGAACTTGGACAGGTAGTTCACAAACCCCACAAAACGCTGCACGCCTTTAGTGTCTGTGGGGTTGGGCATGCCCAGAACTGCTCTGACCTTGTCAGGGTCAGCTTTGAGGCCCTCGGCCGAGAGGACGTGGCCGTGAAAGCGGACTTCCTTAACTCGAAATTGCAGTTTCTTCAGACTCAGCCTCAATTTCACTTCTCTGCATCTGTCCATCAGTGCGGTGAGGTTTGCATCATGGTCTCGAATGGCTTCCTCCTCTGTGTCGCCACAGCCCACAATTAAGATGTCGTCAGCTATAGGCTCAATTCCTTTCAAGCCCACCAGGAGCTCGTGCTGCTTCCTCTGATACAGCTCTGGTGCAACCGACACGCCGAAAGGGAGTTTCAGCCAGCGTTTCCTGCCCCACGGCGTCCAAAATGTAGTCATCAGGCTGCTCTCCTCATCCAGGCGGCACTGTAGAAACGCGTCCCGCGCGTCCACCAGCGTGAAGATACGTGCTTTTGGCAGTTTGTACAGCACATCATCTAAGGTGGGCATAAGGTAATGGGACCGCTTGAGAGCTCGGTTCAGGGGTCTGGGGTCAATGCAGAGCCTAAGTTTCTCTGGCTTCTTCACTATGACCAGATTACTTATCCAGTCAGTGGGTTGTGTGACTGTGACTAAGTGCCCATCCCTTTCATACTGGTCCAACTGCGCTTTAACGGCTGCTTTGAGGGCCACTGGTACGTTTCTGGGAGCGCACTGCACAGGGGCCACAGTGCTGTCCAGCTCAAAGTGAAGGTCGCCAGGCAGAGAGTCAATGGGGCCGTTGAAGACATCATGGTACGTGCTGATTAACCTCTCTTTAGTCAGCATGCTCAACTTGATGTGCTCTACACTATTCAGCTCCTCTGGAATAGTGAAGCGTATCAGACCGAGATCCTCGCATGTGGAACCCGAAAGCAGTGGCCTCTGGTCGGATTTCACGATTTCAAAGTCAAGTTTGTGTCTCTTGCCTCTAATGACGCACTGAGTACTGAACAGGCCCATTGAGTTCATCCAAGCACTGTTGTAAAGTTTCAGTCTGGTGAGACTAGGCTGAAGAGCCATCGTGGGTGATAGTCTCATTTTGTCCTTAATGCTCATCACGTTGCAGGTTGCTCCAGAGTCTAGCTGGCATCTCTGGGGCCCATTCTGCAGTGGGAGGTTGACAAACCACTTCTTACCCTGTGTGTTCACTGCTCCTATGCTCATTGCTGTGTAGATCTGGCCCAGATTGCCACCATCATCATCTTGGTCCTCTTCAGAGGGGGCGTCCATAGTGTGCAACTGGCGTGTGTTTTGGCCTCTTTTCATGCACACTTTAGCGAAGTGATTGGGGGTGCCGCACGAGCGGCATGTTTTCCCAAAAGCGGGGCACTGGTCCCGCCCACGTCTGTGTTGAGTTCCACAGTACCTGCACTCGCCTGTCCCTCTCATGCTCTGTGCAGGTTTGATGGTCTGCTCAAATGGCCTGCTGGTAGGCCGCCGTCGCTGTCCCTCTGCCACATTAAGGCTTTCCCCAGGCCTAGAGGTGTCCAGCGCCATAGTTTTCAACTTACTGTCCATAATCTCTGCAGCGCGGCAAATCTCAACCGCCATTGCCAATGTAAGGTCTTTTTCTCTAAGCAGGCGGCGTCTCGCGCCCTCATCAGTTATTCCAAGAACAAGCCTGTCTCTTATAAGCTGGTCTCTTAAAGTTCCATATTCACATGTTGCCGCTTTTTCTCTCAGTCTCGTAACAAATGCATCAATAGTCTCACCCTCCTCTTGTCTAAGATTTCCAAAGACGTACCTCTCAAAGATGACATTTTTAGTGGGTGTAAAGTAGTCTTCAAGTGCTTCCAATATGGCTTTTACATCTTTCTGCTGGTCTTGTGTGAGACCCAGGTTGTGCTTGTATAAGTGTCGGCACTCACTGCCCATTAGCCGTCTCAGTGTTGCCGCTTGCACGTCCGCATCTTTCTCACATAGTCCGGTCGCCAGCAAGTAATCGTCAAACTCTGCTCGAAAACTTGCCCAATTGGTGCTCAGGTCACCAGACATCTTCATCGGCTCCGGTGGCGGAATGGACGACGCCATATTACAGTCACAATGTTATGTCTAATGTGAACTGGTTTGCCGCGAACTTAACTTTCCAGTAAACAAACAAAACGCGTCGCGTTAGCGATGGGCTACATAAGCTCACTTTTGGGTCCTAATCTATCTGACACCATGTTGCAAGTTGGTGAATAAGGACGCTACACATACAGTGGGTTAAGATCCGTGTATTTATATCTTGCAGAACTCACATGCACACATAGCACAAAACTGCTGACTTCCTGTTACATGTTAACATACCCAAGTTTTCCACAAGGTGGAGCTGCTGCCTAACCAGTACAACAGGATACCCTGTAACAACGTCTCCTTGATGGTAACAACTGAAATTTAGAATGTAAGGGTTGCCTTTTTAAAGGGTTAGTTCACCCAAAAATGAAAATAATGTCATTAATGACTCACCCTCATGTCGTTCCAAGCCCGTAAGACATCCGTTCATCTTCGGAACACAGTTTAAGATATTTTTGTTTTAGTCCGAGAGCTTTCTGTCACTCCACAGTATACCTATGGACGGTATACTGTCCATGTCCAGAAAGGCAATATAGACATCATCAAAGTAGTCCATGTGACTACAGTGGCTCAATCTTAAGTTTATCAAGCGACGAGAATACTTTTTGTGCGCAAAAAGTAAACAAAAATAACGACTTTATTCCACTATTCATTTCTTTCTCTCTGTGCCTCGAGTGAGTTCACGCTTCTGTGTTGTACGTCACACGCATCACACATGACCAGCGTCGGCCAATAGTGAGCCCACGTGCAACAGACGCGCTGTGCTGAAACACTACGTGAACTCACTCGAGGAACAGAGAAAAGGAAATGAATAGTGGAATAAAGTCGTTATTTTTGTTTACTTTTTGCGCACAAAAAGTATTGTCTATATTGCCTTTCTGGACATGGACAGTATACTGTCCATAGGTATACTGTGGAGTAACAGAAAGCTCTCGGACTAAAACTAAAATATCTTAAACTGTGTTCCGAAGATGAACGGAGGTCTTATCGGCTTGGAGCGACATGAGGGTGAGTCATTAATGACAGTATTTTCATGTTTGGGTGAACTAACCCTTTAAAAACATAATCCACATTTCCAACAAAAATACTATCTAAGAATGTTCCCAAGTATTTAAAACTATTGACTATTTCTACCTGGTATCCATCGAGTATCAAGGGTTGCAATGTTTCAGAGAATTCACATGTGTTTCTACTAGTCACTTATTCGCTAGTTCACTAAGTCACTTGTTTTATGCTCATGTATCTCAAGAGCACTCAATTTGCCCCATTTCTGCAGGGAATTTGTATAACTATGATACAATTTATTTATTGCAGTTCCACCTTTGTATACAAAAGGCTGACAAGTGACAAATCGTCAGCGTATTTAAGTAGACCAAAATATATATTGTGAAATTTAATTTCTAAAGGAGATAATTTAGTTCCCTGTGGTAGTCCTGTGTTTAAAACAATTGTCTTTGAAACTTTACCATTAACGAGAACTCTTTGTGGACGATTTTAAAAAAAGTCTCTAATCCACCAGATGAGGCCACCATTCACCCCTAAATCAAGTAATCTCTGTAAAAGAACATCTATCTTAATTCTATTAAACGCTGAAATAAAATCTATAAATAAAATTCTATCATAATTTGTGGTCTGTTGAATATGTTCAGACACTAAATTACATAAGGTTAAAGTGCACAGCAAAATCCCCAGTGTTAAATCAACACTGCTCAGAGCACATGTGGTCCCACTCTACAGAGTGTTAAAGTAACACTGAAGCAGTGTTAAAGTTAATTAAGTGATTAATTATGTGATGATTGAGCATTAGTGATGAATATCTGTTGTTAACAAGCAGAATCACTGAAGGAAAGAGAAACACAAGAACTACAACTGACTTTTAGTCACAGCCTTAGATTAAATCAGATGAAGATAAAAGAAGACATTAAAGGGGGGGGGGGGGGGTGAAATGCTCATTTTCACTCAATCTCCTGTTAATCTTGAGTACCTATAGAGTAGTATTGCATCCTTCATATCTCCAAAAAGTCTTTAGTTTTATTATATTTATAAAAGAAAGATAGGCTGTACCGAGTCTTTCCGGAAAAAAACGAGCGGCTGAAGGCGGGCCGTGTGGGCGGAGCTAAAGCTGTGCTAACGCGCCGAGCTAACAACACACAGAGACATTTGTTCAACAGTTTTACTCACCGTCCGGTTCCAACGCACGACCGCGAACCTTTATCATTGCGACTGCTCGATCCTTAAGCATTAGACGATCTGCAAATCCGTCGATCTGGGCTTTGTTTATAAAACAATCATCGTCGAAATGCAGGGAACAAACAGTCTTGCACAACCTCCGTTTATGCTCAGGAAAACAAACTCCATCCACTGGTTCCTTAACGCTGGGTTCTTTGGGAATCTGTGCAGGGTTGTCTTGCCCTGGCAACCAAAAACACACTTCTTTGGTGACATTGACTTCCCAAAAGCCGGGCAGGGCGCTTTGATGGCGAACTGCTTTCGCTCTCTTGCTCTGGTCTACGAGTGCGCGCGCGCCCGCAATCTTACCGGAGAAGTGCCCTTAGAACCCATATAAGGAAATTCCGCACCATCTTACGTAACATAGACCCATACTCGAAAAAAACTTTCCGAAACTTGTGACAAACCGAAAGGAGTATTTTTGGAACAAAAATACTCCTTCAAACGTACAACTTAGTTTTTGAAACTTTGTCCATGTTTAGCATGGGAATCCAACTCTTTATCAGTGTAAAAAACTCAGTATGCATGAAATAGCATTTCACCCCCCCTTTAAATCTCTGAAGATCTCAGCAGAGGAGGATTAACTCCACAAACAGCATTACCAGCTTAACTTATTACTAACCAGATTGACTTTATTTCTGTCAATTATGGTGATCGGTGTTGCCTTTAGTTGGGAAATTTGACTCTTGACTTCTTATGTGAGTTTATGGTCTTTGTAACAGTGTTTACCAAAACACATAATTTGTTGCAAAGAAAGCCAGACACAAAGACGGTCAGGTGATAGGCATATCATTTTCAACATCATAAAGTACAAACATTCACAAATTTTACCATTGACCGAAAGTGGTTATTTGTTATAAATAGGTTATTTTCAACAACATTAATTTCTTTCTACAGATCAGACTTCAAGTTGAATTTACATTTTTTTTAACTATTGGAAAAGTAATCTTTGGACACACACACAGACATCAAGAATCCACATATGAATCTCAACAATGGTGACATGCTTTATGCCGCAATGCATTCTGGGTGGCACCATAGTACAAAACTCATGGCTCCCAGCATGCACTGCAGCATGAAGCATGTCACCACTGTTGCGATTCATATGCTGATTCTTGATATCTGTTTGTTTCTAAAAAAATAAATAAAATAAAGGTGATTTTCAAAAAATGTCTGCACTGTATATAAAGGTCAAAATTCAGAATGTCTTCTCTGTGTCAATAAAAGTGAAAGTTATTTAGTAATGACAACTTTTGGTCAAGGATATGATTAGTGAATCATTCTACTTTATGATAATGCAAACTATAACACCTGAACGCCTTTGTGTTTGGCTTCCTTTGTAACAAATTATGTGCTTTGGTAAACACTGTTACAAAGAGCAAAATTGCACTCGAATTGCCAAATCAAACTGACCAACTAAAGGAAGCACTGATCACCATAATGGTGACCACACATTTTAAAACATCGACATCTAAACCTCGGTTCATAGACATATGACAGAAATAAAGTCAGTCTGGTTAGTAATAAGTGAGGCTGGTAATGCTGTTTGTGGAGTTGTTTAATCCTCCTCTGCTGAGATCTTCAGAGATTTAATGTCTTCTTTTTATCTTCAGCTGATTTAATTTTAGGCTGTGGCTGAAGTCAGTTGTAGTTCTACTGTTTCTCTTTCCTTCAGCGATTCTGCTTGTTAACAGCAGGCGTTCATCACTAATGCTCAATCATCACTCAATTGATCACTTAATTGTCTCATTAACTTTAACACTACTTCAGTGTTACTTTAACACCATGTAGAGTGGGACCATATGTGCTCTGAGGAGTATTGATTTAACACTGGGGATTTTGCTGTGTGGCATCATCAGTGCCCCTAACACTCTTATAAGCAAACTGCAGGGGGTCTAAATTTTTTTTTAATATCAGTGCCAATATGACTAGTTAGCACTCTTTCCATACATTTATGGAACATATATACATAAATTTCCATACATAAGGCCAGCAGCCATATCACCCTGTAGCCCAAGACTGGTTGCCCACTGAAGCTAAGCAGGGCTGATCCTGGTCAGTACCTGGATGGGAGACCTCCTGGGAAAACCAGGTTGCTGCTGGAAGAGGTGTTAGTTAGGCCAGTAGGGGGTACGGCTCACCCTGTGGTCTGTGTGGGTCATAACGCCCCAGTGTAGTGATGGGGACACTATACTGTAACAAGCACCGTCCTTCTTACTCACAAAAAGTATTCTTGTCGCTTTATAAACTTAATGTTGAACCACTGTAGTCACATGGACTATTTTATCAATGTCTTTACATGCCTTCACAACCTTTCTGGGCCTTGAAAGTGGTCATTACGTGGTCAGAAAGCTCTCGGATTTCATCAGAAATATCTTAATTTGTGTTCCAAAGCGGAATGAAGGTATTACGGGTTTGGAATTAATTAATGACAGAAATTTCATTTTTGGGTGAACTACCACACTGAGGGTGAAACCAGTTTGCAAACCAGTTTCACATAATTTCTTTCATACACGTACAGATTCTCTTTGACATATCTTGCAAATACATGCACTACAATAACATTATGCTTTTATTTTACAGAGAACTGCAGGAGAGAATTCAGTAGAAAACATAAAAACAAAACTTTTTGAAAGACTTCATCTTAAAGACAAACATAATGTAAGACTGAGAGCTGCAGATGTTCTTCAGATAACTGCACATTCATTACAGTCCCTTGAGTCTTGTGCTGAAGAGGATCTGATTCAGACTTTCCTACAAAAACTACTGATGATGGACTACAGAGCAAGAAATATTAAAACTAAAGACGAAACACAACAAGATAACTGTGATTCTTTTGATAATGAGACTGGTCCTGAAGATAATTTTTTCGATTCAATGTCTCAGACTAGCAAAGGAACAAGTCAATCTGAGCGTATCCACTCGATGGATGTTCAGATGGCCGTGTTTCATTGTGCTGATGGTTTCCTGAAGCAGCTGATGGTCACTAAACTGTCCCAGTGTCAGTACGCTCTGCCTCTGCTTGTTCCTGATCCATTCACACAACAGATGGAGTTTCCTCTCTGGACATTCAGACAAATCAACAAGAGCTGGAAGATGAGAAACAACAACAATGAAATCAGTCAAACCCAGCCGATCTGCAATACAAAAACTCCAATGGTGTCTTTCTTCAGGTTTGGCTCTGTGTCCTCATCGAAGTCTGAATTGATGAACAGTCTGATCAATGAGAAACACAACACGTTCTTCCACAGGAACTGCCCAGGCAGCAGCAGATCCAGAGTCCTGATGGATGGAGTGGTGGAGATCGCCTGGTTCTGCCCCTCTGGATCATATGATGATAAATTCACTGACTGTGTTGCGCTCTGTAATCTACACGGTGATGCAGGAGACCATGAGAAACAGCTGGAGATCCTCACTGAAATGGCCTCAGTCAATGTTCTTATTTTAGAACGTCTTGACAAGCGAGACAGAAACATGCCAAAGTTGTCAAATCTGTTTAAAGACTCAAAGCCACTAATCTGCCTTTTTGCTCAGGATGTAACTGCTGTCTTAAAGACACAGAAAGGAAAATACAAAATTGGTTTGAAGGGCAGAAATCCGTCAGATGTATCTGACGACCTTATAAGAACCATAAATGATTGTTTGTCAGAATCATCTTCCTCTTTCAGACTTGAAGATTTGTCCAAACACTCAGACATCAGAGTAGATGAGGAAGATGATGAAGACTGTAGGAGAGGAAGAGAAGCAGCACAGCAGATGATGAGTTTACTGGAGGATAAAGATCTGACAGAAATTAAAGAATCATTTCTGCCTCATCAAGGGAAACTGTGGCATCAGTGGAGTCAGAAGAACAAAGAACTACATCGACCTCGAGCAGATGAACTAGAAGTAGAACTAGAAACAAAACAAGCAGAAATTATGAAAATCCGTCAACAGCAGCATGAATCTGATATCAGTGAGTTTATGAAGTTCTTTCTAAAGCAAATGAACTCAACTGTGGCAAATAAAACGTTTTTCATTAAATGTCTCACAATATTCCTGGATGAACATTCATCAGCTGACCTTTCTGCTCTACACCACAAGTATGATGAAAAGTGGTCTACAGTTCAAAAACTAAAAGAGTACAATGATAAATCTGAGCAACTCAAAGCTGAACAAGCAGAACTTGAGAGAATATCTGAGGATCTTCAAGCTGCAACTTTTGGTTTGGAGCACATCATGAGGGAGATCGGTCAGATCTATGAATCATGTTCATCTGTGAAGAAGAACAAGAAAGATCTGCAGTTTGACTTCTCTTCTCTCCCGAGTCTTGCAGCAGATATGATAATCTCTGGATTTCCACTGGAGCTGATGGATGGAGATGCTGCTCATGTTCCTGTAATCTGGATCTCTGCTGTTCTAGATAAACTCATCCAGAAACTGGGAGACCAGAGAGTCTTTGTGCTGTCAGTTTTAGGGATTCAGAGCTCTGGGAAATCCACCATGCTCAATGCCATGTTTGGACTCCAGTTTGCTGTTGGAGCTGGCAGGTGCACTAGAGGAGCTTTCATGCAGCTGGTCAGAGTCTCAGACGAGATGAAAACACAGATGAAGTTGGACTATATTCTGGTTATTGATACTGAAGGTCTTCGTGCTCCAGAACTGACTGGAAGATCAACAAGACATCATGACAATGAACTGGCCACATTTGTTGTTGGTCTTGCAAATCTGACCTTGATCAACATCTTTGGAGAAAACCTATCTGAGATGCAGGACATTCTTCAGATTGTTGTTCAGGCCTTCATGAGGATGAAGAAGGTCAGACTGAATCGCAGCTGTGTGTTTGTGCATCAGAACGTCTCAGACGTCACAGCTGGAGAGAAAAACATGGATGGAAGAAGACGACTGCAGAAGAAACTGGATGAGATGACAAAACTCGCTTCTAAAGAGGAAGTCTACGATGCAGAAAATTTCAGTGATGTTATTGCATTTGATGTTCAGAAAGATGTGAAGTATTTTGCTCAGCTCTGGGAGGGAAACCCACCCATGTCACCATTAAACCCAGAATACTGTGAGAATATTCAAGAACTAAAGAAAACTATTATGTCTTATACCTCAAGATCAGATGGAATGATGCTGAAAGACTTAAAATATTGTATTAAAGATCTCTGGGAGGCTTTACTGAATGAACGATTCATATTCAGCTTCAGAAATTCTCTGGAGATTTCAGCCTACAGGAAACTGGAGACAGAATACAACAAGTGGACCTGGAGTCTTCGCAGTGCCATGATGGAAACTGAGAACAAACTACACAACAAAATAGAAAATGAAGCAATTCATTGGGTTGTGGAAACTGATCTTCAAAGAGAACTAAAGAAGACAAGTGAAGAAGTGAAGAAATCAATGTTGGACTTCTTTGAGAAGGGCAGAGATGCAAATATTCTGATTCAGTGGAAAACATCATTTAAAATCAAAATCAAAGATGTTCAGGAAAACCTTGTGAAAGAAACAAAGAGGAAATTAAATGAGATTCTTCATCAGCGAGACCTGAAGAAAAAGATTGATGTTCAGAGGAAACATCATGAAAACACTCTCTATGAAAAGAGCAAAGAACTTTCCTTAGAACTTAAAAACAAAGCAAATGATGAAAAAATGCTGAAGCATGAGTTTGATTTGTTTTGGGAAAAGAATATTAAGAAGATCATCACAGACACTCCTCCAATCAAAGACATTGACATGATGAGAGATGTGAGAGAGACACTCAGTGACATCTATGAAAGTGCTCCCGTAGACTGGAGGGAGAGCAGGGATATTTTCTCTGTTCGGAGTTATTCTGGATATGTAATGAGATCTAGTCGATTAAACAATTCTAATACAAAGGTCATTGAAAAGGATAAAAATGAGCTTGATTGCATTCTTTCTATAGAGAATGAATCCCAAATTACAACATTAATCACAGATGTTTTTCAGCAGACAGACAAAATGATTCAGTCATTTAATGTTTCAAAGATGGGCTACAACATCAGCTACATTCAACAAATCACAGATTACATCAAGATGAGAGTAACAGAATATCAGAAAGGACCTGTGAAGTATAAATTCAAGAATGATTTCTTAATGGATTTAGTCTTTTCCATCTTTAAAAGAGCAAACAAGATGATTACTGAGGAACACATCCTGTTCAAGGAAGCCAATGATCCAGTAATATATGTTGAGAAGAAGAGAGAAGAGTACTATAGTATTTTCCAGAAATACTGTCATGGAGCAACATCAGCTGCCATTTTTGGTGAGATCATCTGTCAGAAACTTAAAGAGCCCATTGAGCAGAGCGTCTACAAGAAGACTGCCAGAGAATTAGCAGATGAAATGAGATCAAACTGTGAATCACTGAATGGAAACAGATCAAATCTGGAGAAACACATCTTGAAGTTTCTGGCAGAAGAGGAGGATTTTTCTGCATACATGAACTACATTAATGATCCCAGAGATCTCTTCAAGAGTTTCATCAGAGAAGAAGTCAGTCGGTACATCACTGATAAGTTCAGTGTCAGTGTTTTACCCAAGATGAAGAAGAACATTAAACTCCTGCAGCAGAAGATCATGAAAGCAGCTCATGAATCTACTGAACATGTTCAAGTGAACAGAGGAGATGTTGGTTTGTGGTTGAAGAGTTTCACACAGCAGCTCTCAGACGAGCTGATCTTCTCTGAAAAAGACCTCACTGGAGTGAAACATGATGATGTTGATGATTTCAAACTCCTAGAATATGTGATAAGACAAGAACTTCCTTCTATAATATCTGACAGCAGCAGTAGATTCAACACAGATACTTTTCCAGCAAATTTTGACTTTAAATTCAAGCCAGATGAGATTCTGATTAATCACTTCTGTAAGTGCTGTTGGGTTCAGTGTCCGTTCTGTAGAGCCATCTGCACCAACACCATAGAAAACCATGATGAGGATCACAGCGTTCCTTTCCACCGTATAAATGGACTCAATGGGTTATTTCACGATAAAACACATCATTTCTGTGTAGATTTTTGCTCAACTGCAGTGGAAAGTGCGCAATGTTTTAAATCATCAGATCAGTGGTTTCCATTTAAAGATTACAGAAAAGCAGGAGGAGTTTATGCAAATTGGAGCATCACCCCCGACTGCTCTGGGCTGCCATATTGGAAGTGGTTTGTGTGTAGATTCCAGAAAGATCTGGAGAAATACTATGAGAAATCATTTCAAGGGAAAGGAAAGATCCCAAAAGCATGGAAAAAATGCACAAAAGAGGAAGCAATTAATAGTTTATAGATGCATACGATTTTATAGACAAGCTCACTAAGCTCATTACCGCATCTCAAGGCATGCACAGCAAAATCCCCAGTTAAATTAACACTGCTCAGTCCACACTCACGCCGGTTTCACACTGCACGCGTTAGCAGAGCGTAAGCAGCGTGTATTTTTTCGGCGCCCATGTTAACAGATTAGAGCATTCACACCGCACGCAGAAGCGGCGCGGCAGCGCGTAGCAGGAGCAGAGCAGAAGCAGCAGTGCCGCGATAGTTTCGGCGCCGAGTCTATTTTTGCTGCGCCGCTTACGCTGAATTAAAGTGACAATGCATTGATCATGGCCAAAATACACCGCAGTTTTATCCAAAAAGTGCATTGATGATATCTATTGTGTTTTAAACAGTCAATCAAATGACCAACAGCAATTTAAAAAGAAAACAAATGTCCAAAAACAAACTTGTTGCCCGAACAATAAAAACAAATATGAACCAAAAGTTATATAAATGAAATTATTAATAAAATAAGCTTCTTGACAAGTCTGTTCTCTTAAATGTATTTGAAAACGAAATAAAGCAATGCCAACTTATCCATTATAGAGTAGGCTACTCTGTCTGTACACACGCCGTGCGTGACAAACGCTGCCAGTGCAAAAGCAAAACGCGCGTGTCCTGCTCCTGCTCACCATATGCGCTGCTAACGCTCTGCTAATGCGTGCAGTGTGAAACCGGCGTCAGAGTGTTATAAGTAACACTGAAGCAGTGTTAAAGTTAATGAGATAATTAAGTGAATAATTGAGTGATCATTGAGCATTATTGAAGACACCTGATGATAACAAGCAGAATCACTGAAGGAGAAAAACGGAATTTTCCATTTCAAGTCACCATTATGGAGATCAGTGTTTGGTTTAGTTGGGCTCTTGACCCTTAAATATTTTATTTTAGATTATGATTGGTTGCTGTATCTGAGTTATAACCCCCAGATGAACCAAGAGAAAGTGTGATCTGATTGGATCTAATGGTAATGGTTGTGTTTTAACATAATCATTATTTGACCTGAATGAACAAATATAAAAGATGATCTGATGGTGTTGTGTTTTAACAATCATTATTTCACAATCATTTGATCTGAATCACTGAACTCATATTGAGCCTAATTTCTGAGTTAGGCTTACTTTATTAACTATATCACCACTGTCTTCGTACAGCAATATATGTTTAACTTTTACAATGCAATCTGAATAATTTCTTAAAAGTTGTTCTTACACACAATAAAACGTAGATTTTACTTTTTTTTTAGACTCAAAGACATCAAGAATCAGCCTGTGACTCTCAACAATGGTGACATTTATAAAGCATGTTGCAGTGCATTCTGGGTGCCACCAATCAAAACTCATTCATGGCTCCCATCATGCATTGCTGCATGAATAAATAATAAGCTCATGTTCAGAGGTGATCTGTTTGTCACCATTGTTGAGATTCATACGCAAATTCTTGATGTCTGAGTGTGCCTACATAAAAACATTTATTTTGGAAGTTTTTTTTTGTGTGTAATTGATTTGATCATTTGGATTTCATTGAAAAGGATAAAAATGATATGCTCTGCAGTATAATCCATAAAGTAAACTTCACTCAGAAATTATGCTCTCAATGAGCTCAGTGATTCAGGTCAAATAATGATTATTATGTTAAAACTAGTGATGGGAATTTCGGATCATTTTACTGACTCTCTCGTTCGATCTCGTTCATCAAAATGAACAAATCTTTATTTGAGTCATTTCGTTCATTTAAGTGGCTTTAAATGTTATACTTTTAACAGCCAAATTCCCCGAAAACATCCACCTACGCAATCTCAATCATATTTTGAATGAAGAAATCATTATAATGCAGCCAAAGATAATTTACAGGGAATATAAATATTTAATTTACCTTCCGAGTCTTTGGTTCATTTGTCATGTGACGCACGCAATGAACGTATCGTTCGCGAACGACACATCACTAGTTAAAACACAGGCCTTGGGCCCTGGGCCCCGCAGCACCTCTTCTTGGTACCCCATTGTAGTGTGGTATGGGCGGGGGGCTAACTTATGCCGTGGCCAAGGAGGGATCAGAGGCACCCTTTTTTATTTTTTTTATAACATATTAGTAACAGCCTTATTATTGTTATTACTATTATTATTATTATTTGTCCTCTTCCTTGTCCTCCAACCTCCCCCTCTTTCCTGATGAAAAGTCTAGTTGTTATTATTATTGATACTACTACTATTCTTACTATTATTGTATTATTATTGACTATCTTATCATATCTTCCTCATCTTCCAGTTATTATTTTTACTGTTATTGTCATCATCATTAGTATTATTGTCATCAGTATGTTTTTTTATTACGTCTGTTGTACATCTGTAAGACGGTACTCTGTTAAGATAATTCCACTCACACACCCAGTTACACTTGCACTTGCACGCACACACACACACACACACACCATGTTGGTTGTTATGTATGTTTTGCTGTTTTTTGATGTATCTGTCACCTGTATGTATTTGATTGCATAAAAAAAAAAAAAAAAAAAATTTTTTTTATATATATATATATATATATATATATTGCAAATCTTGGTGTAGTCTTTGACTCCTCTTTCCAGGCTCATATTAATTCTATCACCAAATCAGCATTCTTTCATCTACGTCACATCGCTCAGCTCCGTCCCTTCATCAATATCAAAGACGCTGAAACTGTCATCCATGCATTTGTTGCATCACGTCTTGATTACTATAATGCCCTTTTCATTGGTCTATCTGCTAGCTCCATTTCCAGATTGCAATACATTCAAAACTCTGCTACTTACCCACAAAAAGCATTCTGCCCATATCACCCCAATTTTGTACAGTGGCTTATCGTATTAAATTCAAAATTCTCCTGCTCACTTTCAAATTTTTGCACAGCTTTGCTCCCTCCTATCTCTGTAACCTGCTCCATTCCTACACCCTGATCACTCTGTTGTGTTAATACTATTTCTGAATTTAAAACTATGCTAAAAACTCACTTATTTTCTGAATATTACCATGTTGTATTACATTTTGTTGTGCCTGATTGTATTCTGCTATATGCTGCCCCGTCTACATAATTCTCCTCTACTGTACTTTTACTCTCATCTACCTATTGTTGTTTTGTTTATTATCATTGTCCATTGCCATTATTGTTGCTTATTCATTGTAAAGCGTCCTTGACCCCTGAAAAGGCACTATATAAATAAAACTTATTATTTTTGTTATTCACACTGTGAGTGTTATAAGTAACACTGAAGCAGTTTTGAAGTTAATGGGATAATTAAGTGATTGATTGAGTGATGATTGAGCATTATTAAAGACTCCTGATGTTAACAAGCAGAATCACTGATTATGGTGGTCAGTGTTTGCTTTAGTTAAAACATTAAAAAGTGGAGAGAGAAAAAAAAACAAAAACAAAGTGAAAATAATGAAAAGAGGATGTGGAAAATATGGGGAAAATGCCCATGGAAAAGAGAAGAGAGAAACAATAAAACATGATTAAAGAACAACAGGACATTGTTGAGATCAGCACAAATACTGACTCTCTCAGCAAAGACAAAACCCTCATGATACCAGGCAGAGGTGGAAAGTCCAGGGGTCAGAAAGTAAAAGTCCTGCCATATGTTTATTCCACCCATGAACTCACACAGCAAAAACTCCAGTGTTAAATGAACTCTCCTGGGAGTTTATTTGGCTCCAGACTCAAGAGTGTTAAAGTTAATGAGATAATTTAGTGATTGATTGAGTGATGATTGACCATTATTGAAGACACCTGATGATAACAAGCAGAAGAAAATCTCTTTTTTAAGTTACCATTATGGTGATCAGTGTTTGTGTTAGTTGGGCTCTTGACCCTTAAACTAATTATGATAGATTTTGTTTGGCTGTTGTAGTTATAATTCTCAGATGAACAAAGAGAAAAGCTGATCAGGTGATGTTGGTTATGTTTTGACATAATCATTATTTGACCTGAATCACAAAACTCATTTAGAGAGTTAGATTTTACTTGTTGATTTCAGCAGCTCTGTGATTCTACAGTGTACTATTTTTTAACATTTTCAATATAATAAAAAAGATTTCTTAAAAGTTGTTCTGATCAAAATACTTTGAAAAAGTATTTTATTTGGACACACAGACATCAAGAATCAGCCTGTGATTCTCAACCAGAGGTGGCCAATCCAGGGGTCAAAGAGTAGAAGTCCTGCCATATGTTTATTCCACCCATGAACTCAGTCAGCTGATTTCACTAATTAGTTCTGTCTCCTGCTGAATTAGCAAATCCAGGTGATTGGAACAAAATACTGAGGAGGACTTTTACTTTCTGAACCAGGGCTGTGTTCAGCCCCGACAAAACGTTGCGCAACGTTTTTTAAACTGAAACGGTGATGCGTTGAACACACTGTTCTGATGACGCAAGAGTTGCAACTATGGCAGCTGAGAAGGCCATTCTTTGTGTTCTTTGTGAAGAATTTTCGGAGCCTGATGAAGTCGGTATAAATATGTGTTTAATACTACAAAATATGCCCGATGTTACAGTTACTGGACTTGCCGCCCAGAACAAAAGAGAACATCCCAATCGAGTGAAGGGATTGATGAAACTGAAATGGAAGCACACATCTTACCTAATTCAGACTAAAACACATCTATTTAGCCTCACATACTGACTTTATTTGTAGTTCATACTGTTTTAATACTCTGTATTTTCTTTCTCATTTTTAGGAAAAGCACTTAATTACCATTGTTTATTTCTATACCAAATGTCATACACTTGCAATGAAGCTAAAAATATAAATAACTACATCATTATGTTGATATCCTATATTTTTACAATAAAACTTAGAACAAACATGTCTTCTAATATCCTCAGTTGTTGCGTATACCGAGCTGCATCGAACACATTGGTAAATTACTTTCCTTGAACCCATTGTGCGAGTTCACTTTAAAGGAGAACTTGGTAACTTTTTTAACTTAATAAAAATGTCTAGAATTCATTTGGATGGTTAAACAACCTGTTCTGGTGATATTGGTGACTTTCCCCGCTCCCCCCAGCGTTCCCAGGCGGAAAACCAACCTTGCAACTTGGGGACTACCGTCCCGGCAAGATAGAAATTGGAAGTCTCGTGAGAAGCGAGAACGAGAACGAGCGCGAAACACGAATTTGACATAAACACACGCATGTATGATGTATTACCAGATTACCCACCTCGGTAGACATAGCTCCACAGGATACAGTTGGCTTGCTCCGATCAAAACAAACGCACATGAGCAGCGGTAGAGAGGGGGAGGAGGCCGCCGCAAGTGAGTTTTTTACGACAGTGATGTGAAATATATTTTTTTCTTTGTTCATCTGGCAGTTATAACTCAGATACAACAGCCAAACAAAATCTAAAGTTAACATATAAGGGTCAAGAGCCCAACTAAAGTAAACACTGATCTCCATAATGGTAACTTACAATTTGTGATTTTCTCCTTCAGTGATTCTGCTTGTTAACATCAGGTGTCTTCAATAATGGTCAATCATCACTAAATTAATCACTTAATTATCTCATTAACTTTAACACTCTTGAGTGTTAATTTAACACTCATGTTTTAACACTTTACACTCTTGAGTGTGGACTCATATACACTCCCAGGAGTGTTAATTTAACACTGGAGTTTTTGCTGTGCAGTTAAAGCAAACAGAGAAAAACTAACGATAAAGAGTCGAGGGTCAAGAGCCCAAATAAAGCTGACACTCATACCAGCTGTTAGAGTCTTACATTTCAACTTTTTCCAGACACATTACATACAATAACATTAAATAGTTTTATTCATATCACATCTATAAATAGCTTAAACACTAGCTTTTCCAACACACGCTTTGAGGTGTTCGGCCAATCACAACGTACTGGGTGAGCTGGCCAATCAGAGCAACCCACGCTCTTCAGAAGGAAAGGCTTTGTAGAAATCAACGCATTTTAGAAATATGGGGCATAGAGGAGCTACAATAAATATATTTTTTCAACAATAAAACATGTTAACGTATTCTATTACACCCAGTACACTAAATAATGATCTTTGAAAATAGCATCATATGACCCCTTTAAGACATAGCCGACTGTTTTTACAAGGATACTTTCCGAGAATGGAATTGTGTATGTATGTGTCCGTTCAAGCACAAAAAGACGAGAACTGAATTTATTCATGTTCTGTCTGTGAGGCTCTCTTAACAGAAAACGGTGTGCGAGATACAGTTGTTAATAGAATTAATTATATCCCAGATAGCAACATTTCGGCCCAGATCCGGCCCACACCTGGCACTTGTGGAATGTGGATCTGGCCCACATGCAGCGTGGAATGATGGCCCTTGGGCGGACCGCTCCTGTTTGCCAGATCTGGGGCACAGGCAGGCCATAGCAATGCCACATGTCAGCCAAGCCACAAAATCTGTACATATTAAATATGGAGTCATCTCAGCCTTAATAAGCCTGTTAACAAGCAGAATCACTGAAGGAAGGAAGAGAACAGAAAGAGAACTACAACTGACTTCAGACACAGCCTTAGAGGAAATCAACTGAAGAGAAAAGAAGACATTAAATCTGTGAAGATCTCAGCAGAGGAGGATTAAACAACTCCACAAACAGCATTACCAGTGTAACCGAATGAATGAGATGATTGATATTAGTGAGCACCTATCAGCAGGTAACCCACCCTATTTAAGAGCTGGTTGGCTGTAGCCGGGAATGCGTCACGTTCGACTCCGCCTCCGTCCGTTGTTTGCAGTGACTGAAGGTATGTGCGTTAGCTATAGCAATGATGGTTTTTATCTCTGTGTGTATGGCACTGACTATTCGTGTTATGTTTAGCCTGTCTCTTCTCTCCGCCTGGTCCTTGGCATTATCTTGATCGGGACATTTGTGCGCTGCTTTACAATCAGGTATGTGCGAATGGGTTGTGTAGGGCGAACTATTTGTTTTGGTTTGGGATCGTCTGATGTTTGGAGCTGTGCGCAGTGTCCCTGTACTCCAGCTGAACAGCTGATCGCACGAGATTAGAGCGTCTGTGTGACGAAAGGGAAACGCACCGTGCGTTTGTATCATCCTCTTTCGGTAAGTTTAACATTTAGCATTTAGGCATAACATTTTTAGTAGTGCTGTTCTTTTTATTTATTCAGATTCACTTCTCGTCCGTGGCGTTGCTTTCTATTCTGTGTCGCTACAGTTAACATTACAGCCTGGTTGTTTCTCTGCGGCTGTACGGCGAAAACATCGTATCTTCCCAGTAGGCTATATGGAGGGAATTGTTGCTGTCTGGTTTGCCTGTTCTTTTTGGATAGTTTAACTCTGTCAAATTGAGTTAAATTGTTTTTATTTATTTAAAGACTGTGTATTGCAACTTGCACCGGATGCCATCAAACTGTGGCTGCTTGTATTTTTATGAGTATCTGTTTCATGATTACACCATGAGAAAAATGTGAGTTGAATGTACGTTTTTTTTTTTAAAAGTCTGTTTATAAATTTTGATTTACTTTCAGGCGCTGGGGTCCCACGGTTGTAGGATCTTCTATGGTGGTGGTGCTCCTCTGAACCTTTGCCGTGTGACACTTTTGAAGTGTTGTGGTGTGATCTGAAGTGCACCGTGGGGTGTATGTGAGTGTGCTTTTTGGTTGCTCAGCTTAGTGATCTCTCCTATGGTGGACCTCAGCCCTGTAAGTTGTGTGTGTTTTGTGTCTTTGTAAATTGTGTATCAGCCAAGTAAATGTTTGAGTGTGGTTGTGATTTTGTTTATTTTTAAACTGTCGGCCTAATGGCTTTTTGAGTCTGTACAATCATTGCTCATTATTGTGATTTATCATCGTGCTCTAAATTTTGTATTAATAAATATTTTGTACGTTTTCATACCCACGTTTCTGCCTACTTCATTAAAGAGAGTCGAACCTGAGTGACCTAAGAATTATTTGAGTTTAATCTATATTTCCCGGGGCGAAATTCCCCGTGTGGCGTAGTCGCAAATTTTTCCTGTAATACCGCTCTTATGCCACACCAGCTTCACTTATTACTAACCAGACTGACTTTATTTCTGTCAGACGTCTACAAAGGTTTTTATTGAGAATAAACAGAGGTTTAAACTGAAAATATTAATGGAACAACACAATTGTTAGATTCCAAAGACATCAGTGAAACAGGTTATTTCATGATGATTATAAAACCATCAACAAGTAACCATTATCATCTGATCTCATTTTACTTCAGCTTTCTTTGCTGCTGCTAATGTGTTTGACAAACACACTGTCACAGCGGCCAAAAAAGGCAAAAGATATAATAAGAGTTAAGAGCCAACTAATGGAAACACTAATCACTGTTATGGTGACTTTAAATGAAACACATTAGAGTTAAACCTCTGTTAATTCTCAATAAAAACTTGTGTAGACGTCTGACAGAAATAAAGTCAGTCTGGTTAGTAATAAGTGAAGCTGGTAATGCTGTTTGTGGAGTTGTTTAATCCTCCTCTGCTGAGATCTTCACAGATTTAATGTCTTCTTTTCTCTTCAGTTGATTTCCTCTAAGGCTGTGTCTGAAGTCAGTTGTAGTTCTTGTGTTTCTGCTCATCTCTTTTTCTGTTCTCTTCTTTCCTTCAGTGATTCTGCTTGTTAACAGGCTTATTAAGGCTGAGATGACTCCATATTTAATATACACAGATTTTGTGGCTCAGGTAAGGTCCAGTTCTGGTTTATTTCTTTGCTCTTGGCTGACATGTGGCATTGCTATGGCCTGCTTGTGGCCCAGATCTGGCAAACAGGAGCGGTCCGCCCAAGTGCCATCATTCCACGCTGCATGTGGGCCGGATCTGGGCCGAAACAATGTTGCTATCTGGGAAATCATCAGTTAAGCATATCATAACAACAATTCAGAAATAGAGGAATTTGTAGAAATTATTACCTGGCAACAAAAATTACACACAGCGGTTGTGTGGGTGTAGCGACAATCACTTTCTGGGGAATAATTGACTCAAATGACGTAAATATTCATGAGTCTATGAAAATGATTTGCTTATCGCTTACAAATATTAAATTACCCAAAGAGGGAATATTTAATCACCAGAGGTGGAAAGTCCAGGAGTCAGAAAGTAAAAGTCCTGCCATATATTTACTCCACCCATGAACTCACACAGCAAAAACTCCCGTGTTAAATGAACTCTCCTGGGAGTTTATTTGGCTCCACACTCAAGAGTGTTAAAGTTAATGAGATAAATTAGTGATTGATTGAGTGATGATTGAGCATTATTGAAGACACCTGATGTTAACAAGCAGAATCGCCAAAGGAGAAAATCTCTTTTTTCAAGTTGCCATTATGGTGATTAGCGTTTGCTTTAGTTGGGCTCTTGACACTTACACTGTTAACTTTAGATTTTATTTGGCTGATGTATCTGAGTTATAACTCTCAGATGAACAACAAGAAAAGCTGATCAGGTGGTGTTGGTTATGTTTTGACATAATCATCATTTGACCTGACTCACAAAACTCATTTAGAGAGTTAGGTTTGCCTTGTTGATTACAGGAGCCTGTGATTCTACAGTATACTATTTTCAGCATTTTCAATATAATCAAAAATATTTCTTAAAAGTTGTTCTGATCAAAAGACTTTAAAGAAGTATTGTATTTGGACACACAGACATCAATACTCAGCCTGTGAATCTCAACAATGGTGACAATAATAAAGCATGTTGCAGTGCATTCTGGGTGCCACCAATCAAAACTCATTCATGGCTCCCATCATGCATTGCGGTATGAATAAATTATGATCTGAATTGTCTTAGTAATTTCCTTTTCCTAATTGAATATTCTTTTTGTCACCATTGTTGAGATTCATACACTCATTCTTGATGTCTGTGTGTGCCTTAAAGAAAGAATTTTTTATTTTATTTATATCAGAACAAATTTTAAGAAATCATTTGGATTAAATTGAAAAATCTGGATCTTATTCCGTAGAATCACTGTGATGATTAATATACATTTACGTCAGAGATTAGGCTCTAAATGAGTTCAGTGATTCAGATAAAACAATGATCATGTCAAATCATAACCAACACCACCTGTTCAGCTTTTCTCCTTGTTCATCTGAGAGTTATAACTCAGATACAACAGCCAAACAACATTTAATGTTAACAGTTTAAGTGTCAAGAGCCCAACTAAAGCAAACGCTAATCACCATAATGGCAACTTGAAAAAAGAGATTTGCTCCTTTGGTGATTCTGCTTGTTAACATCAGGTGTCTTCAATAATGCTCAATCATCACTCAATCAATCACTAATTTATCTCATTAACTTTAACACTCTTGAGTCTGGAGCCAAATAAACTCCCAGGAGAGTTCATTTAACACTGGAGTTTTTGCTGTGTGAGTTCATGGGTGGAATAAATATATGGCAGGACTTTTACTTTCTGACCCCTGGACTTTCCACCTCTGTTAATCACTTAAGGGTAACCTTTACCAGAATTAGTTTCAGTTATCTGAACTATCTGTTCGTTCCGCGAACTGGATGCTAGACTTCCTTATCAAAATATCAATAAAAGTAGGTACCCTTTTTACAAACTCCAAGAAAGATTATTTTTCTGATCAGGGAAAATAATATTTCCTATGTTTGTGTCAAATGTGGAACATCTGTCTGTCTATAGTATTGAACCCTTGGTGTGTAATTTATTTCACCCACGTAATTTATTTGGTTTGTGTGTGTATTTTGATTACTTATTGCTGTGTCACTGGTTGCTTATGTGTGGGTCTCTTAGGGCTGGGCGATATTGTTATGCGCATCTCGCTGCTTTCAGATGAAGCGGCATTTACTACAAAGAGCCGTAGTTAACTGACAAGCTGAGCCATATCGCATTAATATCGCGGACGTATCGCCAATGATAATTAATGCGATATGGCTCAGCTTGTCAGTTAACTACGGCTCTTTCACAGCCTTTCATAATATAACCAACAGAGCCCAACTAAAGCAAACACCCATCACCATAACGGTGGTTTACTATTTGAGATTTTCTCCTTCAGTGATTCTGCTTGATAACATCAGGTGTCTTCAATAATGTTCAATCATCACTAAATTAATCACTTAATTATCTCATTAACTTCTCTAACTTCTTTCTTAATTTAACACTGGAGTTTTTGCTGTGTAGTAAATGCCGCTCCATCTGAAAGCAGGTGATGGCGATTTACTACTAATCAAGGAACCGGCTTTACTGATGAGATGCGCATAACAATATCACGATATATATCGCCCAGCCCTAAATACTCCCGAGCAGTTATGATTGACAGACCCAACCCTCTTGCTTTGACATTGGTGGCATTTGGCAGCGCTGCTCGGACTAATGGATTAATTAAGGACAGGTGCAGCAGTTTAAGAAGAGGCAAGCGAGAAACAAAGGAGAGCGGGGGGCAGAGTGAAGGTGTGCAGAGGAACGCACGCACACCGCTAGCTGAACTTACGGGCAAGAACACCGATCGCTGCGATTGATTACAGAAAGTCACAGCCAGACGAGCAGTGCACGGATCTGATTACAACGCATAACTGGAGATAAGTGAAGGAAAGTGCTCAGCTTACTGATGTTTTGGGTGCGTGTGATCAATGTTCGTGTGTGTTGCGATCTGAGGATTTTGTGTATTCCTCTATTTTATTACTGTAAAATACATTTTGTGAGTTTTTTTTTACTTTTTCTATCTTACACTGTTAACCCTTTCAACCCCACAGGGAAATACACACTACAAAGAGTAAAAAGTAACACTGACAGTGTTACAGTGAGATAATTAAGTGAATATGTAAGTGATTGTTGAGCATTAGTGATGAACACCTGCTGTTAGAACAGAAAATAGAGAAACACAAGAACTACAACTGACTTCCAGCCATTACACATTATTACACTTATTATGACCGCCGCTAGCATAGCTAGCGAAAGCGGTCATATAGGGATTGTCAATTTTTTTTTTTTTCCCGTCACCTACTGAATTTTCCGTCAACGATACCAGGGACACCGAAGCACCGGGGAACATGAAATTTGGTGGGCATGTAGCCCCACTAGACTTTTACGGAAAAATTTCGTTTGGTCCCCGGGGGCCACTCCCCCCCCCCGAGCTGGGGCCCCCCAAACCCCAAAAATGCAGTTTTTCCTACATAACTACCTGAACCGTGGCACCGAGGATGACGAATTTTTTATGGTATGTTGGTCTTGAGGGCCCACATCAACCTAGCCCATAATCGATTGTCAAAGTTTTTTTTTTTTTTTTTTCCCCGTCACCTACTGAATTTTCCGTCAACGATACCAGGGACACCGAAACACCGGGGAACATGAAATTTTGTAGGCATGTAGCCCCACTAGACTTTTATGGAAAAATTTCGTTTGGTCCCCGGGGGCCACTCCCCCCCCCCGAGCTGGGCCCCCCCAAACCCCAAAAATGCAGTTTTTCCTACATAACTACCTGAACCGTGGCACCGAGGATGACGAATTTTTTATGGTATGTTGGTCTTAAGGGCCCACACCAATCTAGCCCATAATCGATTGTCAAAGTTTTTTTTTTTTTTTTCTTCCCGTCATCAACTGAATTTTTCGTCAACGATACCAGGGACACCAACAAAACCGGGGAACATGAAATTTTGTGGGCATGTAACCCCACTAGACTTTTACGGAAAAATTTCGTTTGGTCCCCGGGGGCCACTTCCCCCCCCCGAGCTGGGCCCCCCCAAACCCCAAAAATGCAGTTTTTCCTACATAACTACCTGAACCGTGGCACCGAGGATGAAGAAATTTTTATGGTATGTTGGTCTTAAGGGCCCACATCAACCTAGCCCATAATCACTCATTTGTGATTTACGCCACTCCCATAAAAAATTAAAATGCAATATTATTCTGCTTTAATCGCCCCTATCTTCAGTTGAGATGTTCAGAACTGCACCATATTTCATGTGTATGATTAACTTGACATCCTCTGGGGGTATCCTCTGCTAAGTTTCGTAGAATTTCATCCATGGGGGGGGGGGGGGGGGTATAAAATAAATTCATTTATGTGCACATGTACACTCATTTTTTAGTGACTGTACACTCATCGGCCTGTAGATGGTGCTGTTGAGCGAAGGGTTGCTAGTTTAGGATGATACTGTCACACACACGCAGGAATACAAACAAACGCAAGCATGCACACACACTGACATCCACACGCACAGACAGACACCCATACAAATCCACATGCACAGACATACACACACAAACACACACTATTCTGTCCCTCTGTGTTCTATAGTATTGTATTAGTTCGCTGGTGCATTTCTTTATTTTCCCACTTGGGGTCAGTATCTCCTTTAGTGTTTCTTTTGGGTTCTTCTTCATGGATTATAACGCGTGTTCTTCTCGGCGCTCTGTTGTGATCAAGCGTGCCGCACAAGCCCTGAAAAGTGAAGCCAAAACGTCTCGATCGCCCCCCAGTGACTGGTCCTAGTATAGGTCATAAGACCCTCCTCCCCGTGTTATTCAACGGGACGTGAGACCAACTAAACAATTAAATTACACTTCAAATATCTTTTTTCCAAAGGTGGTTTCTTTCATTTGCTGTCGTTTTCATCACGCTGATGTAAGTTCAAGTGTCTGTTTCAAAAATAAGTTGGTTTTTAGTTAGTTACGTGATGCGGTGGTGTAACGTCATGATTGACAGCTGTGATTGACAGGTTCTCCGAGCGAAGTAGTCACTGAAGCACCAACGGACATTTTTTTCGGGATCTTCGGAGGACTGAGGAGATTGTATTTACTTTATTTTAACAAGCCTCTTGTCGTACTGCAATCAATTTTTTAAAAAGTGTGCAGAATGCACTTTCCCTGCGAGAGTGAGGGCGGAGCGTTGATTTCGCGGCTTTACTTCCTGCTCACTACTGCGCAGGTCTGGTCCCGAAATCGCTACTGCGCAGACTCAAGTTCCAATATGTCAGCGCCATATCGGGACTCTGGCGGCTTCAGTTTTCATCAATGGAAGAGAGCGAAGGGGCGTCGTCCATCTTTTTTTACAGTCTATGGTTGTGATGTGCTGACGCAGCAGGAAAAAAGTTTGTTACACGCGGTGTGAGAAAATGTCCGGAGGTCAGGTGTTGACATTCCTCACTCTTCTCAGTCCCCTTATATCTTTGGGAGGCTTGGACATGCCATAATCTGTAAGTTATTAGTGGCCAATTTTGTATTTCTAAATGTTTAGATACTTTTCTGGTACTTAATAGGTTATTTTAACTCTCTCAAACAAAAATGTTTGTGATCGAAGTCAAGCTAATGTTGCTAGCTTTTGTTTAGTATGTGGTTGTACAATATCTTATAAGTCAATGTGAACACAGCTTTTACTGAACTTAGGTCGTCAGGTTGTACATACAGGTTGTTAAAAGTAAAACAGTAGCTTTTGTTTTACTGTGGAGCTTTGATTTAAGGCTTGCTGAGTTCATGCTCTACTAAATCTAACTAAAGAGGAAAGAGTCGACCTGTTATATGTTTACAGATATTTTGAACAGTATTTTGAACTACTTGTGAATCTGTGCACTGAAGCTGCAATTAACTGCAGTATATTCCCCAACCACATGGTGGCAAACTGAATCATTTAAAGATGTAATGTTTGATTCTTATATCTTGAACTCTGCTCACTTCAAGTATTTAAATTCACAGCAATGAGTCTTGGTTTGTTAAATAATGTATTTTATTGAAATTTGCTTGTATGTTCACAGTTTTACAATCAAAAGAGAGGTCTTCAGTAAAGACCAAGCGGCAACCTCCCCGTCTCTCTCTTGAAACCAATACGGAAGTGAGTTAAACTGCAATTCGTTGACTGGCCGCTTGGGCTGTTGTCAGAAGTGAGTCAAATCTGTATCTCCCCCATTTTAAAATGCCAAATTTTACAGCAGAAAAAAACGTGTTTAAAGCCTGGTGTCTGTATGTGGATTTGGTCTATACAGCTAATTTTGCCCTTCATAACAACTGTGAGGGGGGTGAATTATTTTATAACTCGTCCGTTTAGTTGATTAATATTTAAATTTAAGGGTGTGGCCAAGCCACTTGAGTGACAGATGGATTGCCGCTGTCAGTGCTAGCCGTTTGTCTGCTGTTACTAGCCGTCACTTCACCTCAGCAATGTTAGCTGCTGAACTTGCCTTCTCTGCAGTGTTTGTGCTTTTTTTCGGGATTATTATTTCATACAATTTAATACTTGGGTAACGTTACAAAGCCCACGTCTTTGGATTCCGTCGTTATCGTTCGAGAGAAAAACCAGCGCTGTATTTCAGTTGTTTTCCTCTGTGAACATGCACTAATGGTTGTCTGACTATTTCGTTGCCTTTTGGGGTTTTCAAATTTAAAACGTCAATAAAGGCTCGTTCGTTCTGCTCTCACGGAACAGATGGATTATAATATGCTTATGTAAGTTACCGTCAGATGAAATCATGCAGGCGTCGGCGCTTTCTCCGTCCGTGCAATAAATGCACATGAATGAGCGCGGATTTTCTAGCGCATTTACTTGCACTTCAAAGGCAATATATCTATGGTTTAACGGTTAAACCATAACCCATTTGAGAGACGGCCATCAGAATTTAAAATGGACTGAATGACTGGACTGGACTTGAGCGATGCCGCGCTGACGGACCATGAAAGAGTGACGGACATGTAACGTTATGCACATAAATCACTGTCATACACAAACACTCTCGAAGTAATACACAGTCTCACTTGTAGCCATGTCTTTTAACTATTATAATATTTTGAAGGGCAAAAATAGGAACGTTTAATTGGCTTTACATCATCAGCTAACTCGATCAAGTCGAGCTAGGTGATTTCAGATAGCTAGGCTCCTCAGCTCCACTCACGCACCGCCTGTTTGCCTATTTTCTGTTATCCGGGAGTGACGCAAGGCCAAGATGGCGTTGGCCGGCTCCGCCCACTTTAGGCTTCAAAAATGCTCTTCAGAAACCTACGGGTGACGTCACGGACACTACGTCCATATTTTTTTACAGTCTATGGAAAAGACACTAAGAAGAAAACTGTGTCCTGTTATTCCTGGAACCACCTTCTCTTACTGTTTTGCTCGCTGCATAGGCTGAGTAGCCATACACTCAACCGAGGGCAGAAGACACACGCGCACACACATGTACACACACACAGACACACACATGCACAAACACACACACATACACACACACACAGACAGACATGCACATACTACTACTTTCTTTGTATATACATAAATACGCAATACAGCCAAATTACTCCACGTCATTTATTTTTGTGGAAAGCCAGTGCAGGCCTGAGCGGCGGTCATATTTTGTACCGCCATGCGGTACATCTAGTTATTAACCAGTATGACTTTATTTCTGTCATACATCTACAGAAGTTGTTATTAAGATGTTTAATTGAAAATGTTTGGTTTGAAGTTACCGTTATAGAGATCAGTGCTTGCTTTAGTTGGGATGCTGATGCTATAACATTAGTGTTTCTTTTGCTGTTTGAGTGCAAGTCACACTTGTGCACACACAGTTTATGAATGACTGTAGTTATAATGATTATGATGACAAAATCATCATATTGCCTGTTAATTCACTAAGGAAATTCATTCTCACTCGTTCAGAGTTTAATCCTCAATCAAAAGTGTTTCATTAACACCACTGTAGAGTTGTGACGTTCGCGAACGAACCGATTCTTTTGAACGGCTCATAAACATGAACAATGGGAGCCGAGTCGCGGCTGGAGGGGAACCGTTCTTTCTGTCGTTCTTTTTTTCCTATGCGTGTTTCACACAGATGCACACAAATTAGCTCCTCCGCGAGACAGAACAGTTATAGGGGAAGGGGCGCACCCAGCGCAGGGGTGCTACTGCCTAACAGCATGATGATAGTTGTGCACGCATCCTTCACGTGAATACTCAAGTGGAAAAAAACCCTGCGTGCCTCTGTCATTGGAGGAGCGGAGCCATGACGTGTGCACGCTGCCGTCACATGCTTACTCCAGTTAAAAAAAAAAAAAAAAAAAAAAAAAACACGTGCGAGTGCCTCTCTGTCTCAGTGCCAACGTCAGTAATAGCGGGTTGTTCGAAGGAAGAAAAGACACACGTGACACGTCTGAAAATGAGCCAGAGGAAAAGGAGCAGCATTTGGGTGCACTTTTCTCGTGAAGAAAACAGTAAGGCTAAATGCAGCATTTGTCAAAAAGTCATTTCATTTAAGTCTGGGTCAACAAATAATTTACACAGGCATTTGAAGACTCAACACCCAACACTGCAGGTCACAGGTTTGAGAGCAGAGCCAGACTCAGACAACAACAGTGACACTGATGTGTCCATTGCCTCCTCTGCCTCCACATCAAGTGCAACTGCAGCCACAGCAGCCTCTGACCCCACTGGGCCAGGCACGACAAAAAAGAAAGCAGACATCCATCAGTCAATATTTACCTCCTGTCTTGACCCCATTAAGACAGGAGAAAATAGATGAAGAGCTGGCAAAGATGATAGCCACTGACTTCCAGCCTTTCTCAATAGTGGAGGACACAGGATTCAAAAAATATTCACAGGCGCTCAACCCCTCCTACATTCCTCCAAGTAGGAAGGCACTAGCCCAGAAGGTCACGGATATGTATGACAGGGAGACAGCATCTTTGAAGAGAAGGGTGTCAAAAGTACCAGCTGTCTGTTTAACCACAGACTGTTGGACTTCAAGAACGACAGCATCATATATGTCTGTAACCTGCCATTTTATCGAGGATTTCCGTGTGGCCTCCTGCCTCCTGGACTGTTTTGAATTCAGTGAGCGGCACACAGCAGACAACCTTGCACAACAGCTGCTTAGTGTTGCAGCAGAGTGGGGGGTGGACAAGAAAGTAGTGTGCTGCCTAACCTATAATGCGGCAAATGTTACTAAGGCTATAAAAACCATTGGATGGGTGCACCTACCATGCCTGGCCCATACTATTAACCTGGTGGTAAGAGATGCCCTGCAAGCTTCAAAGCCCATCATTGATAAGGTGAAAGAGGCAGTGGAATACTTTCACAGAAGCACCGTGGGGGCACAAAAACTGAAGGAGACTCAACTACAAATGAAGATGGAGGAGCTCCGACCGAAACAGGATTGTCCCACAAGGTGGAATTCCACCTACTACATGTTGAAAAGCTTTATTGCCAGTAAAAATGCCATAATCTCCACCCTGGCCGTCACCAATGCACCTGTCCGCCACCTGTCCCAGGAGGAATGGACCACAGTGGAAGAAATGTGCACAATCTTGCAACCATTTGAGGAAGTCACTGTGGAACTCAGTGCAGAAAGGTATGTAGCTCAGTTGCACAGCAGTATATTTCTTTAGCATGCATGCATAGTACCTGATAGTAAATTATGAATATTTTATACAATATTAGAAATCTGTGTAATACACTGGAGTATATATCATTGTCATTAGATTTCTGTTGCCTGCATGCCAATTTCCTGATAAAAAATTATGGATATTTGATACCACAATAGATATCTGTTTAATACATTGTAATATTTATCATTGTTTCAGCTTTAAAATTGTAACATTAAAGTTTTTTTTTTTTTTTTTTCACCAGCTACTTGACAGCCTCGAAGGTCATAGTGCTGGCCAGGGGACTTCAAAGAGCCACCGCTGATTTCCGGCGAAACACTACAACAGCGGCAGCGCAAGGTGTGATCGACAGTCTGTGTGCGAGTATGTCATCGCGATTCCACAGGATTCATGCCAACCACATACTAGCAGAGACTGCTGCACTTGACCCGCGTTTTAAGAGGATGGCCTTCCCTGATGGCAAAACAGCAGATGAGACGTTTCAAAGGCTGTCAACTGCAGCAGCAAGAATTAGCAGTGGCACACCCATCCAACAGCAACCAGCTGTGGAAGGACTGGAAGGAGCAGGCAGTGGTGCTGGATCAATAGTTTGGAGCTATTTCCATGAGGAAGTAAGGGTGGCAACAATAATTCACATTTTTTTCTCTAAAAATCTCTAGAATGAAATCAGTCTGATTTCTCAGTCTAAAACTTCCACTAGCTGTAAATCACTGCATTTAATCTGTACATACTGCACATACTGTACATATGCAAATCTACTATTGTCACTTCTAATTAAATGCTAAACTGCATTTCATTACTCTGTTCTCTTACACTGTGTAATGACAAAAGTTGAATCTAATTTAATCTAATCTAATCACATAAAAATGGTATCTCCCATTGTTATATCTCCCACAGCTGGAACAGTGGAAGCCAGGAATCCAACCGCCGATGCTGTCATGGAGGTGCGAGCCTACCTGGAGGAGCCTCTTCTTCCAACACATGAGGATCCCCTCAAGTGGTGGGAGAGTCGAGCCCCTGTTTACCCCAGGCTTAGCAAGCTGATGGCCAAGAAGCTTGGTGTTGTGGCGACATCAGTTCCCTCTGAGAGAATATTCTCGAAAACTGGACAGATAATCTCAGAGAGTCGCCTTAAGCCCAAAAAGGTCAGAGCTCTTGTCTTCCTTAATGCAAATTTGCCCAAGGACAAGAAAAAGCCATAAAGTAAGGAACTGCTTTGTATTTATTTACATTGCATTTTGTGTTCATTTTGTGTTCATTTAAAACTTGAAGGGGCTGTATAAATATAAGTAAAATGTTTTGTTGTCTATCAAAATGTTCTTTTGTGATATACTGTTCTTGTACAGAAATTTTTCACTAAAAGCTGTTTTTTGCACAGACATTCATTGCAGCCGGCTTTGTTTTTGATGTTTATTTGTGAGTAGGTATTGTATGAATAACATAAGTCAACGTAGCTTTACACATACACACACTTTGTACTAAAGGTAAATCCAAAATAGTGATGTCACTGTCTAAGCAGAGGGATCAGGGATGTTGTGCAACCCTATGGAATATAGCCCACACATGACAAATGAGGTAATAATCAATATTTCAGAATAATTCAAACTCAGATATTGGTGTGTGATATCTTAGTTTTAATTATTTGACTACAAATCTCACCTCATCATTCCTCCCAGTGATAAACTGAGATGCCCCCAAGCTGTCTTCTTAAAACTGACAAAATATTTAAAAAGAGCCAAAAGAGCCATTCTTTTGAACAGCTCTTTGAAATGAACGGATCGCCAAGATCCGGATCCCCTCAAAGAGCCATAAATCCCATCACTACACCACTGTGAAACCACAGCAATAAATTACAATGACTAATTTTTTTTAACACCATGCATAAACCAAAAAAAAAAAAAACAGAGCTACACTGTCTTAAGGAAACACAGAGATATCACAATTTAGCACATGAATCTCAACAGTGGTGGCAATATTTTTTTTTTTTTTTTTATTCATGCAGCAGTGCATGCTGGGAGTTTATATTATCCTGGAACCCAGCATGCACTGCGACATGAAACTTTTGATTATCACCATTGTTGAGATTTATATGCTGATTGTTGATGTCTGTGTGTGTCCAGGATAAGCAGGAGTTCAAAATGTTTTGAAGCACTCAATGATTTTGATATTCTTCAGAAGACCTGATTACAGAAATATTGATATCATGTTGTATATTCACAGATATATGCTAAATATGAAATACCCATAAATTCAAATAATATATGCAGGAAAGATAAGATAATCAGACATGTCCAGGATTATTGTGACATCATCACTAAATCCAAAAACACCTGATCATCTTCCTTTTGGCTTTTTCTTGCCATAACAAATGTGTTTTATAAACTCACTGTTACAGCAGTCAGAGTGAGATGAAGGGTAAGAAGTCAAGGGACAAGAGACCAACTAAAGCAAATACTGATCTCCATCATGGTGACAACAAACTTTATTATTAACTCAATCTCTGTTAATTCTCAACAAGAACTTTTGTACATGTATGAAAGAAATAATCATAAACTGGTTTGTAAACTGGTTTCACACTCAGTGTGGCTGGAAGTCAGTTGTAGTTTTTGTGTTTCTCTTTTTTCTGTTCTTGTTTCTCTGTCCTTCAGTGATTCTGCTTATCAGGTGTTCATCAGTGTCTCAATTCACTCACTTCTTTTCATTCACTCTGTCAAGTGGACTATATTAGTGAACTAATGTAGGGAATAGTGAATGAGGGTATAGGGTGTGATTGGGAAAACAGCCTCTGAGTGTAGATTTTGAGCACTGTTAATTCACAGTATATTCCTGTAGGCTATTTTTGTTTTCTACGGTATATTACTGTTTTAATGGAAAATGGTATGATATTGTCAGAATTTGGCCTTTTTTTACAGCCAGGGTTAACAGTGTAGGGCATGAAAAACAAGACTTGAATTGTTTTTTTTGTTTGTTTTTTTACACATTTTTCAAAGAGATTTTCAGATGTCCACTTGAGTGGACAGCATGCATTTATAGTTTAAACTGAAGAGATACTGTATTAAACATGCCGTAATACAATAATCAAATAGATAAAGTATGTGTATTTAACAAACTAATCAATAAAATTATATCAAATCATGTAAAAACTATAAAATATATACAAAAAAATATAAATGTGAAATATTGCAAAGGCAATTGAACTTCATACAAGTTGCACTTCGCATGTCTTTGATATCAGAACATGAGGACGTGATTCCATCAGAATTTTCTACAGCCTGTCAAAGTACAACTGTGGAAACCACTCAGATGCTCCCTCCAGTGCACCAGAGTATGGAGATTTACCCTTATTAGCTGATAATTCTGATTATGTTCAAGATGGACACATTTCTATCATAGCCCTCCTCTGAGAAAACCTAGCAAAACGTTTTTTTCAATCTCATCTGAAATGAGCAGTGTTGGGGGTAACGCATTACAAATAACATGCATAATGCATTCAGATTACTTTTTGATGTTACAAGTAATGTGTTACAAGTAACATGCATTACATAATCAGATTACTTTTTGATGTTACGAGTAAAGAAACACATTACAATAATGTGCATGACGAAATCAGATTACTTTTTGATCTAACAAGTAAAGTAATGCATTACAAGCCACATACATTATGTAATCACATAACTTTTTTGATGTCAATGAAAATTACATTCTAATAATACAAATACATTTATTTACAGTCAAAAAAGTCACTCCAGATTAAGTATTTTCAAAAACAATATTCACAGTATAAGTATGAACTGTAGCTGAAATATAGCCATTGATGCATGAGGTCCACTATAGTGGACAGATTATTAATCAGATTTTTCTCCCAATCTAAAATTTGGGAAATGTAACTGTGATAGGACTCATTAGATATTGCTTGATGCTGCAATATATATATATATATATATATATATTTACCTATAAAGAGTCTCCTAGGATAGAAGGAATGGGTGGATATTCCAGAGCAACTTGGCATTTCTGACTGACCATTGGCCATCTTGGTTTGGAGGGGAAAAAAATCAAAACACAACGGCTTGCCAGTTAGTTGCAATGTCACTGAAGAGGATGGTGTGCAACTAAGCCATCAAAACCCGTGCAAATTTAAGAAAATGCTTTTTTAATAGCTGTCCACTGTAGTGACCACTATGCATGAAAGGGTTAATTAATTGTTTTTTTTACATTGAAGTTTTAGTATTATAGCCCCCCAAAAAATGCTGTTTAGCACGAACAATGTCATTTCCACCACAACCTGTCTTTACCACCACAATGAACACCGTGGTGGAAATGACTGTGGTGGAAATGACAATTCCCCCCTTTCTCTCTAAAATATCATGCTATGTTAGCCTGTTAATATTAGTTTTAGAGTTAGCATTAAATATACACAAATTACACATTATTAAATTACATTTATCCAGTTATTTGTGCGTCCATGTGAAATATGAGCTGTTTGGAAATGACGACTAATAAACATACTCTCAGTTTTAGTCAAATCAAGGTAAATATTTATTCTTTTCATTACCCCCTAAAGAGGAACCCCTGCACCCAGCCTTGTGTTCCACTGTGGAGTTTCTGTTGCTATGGTTACTAAGTATACAAACCTAAAACAATGATCCCAGGATTCTATTTTGTACAGTGTGGTGGAAATGACAGTGAACCCAAGGGACAAGGGTTCTACTTATGAAAAATATAGGAAAATGTGAATAAATATTGGAATATATAAAATATGTATAATTGAATTAGACAATATTTTATCATTTGTACTTGAAATCTACATTAAATATTTAATTTAGAATTAAGCGAGGTTGAAGGTACAAAGTCTGACTTAGGGACAGGGGAAAACAGTAAAAACCATGCATAAAAGGCCTCATATTATATAATAAAAAGAATGATTGAGCCATGGTACATTTTTTATAAGTTCCACTTGGGGTGAAGTAAATGTGGCAAAAACAAAAAAGAAGAAATGTTTTTTAGATTTTATTATTTCATCCAGGGACAAGAAAAGTACCATTAAAGAATCACCCTAAAGCGGATCAGAAGAGGGACGTGGAGGTTCATGCGGTGGATTCAACGCCTGATTTGAGCTAAATAAAGGAAAGTTGTCCTGCCTATCAACTTATGTGTGTGAGAGAGCTGTGCTAGTTTTTGCGTGAGACTAAGGGCTACTTTTACTCCTCCTCAGTGCTGCCGCTTTATATTGGATCACGGAGTTGCGTAAAGGGACCATAGACATAATGAATACATAGACGCCCTATTGGCCACTTTGGAACGTTGCTGCGATACGTCAACGTGTCCGCCATTTTGTGGAGGGCAAGACTGCGCTATAATCAAATGCAAGTAAACAGGTGAGCTGCGGTTTTTCTGTATAAAAAACAAAAAAAATTACATTTATCAACCGATTTCAGTGGTTTGTATGTGGTGTACAAAAAAGTTCCATCTGTAGTTATTTAAAATCTCGATAGTTAGACTTATAAAATATATATTTTTTTTAATAAGGAATGGCCAAAGCTCAGGCTTGTCATGTATTTGGCTTTTCATTCTTGGATAAGAATTGTGAACACCCCCATACTGAGATATAATTAAATTTTCACATTAAATTAAATAAAGTTTTCTTATTGTGGGAAAAGCATATTCTGTCATTGACCCGATTTTAGCAATAACAAAGATAACTGATGGATCCTTTATGGTAATACATATAATATGGTACAACTACAGTGCAATGCAAATAGTAAATATAAGATAAAGTGAGAGGTAGGCTAATAGTAAATCGTTTAGTCAATAAAATAAACAAACAGTAGCCTATACAGCAAATAAAATAGTAATGAAAAGTATAATTATATAATATCATAAGTACTAATATAATAATAATAATAATAATATATTGATAATAGCATATAGTTTATGTATAATACTATAATAATAGCAATAGAATATGAAATATAAATTACAGAATATAGACAATAAAAAATAATAAGTTAAATAGTTACTATGAATAGTAAAATCATTTAACAGCATAACTATAATAGATTGATAATCGCAAGTGGTATATTATTATAATAACAATAATAAACTAGACGGTAAAGTTCGTAGACAAACTTTAAGTTGGCTTGAAAAAGCCTAGCCAGAAAGTTTGAAAAAGTTTTAAACTATTTTAGCATGGTTTACCATGATTTACCATGTTTTACCATGTTTCTAGTATGGGTTACCACATTGCTAGCATGATTTACCATGTTTTAACATGACCATGGGTGGTTGGATGGATAGATCAAGATAAGAAAGATTATAGAAAGAAAGGAAAGAAAGAAAGAAAGAAAGAAAGATAGTAAGAAAGAAAGAAAAAAGAAAGATGGTTAGAAAGAAAGAAAGAAAGAAAGAAAGAAGGAAAGAAAGATGGAAAGAAAGAAAGAAAGAAAGAAAAAAGAAAGATGGTAGGAAAGAAAGATGGTAAGAAAAAAGATGGTAAGAAAGATGGTTAGAAAGAAAGATGGTAAGAAAGAAGGAAAGAAAGAAGGTAAGAAAGAAAAAAGAAAGTAAGAAAGATGGTTAGAAAGAAAGAAAGAATGCAAGAAAGAATGAAAGAAAGAAGGAAAGAAAGAAGGAAAGAAAGAAGGAAAGAAAGATGGTAAGAAAGAAAGAAAAAAAGAAAGATGGTTAGAAAGAAAGAAAGAAAGAAATATGGTTAGAAAGAAAGAAGGTAAGAAGGAAAGAAAGAAAGATGGTTAGAAAGAAAGAAAGAAAGAAAGAGAAAGAAAGAAAGAAAGACGGTAAGAAGGAAAGAAAGAAAGATGGTAAGAAAGAAGGAAAGAAAGAAAGAAAGATGGTAAGAGAAAGAAAGAAAGATGGTAAGAGAAAGAAAGAAAGATGGTAAGAGAGAAAGAAAGGAAAGAAAGAAAGAAAGAGAAAGAAGGAAAGAAAGAAAAAGATGGAAAGAAAGAAAAAAGAAAGGAAGAAAGAAGGTTAGAAGGAAAGAAAGATGGTAAGAAAGAAAAAGAAAGAAAGATGGTAAGAAAGAAGGAAAGAAAGAAAGAAAGAAAGAAAGAAGGTTAGAAAGAAAGAAAGAAAGAAAGAAAGAAGGTTAGAAAGAAGGAAAGAAAGATGGTAAGAGAAAGAAAGAAAGAAAGAAAGAAAGAAAGAAAGAAAGAAAGAAATATGGTAAGAAAGAAAGAAGGAAAGAAAGAAAAAGAAAGAAGGTTAGAAAGAAAGAAAGAAAGATGGTAAGAAAGAAAAAAGAAAAAGATGGTAAGAAAGAAGGAAAGAAAGACAAAGAAAGAAAGAAAGGAAGAAAGAAGGTTAGAAAGAAAGAAAGAAAGAAGGTTAGAAAGAAGGAAAGAAAGATGGTAAGAGAGAAAGAAAGAAAGAAAGAAATATGGTAAGAAAGAAAGAAGGAAAGAAAGAAAAAGAAAGAAAGAAGGTTAGAAAGAAAGAAAGAAAGATGGTAAGAGAAAGAAAGAAAGAAAGAAATATGGTAAGAAAGAAAGAAGGAAAGAAAGAAAGAAGGTTAGAAAGAAAGAAAGAAAGAAAGATGGTAAGAAAGAAAAAAGAAAAAGATGGTAAGAAAGAAGGAAAGAAAGACAGAGAAAGAAAGGAAGAAAGAAGGTTAAAAAGAAAGAAAGAAAGAAAGAAAGAAGGTAAGAAAGAAGGAAAGAAAGACAGAAAGAAAGAAAGGAAGAAAGAAGGAAAGAGAAAGAAAGAGAAAGAAGGAAAGAAAGAAAAAGATGGAAAGAAAGAAAGAAAGGAAGAAAGAAGGTTAGAAAGAAGGAAAGAAAGATGGTAAGAGAAAGAAAGAAAGAAAGAAAGAAGATTAGAAAGAAGGAAAGAAAGATGGTAAGAAAGAAATATGGTAAGAAAGAAGGAAAGAAGGAAAGAAAGAAAGAAAGAAAGAAAGAAAGAAAGGAAAGAAAGAAGATTAGAAAGAAGGAAAGAAAGATGGTAAGAAAGAAAGAAAGAAAGAAAGAAGATTAGAAAGAAGGAAAGAAAGATGGTAAGAAAGAAATATGGTAAGAAAGAAGGAAAGAAGGAAAGAAAGAAAGAAAGAAAGAAAGAAAGGAAAGAAAGAAGGAAAGAAGATTAGAAAGAAGGAAAGAAAGATGGTAAGAAAGAAAGAAAGCAAGAAAGAAAGATGGTAAGAGAAAGAAAGAAAGAAAGAAAGAAAGGGTGTTCTGGGTGGTTGCTCTGGTGTTGCTAGGCGGTTGCTAGGGTATTCTGGGTGGTTGCTAGGGCGTTGCTAGGCAGTTGCTAGGGTGTTCTGGGTGGTTGCTAGGCGGTTGCTAGGGTATTCTGGGTGGTTGCTAGGGCGTTGCTAGGGTGTTCTGGGTGGTTGCTAGGGTGTTGCTAGGCGGTTGCTAGGGTATTCTGGGTGGTTGCTAGGGCGTTGCTAGGCAGTTGCTAGGGTGTTCTGGGTGGTTACTATGGTGTTGCTAGGTGGTTGCTAGGGTATTTTGGGTGGTTGCTAGGCGGTTGCTAGGCAGTTGCTAGGGTGTTCAGGGCGGTTGCTAAGGTATTATGGGTGGTTACTTTGGTGTTACTCAGTGGTTGGTAGTTGTCACTGATGATTACTATTGCAGTTCTTAGCATTTTCTTGGCATGATTTAGCACTTACCTAATCACTATTAGCATGTAGCTATTCACAGCTAGCATGTGTAGCATGTTGGAATTCCTCCTTGCTAGTATGAGTCAAAAGAGCCAACCCCCATCTCTATACGATGTTCTGATGCAGAGAAATAGGTCTTGCAAAATGGTTGCTAAGGTACTTTGTTTGGTTGCTAGGGAATGGCTTGGCATCTGCCAATCATGAAACTCTAAAGGCTGCTTGTCAGTATGAATGATATAAACCAACTCCCGTTCCTCTGTGACATTTAGAATGAAAGACATCCCTCTATGGACTTTGGTTGCTAAGGTGCTTGACAATGGTTGCTAGGGCGGGGCTAGCAAGTGTTGTGGTGTCTCATGAATGGCTGTTTGCTGCCCTGAGTCAAACTTGTCTTAATCCCATCTCTTTATGATGTTCTGATGCAGAGATATAGGTCTTGTAAAATGGTTGCTAGGGTACTCTGTTTGGTTGCTATGGAGTTGCTTGGCAGCTGCCAATGATGAAACTGCAAAGGCTTCTTGTCACTATGAATGATATAAACCAACTCCCATGCCTCTGTGACATTCAGAATGGAAGATATCCCTCTTTGGATTTTGGTTGCTAAGGTTTTCGACAATGGTTGCTAGGGAGGGGCTAGGAAGTGTTGAGGTGATTCATGATTGGCTGTTTGCTGCCCCGAGTCAAATGAGACAACCCCCATGTTTCTATGACAATTCAGTCCGGAGATATCCCTTTGATCTCTTTCAATTGAAGTCTATGGGACTTGTTGCTAAGGCGCTCTAAATGGTTGCTAGGGCGTGGCTTGATAGCTTCACCATTATCCTTAGAGACTGATTGGTCATCTGAGTAAAATGAGCCCTCCCCCTTGTCTCTATGACACTGTGATCCAGAGCTACGTTCAATACAAAGTCCCTATGCAATTTACCATAGTAGGAAAAGCATGTGTGTTTCACGGGATGCTCCTTCCCCATAGTAAGTCAATGGGGCAACTTTGGGCATCTCCTGCCCCCCAGGGGTGCAACTTTTACCCCATTGTGAGGTATGTTCTTACAGAGCCTGTCAGCCTCTTCAAATGTGGCAAATCACACGTTTCTGCGAAATCCTTGCTCAGAGCTATGTGTGGTCAAAGTTCGTTGCAATGTTAAGTCAATGGGACTTTTTTGGCCGCTTTTTCGCCCCTGGGGCAAACACCGCACCCCCGATCGCTTATAAAAGTCATAGCACACCTCTCCTTAATGAGCCGGTCGATTTGACACCTCACTCAGGGGTCTGTGACAAACGGTGCGGGGCAAGTTACGCGCCAAACTTTTGTCCGGAATAATAAGAAGAATAATAATAAGTATGCAAGAGAACACTAATGATGCCTTGCTTTCAGCAAGCACCATTAATAAGTATGAGCAATAACAATAGTGATGCCTTGCTTTCAGCAAGCACCACTAATAATAACTAGAATGTACATTTCCTGAAGAAAATGTGAAATGGTGCTTGCAGTGGCAAAACTCGCCACTTGGTTGCTAGAGTGTGGTACATGATTGCATACGAGCCAACAAACATGTCTGTACGATGTTCTGCTGCTGAGATATGGCTTATTCGTGTTGTTCAGGTGGTTGCTAGGGTGTTGCTAGGGTGTTCTGGGTGGTTGATAGGCAGTTGCTAGGGTATTCTGGTTGGTTGCTAGGGTGTCGCTAGGCAGTTGCTAGGGTATTCTGGGTGGTTGCTAGGGCGTTGCTAGGCAGTAGCTAGGGTGTTCTGGGTGGTTGCTAGGTGGTTGCTAGGGCGTTTTGGGTGATTGCTAGGCGGTTGCTAATGTGTTCTGGGTGGTTGCTAGGCAGTTGCTATGGTATTCTGGGTGGTTGCTAGGGCGTTGCTAGGCAGTTGCTAGGGTGTTCTGGGTGGTTGCTAGGGCGTTGCTAGGCAGTTGCTAGGGTGTTCTGGGTGGTTGCTAGGGCGTTGCTAGGCAATTGCTAGGGTGTTATGGGTGGTTGCTAGGCGGTTGCTTGGGTATTCTTGGTGGTTGCTAGGGCGTTGCTAGGCAGTTGCTAGGGTGTTCTGGGTGGTTGCTAGGTGGTTGCTAGGGTGTTCTGGGTGGTTGATATGGTGTTGTTAGGCGGTTGCTAGGGTATTCTGGGTGGTTGCTAGGGCGTTGTTAGGCAGTTGCTAGGGTATTCTGGGTGGTTGCTAGGGCGTTGTTAGGCAGTTGCTAGGGTATTCTGGGTGGTTGCTAGGGTATTCTGGGTGGTTGCTAGGGCATTGCTAGGCAGTTGCTAGGGTGTTTTTTTGGTGGTTGCTATGGTGTTGCTAGGCGGTTGCTAGGGTATTCTGGGTGGTTGCTAGGCGGTTGCTAGGGTATTCTTGGTGGTTGCTAGGGCGTTGCTAGGCAGTTGCTATGGTATTCTGGGTGGTTGCTCTGGTGTTCCTAGGTGGTTGCTAGGGTATTTTGGGTGGTTCCTAGGGAGTTGCTAGGCAGTTGCTAGGGTGTTCAGGGCGGTTGCTAAGGTATTATGGGTGGTTACTATGGTGTTACTAAGTGGTTTGTAGTTGTCACAGATGATTACTATTGGAGTTCTTAGCATTTGCTTGGCATGATTTAGCACTTTACTAATCGCTATTAGCATGTAGCTATTCACAGCTAGCATTTGTAGCATGTTGGAATTCCTCTTTGCTAGCATGAGTCAAAAGAGCCAACTCCCATCTCTATACGATGTTCTGATGCAGAGAAATAGGTCTTGCAAAATGGTTGCTAAGGTACTTTGTTTGGTTGCTAGGGAGTGGCTTGGCAGCTGCCAATCATGAAACTCCGAAGGCTGCTTGTCAGTATGAATGATATAAACCAACTACCATTCCTCTGTGACATTCAGAATGAAAGATATCCCTCTATGAATTTTGGTTGCTAAGGTGCTTGACAATGGTTGCTAGGGCGGGGCTAGCAAGTGTTGTGGTGTCTCATGAATGGCTGTTTGCTGCCCTGAGTCAAACTTGTCTTAACCCCATCTCTTTATGATGTTCTGATGCAGAGATATAGGTCTTGTAAAATGGTTGCTAGGTTACTCTGTTTGGTTGCTATGGAGTTGCTTGGCAGTTGCCAATGATGAAACTGCAAAGGCTTCTTGTCACTATGAATGATATAAACCAACTCCCATGCCTCTGTGACATTCAGAATGGAAGATATCCCTCTTTGGATTTTGGTTGCTAAGGTGCTCGACAATGGTTGCTAGGGAGGGGCTAGGAAGTGTTGAGGTGATTCATGATTGGCTGTTTGCTTCCCCGAGTCAAATGAGACCACCCCCATGTTTCTATGACAATTCAGTCCAGAGATATCCCTTTGATCTCTTTCAATGGAAGTCTATGGGACTTGTTGCTAAGGTGCTCTAAATGGTTGCTAGGGCGTGGCTTGATAGCTTCACAATGAGCCTGAGAGACTGATTGGTCGTCTGAGTAAAATGAGCCCGCCCCCTTGTCTCTATGACACTGTGATCCAGAGCTACGTTCAATACAAAATCCCCATGCAATGTGTAGGACGGCCCATTTCATGGGCCGTCCTACACCATTGTAAGTCAATGGGAAACTTTGGGACGCTCCTGCCCCCCAGGGGTGCAACTTTTACCCCATTGTGAGGTATGTTCTTACAGAGCCTGCCAGCCTCTTCAAATGTGGTGACCCACATGTCTGTACGAAATCCTCTCTCAGAGCTACGAGTGGTCAAAGTTCGTTGCAATGTTAAGTCTATGTGACTTTTTTGGCTGCTTTTTTGCCCCTGGGGCAAACATCATACCCCCGATCGCTTATAAAAGTCATAGCACACCTCTCCTCAATGAGCCGGTCGATTTGACACCTCTGTCAGGGGTCTGACACAAACGGTGCGGGGCGAGTTACGCGCCAAACTTTGTCCAGAATAATAATAATAACTAGAATGTACATTTCCTGAAGAAAATGTGAAGTGGTGCTTGCAGTGGCAAAACTCGCCACTCGGTTGCTAGGGTGTTATACATGATTGCATACGAGCCAACAACCATGTCTGTACGATGTTGTGGAGCTGAAATATGGCTTCTATATGTTGCAATATGGTTGCTAGGTGGCTCTAAATGGTTGCTAGGGTGTGAATACACAGTTACCATGGTGATATTTACAGACTGTTTTACAACTGAAACTAATGAGCCAACCCCCATCTCTATACAATATTCTGATGCAGAGATGTAGTTCTTGTAAAATGGTTGCTAGGGTACTCTGTTTGGTTGCTATGGAGTTGCTTGGCAGCTGCTAATGATGAAACTGCAAAGGCTTCTTGTCAGTATGAATGATATAAACCAACTCCCATCTCTATACGATGTTCTGATGCAGAGAAATACGTTTAGCTAAACGGTTGCTAGGGTACTCTGTTTGGTTGCTAGCGAGTGGCTTGTCAGCTGTCAATGATGAAATTCCAAAGGCTTCTTGTCAGTATGAATGATATAATCCGACTCCCATGCCTCTGTGACATTCAGAATGGAAGATATGCCTCTTTGGATTTTGGTTGCTAGGGTACTCTGTTTGGTTGCTATGTAGTTACTTGGCAGCTGCCAATGATGCAATTCCAAAGGCTTCTTGTCACTATGAATGATATAAACCAACTCCCATGCATCTGTGACATTCAGAATGGAAGATACCCCTCTTTGGATTTTGGTTACTAGGGTACTCTGTTTGGTTGCTAGGGAATGTCTTGGCAGCTGCCAATCATGAAACTCAAAGGCTGCTTGTCAATATGAATGATATAAACCAACTCCCATGCCTCTGTGACATTCAGAATGGAAAATATCCCTGTTTGGATTTTGGTTGCTAGGGTACTCTGTTTGGTTGCTATGGAGTTGCTTGGCAGCTGCCAATGATGAAACTACAATGGCTTCTTTTCACTATGAATGAAATAAACAAACTCCCATGCCTCTGTGACATTCAGAATGGAAGATATCCCTCTTTGGATTTTGGTTGCTAGGGTACTCTATTTGGTTGCTAGGGAGTGGCTTGTCAGCTGCCAATCATGAAACACCAAAGGCTTCTTGTCAGTATGAATGACATAAACCAACTCCCATGCCTCTGTGACATTCAGAATGGAAGATATCCCTCTTTGAATTTTGGTTGCTAGGGTAATCTGTTTGGTTGCTATGGAGTTGCTTGACAGCTGCCGTTGATGAAACTGCAAAGGCTTTTTGTTACTATGAATGATATAAACCAACTCCCATGCCTATGTGACATTCAGAATGGAAGATATCCCTCTTTGGATTTTGGTTGCTAAGGTACTCTAATTGGTTGCTAGGGAGTTGCTTGGCAGCTGCCAATCATGAAACTCCAAAGGCTTCTTGTCACTATGAATTATATAAACCAACCTCCATCTCTATACAATGCTCTGATACAGAGATATAGGTCTTGCTAAATAGTTGCTAGGGTACTCTGTTTGGTTGCTATGGAGTGGCTTGGCAGCTGCTTATGATGAAACTCCAAAGGCTGCTTTTTCAGTATGAATGATATAAACCAACTCCCATGCATCTGCGGCATTCAGAATGGAAGATATCCCTCTTTGGATTTTGGTTGCTAGGGTACTCTGTTTGGTTGCTAGGGAGTGGCATGTCAGCTGCCAATCATGAAACTCCAAAGGCTTCTTGTCACTATGAATGATATAAACCAACTCCCATGCCTCTGTGACATTCAGAATGGAAGATATCCCTCTTTGGATTTTGGTTGCTAAGGTCCTCGACAATGGTTGCTAGGGAGGGGCTTGGAAGTGTTGAGGTGATTCATGATTGGCTGTTTGCTGCCCCGAGTCAAATGAGACCACCCCCATGTTTCTATGACAATTCAGTCCGGAGATATCTCTTTGAACTCTTTCAATGGAAGTCAATGGGACTTGTTGCTAAGGGGCTCTAAATGGTTGTTAGGGCGTGGCTTGATAGCTTCACCACGATCCTGAGAGACTGATTGGTCATCTGAGTAAAATGAGCCCTCCCCCTTGTCTCTATGACACTGTGATCCAGAGCTACGTTCAATACAAAGTCCCTATGCAATTTACCATAGTAGGAAAAGCATGTGTGTTTCACGGGATGTTCCTTCCCCATAGTAAGTCAATGGGGCAACTTTGGGCATCTCCTGCCCCCCAGGGGTGCAACTTTTACCCCATTGTGAGGTATGTTCTTACAGAGCCTGTCAGCCTCTTCAAATGTGGCAAATCACACGTTTCTGCGAAATCCTCGCTCAGAGCTATGTGTGGTCAAAGTTCGTTGCAATGTTAAGTCAATGGGACTTTTTTGGCCGCTTTTTCGCCCCTGGGGCGAACACCGCACCCCTGATCGCTTATAAAAGTCATAGCACACCTCTCCTTAATGAGCCGGTCGATTTGACACCTCACTCAGGGGTCTGTGACAAACGGTGCGGGGCGAGTTACGCGCCAAACTTTGGGCGGAATAATAATAATAATAAGAAGAAGAACTAGAATGTACATTTCCTGAAGAAAATGTAAAGTGGTGCTTGCAGTGGCAAAACTCTCCACTTGGTTGCTAGGGTGTTGTACATGATTGCATTCGAGCCAACAACCATGTCTGTACGATGTTGTGGAGCTGATCTATGGCTTCTATATGTTGCAATATGGTTGCTAGGTGGCTCTAAACGGTTGCTAGGGTGTGAATTCAGTTACCATGGTGATAGTTACAGACTGTTTCCCAACCAAAACAAAAGAGCCAACCCCCATCTCTATACGATGTTCTGATGCAGAGACATGGGTCTTGATAAACGGTTGTTAGGGTCCTCTGTTTGGTTGCTAAGGAGTGGCTTGGCAGCTGCCAATCATGAAACTCCAAAGGCTGCTTGTCAGTATGTATGATTCAAACCAAATCCCATGCCTCTGTGATATTCAGAATGGAAGATATCCCTCTTTGGATTTTGGTTGCTAGGGTACTCTGTTTGGTTGCCATGGAGTTGCTTGGCAGCTGCCAATGATGAAACTGCAAAGGCTTCTTGTCACTGTGAATGATATAAACCAACTCCCATTCCTCTGTGACATTCAGAATGTAAGATATCCCTCTTTGGATTTTGGTTGCTAGGGTTCTCTGTTTGGTTGCTATGGATTTGCTTGACAGCTGCCAATGATGAACCTGCAAAGGCTTCTTGTCACTATGAATGATATAAACCAACTCCCATGCCTCTGTGACTTTCAGAATGGAAGCTAACCCTCTTTGTATTTTGGTTGCTAGGGTTCTCTGTTTGGTTGCTATGGATTTGCTTGACAGCTGCCAACGATGAAACTGCAAAGTCTGCTTGTCAGTATGAATGATATAAACCAACTCCCATGCCTCTGTGACATTCAGAATGGAATATATCCCTCTATGGTTTTTGGTTGCTAAGGTGATCGACAATTGTTGCTAGGGAGTGGCTTGGCAGCTGCCAATGATGAAACTGCAAAGGCTTCTTATCACTATGAATGATATAATCCAACTCCCATGCCTCTGTGACATTCAGAATGGAAGATATCCCTCTTTGGATTTTGGTTGCTAGGGTTCTCTGTTTGGTTGCTATGGAGTTGATTGGCAGCTGCTAATGATGAAACTGCAAAGGCTTCTTGTCAGTATTAATGATATAAACCAACCCTCATCTCTATACGGTGTTCTGATGCAGAGATATAGGTCTTGCAAAACGGTTGCTAGGGAACTCTGTTTGGTTGCTAGGGAGTGGCTTGGCAGCTGCCAATCATGAAACCCCAAAGGCTTCTTGTCACTATGAATGATATAAACCAACACCCGTCTCTATACAATGTTCTGATACAGAGATAGAGGTATTGCTAAATAGTTGCTAGGGTACTCTGTTTGGTTGCTATGGAGTGGTTTGGCAGCTGCCAATGATGAAACTCCAAAGGCTGCTTGTCAGTATGTATGGTATGTAACGCAAAGCACATGATCAGACGGCGTGTTGATTAAATTACTGAGATTAGCCCGTGAGTCTGGGACCTAATCAACATACTGGAATACTCATTTACAGACACCTCCATTGTCTCAAGATTCTGCCGCGTAAGACGTGCAGACCAAATGGCGCTCACAAATGACTTAAAGGTACCGTATGTAGGATTGTGGCCAAAACTGGTACTGCAATCACTTTAAAAATACTGTAGAGCCGTGTATCCCCTCCCCCTCCCCCCTGACTCGAGGTTGCCAGATAAGCTGCAGGATTCAGCAGAAACGTATGCTGCTTCAATGAGCTTCCAATGGCAAGTGACGACGAGACGTACCCAGTAAGTTTTTTTTCTGTTAATTGTGTTTATGCTTTATGAGAGATATTTTGATGAGTAATTACTTATTTAAAAAATGTACTAATTGTTGAGGTGCTGGGGCCATAATAGCTGAAGAGATAAGCGTTTTTGATTTGATATTTAATTTGATTTGATTTCTTTATTTTGAACATATAAATACAATTACAATTAAAAAAAATCTGAGGAAAAAAAAGGATAATAGTAAAACAAAACAAAAAACATATAGACTTAAACAACAAAATAATACTTCCTTATTTTTCAATACGAAAAAAAAAAAACTCGATTTACAAGTGCTAAAGTTTTTGTCATAAGTAGGCTAAAAACAGAATAAACATTTGCCACAGAAATTATAACACGGGACAAATTCAATATAACCAAAGGCTATCACAGGGTTGTTTTCAGTCCCATCAGAAAATATTGTTAGAGTAACTAAATTACATTAGCAATGGTCATACAGGTCAACTTGCAGCATGTGTAACTTAGTCCACGATATACTGTACGTGAAGAACGAATGACGAATAATTTTTTCTGAGGTAAAGTTAGGCTTGTCTCAATTACGTTTCAAATTGCCATAATGGGCGTGCTAATGTTTTCATCAGCGTCTCAGCATAATGACAGAGAAACGGGCTCCTATAATGCATTGCAAATGCATACGTCCATGTGAGCTAACGTTACGTTGCTTGAACATGCATAACTTTGTTCGACTGTCATGAATATATGAAATGTCCATTGACATCCAGTACAAGTTAGCCAAGATGAATCTTACCTGTCTAGGAGAAAATCAGCAACGTTGCGTCTGTGTTCAAGTTCTTCTCCGTTTTCAGCCGCCTGCCCGCCTCCATCTTTCAAAAGCATCTCCTATACAACTTCTGGTTTTATTTCGGACTTTGTCACAACGAATTTCTGAATTATAACGAGGTCTTTTTGATTTAGTAACGTTAGACATTTTTATCCGACTAGAGTTAGGGTAGGTTAGGTTAGAGCAAAGCTGGCAACCCGGATCCCGAAACACTACTGACTTCGTGATTGGTAGATGGGTGGAGGGCGGCGCTCAGGCCAAAACACAAAATGACAACATCAACATCAGTTGAGGGCTGCAAGTCCACTTTTTAAATGACAATATCCTGGCCATACTACTGTTGTCAGTGATATAAGTATTTGAAATGAACATGATTTCTTAATGTCTAGTGACACATCAGGGCAATTTTATGATTAATTGAAATACATTTCTTACATACAGCTCCTTTAAATCATTGACGGCCTATCTGAAATGAACAGACTTACTGCTAAATCAACAGAAACCCTTTTGTTTATGGCCGGACGAACATCCGCTGACCAGTAGAGCGATCTCCAAAAAAAAAAACCCCCTTTGGACATCTCGCACACTGATTTACACCTCAGAACAACAAGACTTTATCCGAACAGATGTCCCAAACCATGTTAAGTGCATCATTGTGAAAAACGCACACACATAACCTCTCACCCCTCCCTCCAAGAGCAAAAGTTCAGCAGCGCGGTGAACTCTCAGTGACACACACACACAGAAACACACACAGATCCTACACGTGTGACTCAGAATCATCTTGTGAAATGTTTAAAATGTATTCTCTTGATGTATGCATGATCCCTTGTCCCAAATATTATGCCTATATAGTTTTATTGATTTGTAATCCATTTAATGTGACTATAATCGCGAAAAATCATGTATCCGCGGGTGACTATGTCATAGAGATACCATTCATGGTATCATTGTGTTCCATAAATCCCAACGGTGTGGAATCTTTAACCCAAAATCTCCGAAGACGCATTATTTTATTAAATCCAGTGTTATTAACGATAGGAACAAATTTAGCTTCTCCTTAACTATTAGGAAGGGGCGTGAGCCTCCACAAAACGTCAGGAGGTAGTCACAATCGCCCTTCCAGGCGATTGGGTCATGCACCTAAAGAGGCTGGGCTTAACCCCTTCAAAATGCCACGCTTCTCTGATCTCAGGGCACATCGCCAGAGAGAGAAAAACGACACGCCTTCTTCCATCCTTGGAAGCTTCGTTCGCGTTTATTTTCATTTTTCTTCTAAGTTTTATTTTCTTAAAACTACCTTACTTCAGTTTTGATAGTCTCCTTCAACCAACCCAAGATACCAACTTAAAACTAAAGATCATTCTGCTGAGTTCCGCTCGCTTCAAGTCGCTATAGCAACTAGACGCTGTAAGCACGTGACTCCGCTTCCGTCCAACACAGACGAGACCACACAAAGAGGGCCGATCTACAACTCAGACGTAACGTAGACCTTAATTTTCGATCTGAAGTGCTGTTTAAAGTGCCTAATATTGCTGTGCCTATTGGGGTCTTGTTGTGACTGACTAAACTGTCTCTACCTATCTCTAAATTCTTTTGCACACACATCTACACATACACACCCATCTACACACACACACACAATCACGTGTTCTTGGACAGAAACACACGGCCACGTGCTGCGAAAGGCGTGCTCCTACACACGCACCCACACACACACACCTCTCCTTACCACGCTCTCTGTGTACACACACAAAACCCATTCTTAAAATTCTCGTTCTCTCTCTCTCTCTCTCTCTCTCTCTCTCTAATATTCTCCCTTTTCCTTCCCCTACTCTAACCTTGATCTTACTTTTGTTTTGTTGTATTCCTTATTTGCGATCGTATATTGTTTTTTTTGTTTATGCATATTTACTCCTGTGTGATTTAAACTAGTATATGTAACCAGTAGTTCGTTTGAATAAACTTTGTTAAATCATTTGAATTGAGATTGCCTGTTTGTTTCAATACTGAGTCCCTGAGTAGTGCAGATCTTTACCTCTCAACGCTCTACGATAAATTTTACTATTGAAAGACATCTCAAATGGTCTAAAGCACTAAGATAGTTGTTTTCTTGTGGCCACAGAAAAGAAATTGTCTATCAGTGTTAAAGACGTGAGATTTCCGTTCAGATATTGTACATTTTGTGTGCTGGACATACAGTTCGTACAATAAATGAACATTCTTCAACTTATATCTAAAATTTCCCCAAATTGAACATATTCTACCCGTCTATATCAGTGAGTACTACAAGTAATTGTGTAACCTCTGATATAAGCCGAAGTTTTGACTAATTCCCTATTTGGTAATTCTTTAATTCATGTAAGCAACATATGCATATTCATATTAAGGCTAATTTGAGCTAATTAATTCCCTAACATAAGTCATTGTTGTTACAGGTATAAACCAGCTCCCATGCCTCTGTGACATTCAGAATAGAAGATATCCCTCTTTGGAATTTGGTTGCTAGGGTACTCTGTTTGGTTGCTATGGAGTTACTTGACAGCTGCCAATGATGAAACTGCAAAGGCTTCTTGTCACTATGAATGATATAAACCAACTCCCATGCCTCTGTGACATTCAGAATGGAAGATATCCCTCTAGGATTATGGTTGCTAAGGTGCTCGACAATGGTTGCTAGGGAGGGGCTAGGAAGAGTTGAGGTGATTCATGATTGGCTGTTTGCTGCCCCAAGTCAAACGAGACCACCCTCAAGTTTCTATGACAATTCAGTCCGGAGATATCCCTTTGAACTCTTTCAATGGAAGTGTATGGGACTTGTTGCTAAGGTGCTCTAAGTGGTTGCTAGGGCGTGGCTTGATAGCTTCACAATGATCCTGAGAGACTGATTGGTCGTCTGAGTAAAATTAGCCCACCCCCTTGTCTCTATGACACTGTGATCCAGACCTACGTTCATTACAAAATCCCTATGCAATTTACCATAGTAGGAAAAGCATGTGTGTTTCATGGGACATTCCTTCCCCATAGTAAGTCAATGGGGCAACTTTGGGACGCTCCTGCCCCCCAGGGGTGCAACTTTTACCCCATTGTGAGGAATGTTCTTACAGAGCCTGTCAGCCTCTTCAAATGTGGCAAATCACACGTTTCTGCAAAATCCTCGCTCAGAGCTATGAGTGCTCAAAGTTCGTCGCAATGTTAAGTCAATGGAACTTTTTGGGCTGCTTTTTGGCCCCTGGGGCGAACACCGCACCCCCGATCGCTTATAAAAGTCATAGCACACCTCTCCTCAATAAGCCGGTCGATTTGACACCTCATTCATGGGTCTGTGACAAACGGTGCGGGGCGAGTTACGCGCCAAACTTTGTCCAGAATAATAAGAAGAAGAAGAAGAAGAACTAGAATGTACATTTCCTGAAGAAAATGTGAAATGGTGCTTGCAGTGGCAAAACTCGCCACTCGGTTGCTAGAATGTGGTACATGATTGCATACGAGCCAACAAACATGTCTGTACGATGTTCTGGTGCTGAGATATGGCTTATTCGTGTTGTTCAGGTGGTTGCTAGGGTGTTCTGGGTGGTTGCTAGGCAGTTGCTAGGGTATTCTGGGTGGTTGCTAGGGTGTTGCTAGGGTATTCTGGGTGGTTGCTAGGGCATTGCTAGGCAGTTGCTAGGGTGTTTTGGGTGGTTGCTAGGGTGTTGCTAGGCGGCTGCTAGGGTGTTCTGGGTGGTTGCTAGGCAGTTGCTAGGGTATTCTGGGTGGTTGCTAGGGTGTTGCTAGGGTGTTCTGGGTGGTTGCTAGGTTGTTGCTAGGCGGTTGCTAGGGTGTTCTGGGTGGTTGCTATGGTGTTGCTAGGCGGTTGCTAGGGTATTCTAGGTGGTGACTAGGGCGTTGCTAGGCAGTTGCTAGGGTATTCTGGGTGGTTGCTAGGCGGTTGCTAGGGTGTTCTGGGTGGTTGCTATAGTGTTGCTAGGCGGTTGCTAGGGTATTCTGGGTGGTTGCTAGGGCGTTGCTAGGCAGTTGCTAGGGTGTTCTGGGTGGTTGCTAGGGTGTTGCTAGGCAGTTGCTAGGGTGTTCTGGGTGGTTGCTCTGGTGTTGCTAGGCGGTTGCTAGGGTATTCTGGGTGGTTGCTAGGGCGTTGCTAGGCAGTTGCTAGGGTGTTCTGGGTGGTTGCTAGGCGGTTGCTAGGGTATTCTGGGTGGTTGCTAGGGCGTTGCTAGGGTGTTCTGGGTGGTTGCTAGGGTGTTGCTAGGCGGTTGCTAGGGTATTCTGGGTGGTTGCTAGGGCGTTGCTAGGCAGTTGCTAGGGTGTTCTGGGTGGTTACTATGGTGTTGCTAGGTGGTTGCTAGGGTATTTTGGGTGGTTGCTAGGCGGTTGCTAGGCAGTTGCTAGGGTGTTCAGGGCGGTTGCTAAGGTATTATGGGTGGTTACTTTGGTGTTACTCAGTGGTTGGTAGTTGTCACCAGGGTTTTTCCTGCATAGACAATTATGAGGCGGCCGCCTCCGTCAAATTTCGTGCCGCCTCCGCCTCTCGACAAAACTCGGACAGACAGTCACGTGCTCATATACACTTTTTCCACCGTGACGGTTCTGTTGCGGTTCCCGCTTGTGTCCATTCTCAAACCGTATAGTTTGTCGATAGTGCTGCACGGATCATAATCTGCGGGTCGAGCGGGCCAAGTAATAACAACATTCCATTCAATCGAGGGTGTTTGACAGATAAATCATTATAATGTGTTGTTGAGTGTAATAAAGACACGGAACTCCCATCATGGTAACTTACCTAATGTACAGACGGTAACAAAGTTGCGCTGTTGAGGTTCGCGCAGTTATTTATAACATATTAATTATAAGAAACAATAACGTTATATAGGCTACACACGACCAGAGTGCTGTTTTCCTGAATGCCATCACTATTGAAACCGAGATATTAATTTCATAACAGTTCAATAAACAAATAGTTAAAATTAAGTTACTTACATTTTTAGACACAATGACTGTTTTTGTTCTGTTTCAGCAGCGAAAATAGTTCCAAACAACAGACCATAGCGCATCTCACAGCAACACGCATCTATGATTCATTACTGAATGATTCAGCGTTTTGAACTAATCGCTCGAGTCAAAGATTCAATTACCCATTATTAAACGGCCTCATTCTGAATAAATCAGCCGTTTGAACGAATCGTTTAAATTAATGACTCAATGACTCGCTCATTAAGACGGCCACCTGCCGCCTCCTACTGGCGGTTTAGTTTCATAAAGTATCATTCTTTTCAACAGTCCTTATTTGTATATTCAAAAAATATTTAAAACAATCTCATAATTTTTCAATGTAAATTATTTAATTTGATTGGTAACAGCCTAGTGTCTTATTATTTTAATTGAATGTATTGATAAAATGTAAGAATTTGAAATGAAATTTAGAGCATACATTAAATAAAATTAGGGGAAAAATGCCCTTTATAAAGGTACAAAAAAATTATTCCGATAAGTGTTTTCAAAAATGAAACATTGACAATTTAAGTTTAAAGGGAGTAAAGCCTCTGTTTAGGCTATAAAGGAAATGTAATTTTGCCAAAAGAAGAACTTTTAATTTAAATAAATGTTAATTTTAAATCAGCCTACTTCAGTGTGATATGTTACCATATTATCATGCTTAATTGAATAATTGTAATGTGATGATCAGATGCAGATATCTAAATCAAAGAATATGGGTGGTTGGTGGGTGGATTATTATTTATTTTTAACAACAGATTCGAGTGACTCAAAGTGCACCAGATTAATGAATTTATCTTTAAAATGTACAAAATTTTCTCCCGGGGGGGCATGCCCCCGGACCCCCCTAGAGTTATGATTTTACCACCTCCGCCTCATTTTGAGCCAGGAAAAACCCTGTGTCACTGATGATTACTATTGCAGTTCTTAGCATTTTCTTGGCATGATTTAGCACTTACCTAATCACTATTAGCATGTAGCTATTCACAGCTAGCATGTGTAGCATGTTGGAATTCCTCCTTGCTAGTATGAGTCAAAAGAGCCAACCCCCATCTCTATACGATGTTCTGATGCAGAGAAATAGGTCTTGCAAAATGGTTGCTAAGGTACTTTGTTTGGTTGCTAGGGAATGGCTTGGCATCTGCCAATCATGAAACTCTAAAGGCTGCTTGTCAGTATGAATGATATAAACCAACTCCCGTTCCTCTGTGACATTTAGAATGAAAGACATCCCTCTATGGACTTTGGTTGCTAAGGTGCTTGACAATGGTTGCTAGGGCGGGGCTAGCAAGTGTTGTGGTGTCTCATGAATGGCTGTTTGCTGCCCTGAGTCAAACTTGTCTTAATCCCATCTCTTTATGATGTTCTGATGCAGAGATATAGGTCTTGTAAAATGGTTGCTAGGGTACTCTGTTTGGTTGCTATGGAGTTGCTTGGCAGCTGCCAATGATGAAACTGCAAAGGCTTCTTGTCACTATGAATGATATAAACCAACTCCCATGCCTCTGTGACATTCAGAATGGAAGATATCCCTCTTTGGATTTTGGTTGCTAAGGTTTTCGACAATGGTTGCTAGGGAGGGGCTAGGAAGTGTTGAGGTGATTCATGATTGGCTGTTTGCTTCCCCGAGTCAAATGAGACAACCCCCATGTTTCTATGACAATTCAGTCCGGAGATATCCCTTTGATCTCTTTCAATTGAAGTCTATGGGACTTGTTGCTAAGGCGCTCTAAATGGTTGCTAGGGCGTGGCTTGATAGCTTCACCATTATCCTTAGAGACTGATTGGTCATCTGAGTAAAATGAGCCCTCCCCCTTGTCTCTATGACACTGTGATCCAGAGCTACGTTCAATACAAAGTCCCTATGCAATTTACCATAGTAGGAAAAGCATGTGTGTTTCACGGGATGCTCCTTCCCCATAGTAAGTCAATGGGGCAACTTTGGGCATCTCCTGCCCCCCAGGGGTGCAACTTTTACCCCATTGTGAGGTATGTTCTTACAGAGCCTGTCAGCCTCTTCAAATGTGGCAAATCACACGTTTCTGCGAAATCCTTGCTCAGAGCTATGTGTGGTCAAAGTTCGTTGCAATGTTAAGTCAATGGGACTTTTTTGGCCGCTTTTTCGCCCCTGGGGCAAACACCGCACCCCCGATCGCTTATAAAAGTCATAGCACACCTCTCCTTAATGAGCCGGTCGATTTGACACCTCACTCAGGGGTCTGTGACAAACGGTGCGGGGCAAGTTACGCGCCAAACTTTTGTCCGGAATAATAAGAAGAATAATAATAAGTATGCAAGAGAACACTAATGATGCCTTGCTTTCAGCAAGCACCATTAATAACTAGAATGTACATTTCCTGAAGAAAATGTGAAGTGGTGCTTGCAGTGGCAAAACTCTCCACTTGGTTGCTAGGGTGTTGTACATGATTGCATTCGAGCCGACAACCATGTCTGTACGATGTTATGGAGCTGAAATATGGCTTCTATATGTTGCAATATGGTTGCTAGGTGGCTCTAAACGGTTGCTAGGGTGTGAATTCAGTTACCATGGTGATAGTTACAGACTGTTTCCCAACCAAAACAAAAGAGCCAACCCCCATCTCTATACGATGTTCTGATGCAGAGACATGGGTCTTGATAAACGGTTGTTAGGGTCCTCTGTTTGGTTGCTAAGGAGTGACTTGGCAGCTGCCAATCATGAAACTCCAAAGGCTGCTTGTCAGTATGAATGATTCAAACCAAATCCCATGCCTCTGTGACATTCAGAATGGAAGATATCCCTCTTTGGATTTTGGTTGCTAGGGTACTCTGTTTGGTTGCCATGGAGTTGCTTGGCAGCTGCCAATGATGAAACTGCAAAGGCTTCTTGTCACTGTGAATGATATAAACCAACTCCCATGCCTCTGTGACATTCAGAATGGAAGATATCCCTCTTTGGATTTTGGTTGCTAGGGTTCTCTGTTTGGTTGCTATGGATTTTCTTGACAGCTGCCAATGATGAAACTGCAAAGTCTGCTTGTCAGTATGAATGATATAAACCAACTCCCATGCCTCTGTGACATTCAGAATGGAAGATATCCGTCTATGGTTTTGGTTGCTAAGATGCTCGACAATGGTTGCTAGGGAGTGGCTTAGCAGCTGCCAATGATGAAACTGCAAAGGCTTCTTGTCACTATGAATGATATAATCCAACTCCCATGCCTCTGTGACATTCAGAATGGAAGATATCCCTCTTTGGATTTTGGTTGCTAGGGTTCTCTGTTTGGTTGCTATGGAGTTGATTGGCAGCTGCTAATGATGAAACTGCAAAGGCTTCTTGTCAGTATTAATGATATAAACCAACCCCCATCTCTATACGATGTTCTGATGCAGAGATATAGGTCTTGCAAAACGGTTGCTAGGGAACTCTGTTTGTTTGCTAGGGAGTGGCTTGGCAGCTGCCAATCATGAAACCCCAAAGGCTTCTTGTCACTATGAATTATATAAACCAACCCCCATTTCTATACAATGTTCTGATACAGAGATAGAGGTATTGCTAAATAGTTGCTAGGGTACTCTGTTTGGTTGCTATGGAGTGGTTTAGCAGCTGCCAATGATGAAACTCCAAAGGCTGCTTGTCAGTATGTATGGTATAAACCAGCTCCCATGCCTCTGTGACATTCAGAATAGAAGATATCCCTCTAGGATTTTGGTTGCTAGGGTACTCTGTTTGGTTGCTATGGAGTTACTTGACAGCTGCCAATGATGAAACTGCAAAGGCTTCTTGTCACTATGAACGATATAAACCAACTCCCATGCCTCTGTGACATTCAGAATGGAAGATATCCCTCTAGGATTTTGGTTGCTAAGGTGCTCGACAATGGTTGCTAGGGAGGGGCTAGGAAGAGTTGAGGGGATTCATGATTGGTTGTTTGCTGCCCCAAGTCAAATGAGACCACCCTCATGTTTCTATGACAATTCAGTCTGGAGATATCCCTTTGAACTCTTTCAATGGAAGTCTATGGGACTTGTTGCTAAGGTGCTCTAAATGGTTGCTAGGGAGTGGCTTGATAGCTTCACAATGATCCTGAGAGACTGATTGGTCGTCTGAGTAAAATGAGCCCGACCCCTTGTCTCTATGACACTGTGATCCAGAGCTACGTTCATTACAAAATCCCTATGCAATTTACCATAGTAGGAAAAGCATGTGTGTTCCACGGGACATTCCTTCCCCATAGTAAGTCAATGGGGCAACTTTGGGACGCTCCTGCCCCCCAGGGGTGCAACTTTTACCCCATTGTGAAGTATGGTCTTACAGAGCCTGTCAGCCTCTTCAAATGTGGCAAATCACACGTTTCTGCGAAATCCTCGCTCAGAGCTATGAGTGCTCAAAGTTCGTCGCAATGTTAAGTCAATGGAACTTTTTGGGCCGCTTTTTCACCCCTGGGGTGAACACCGCACCCCCGATCGCTTATAAAAGTCATAGCACACCTCTCCTCAATAAGCCGGTCGATTTGACACCTCATTCATGGGTCTGTGACAAACGGTGCGGGGCGAGTTACGCGCCAAACTTTGTCCAGAATAATAATAATAAGAAGAAGAAGAATAATAAGTATGAGCAATAACAATAGTGATGCCTTGCTTTCAGCAAGCACCACTAATAAGTATGAGCAATAACAATAGTGATGCCTTGCTTTCAGCAAGCACCACTAATAAGTATGAGCAATAACAATAGTGATGCCTTGCTTTCAGCAAGCACCACTAATAAGTATGAGCAATAACAATAGTGATGCCTTGCTTTCAGCAAGCACCACTAATAAGTATGAGCAATAACAATAGTGATGCTTTTAAAAAAGCACCACTAACTAGAATGTACATTTCCTGAAGAAAATGTGAAATGGTGCTTGCAGTGGCAAAACTCTCCACTCGGTTGCTAGGGTGTTGTACATGATTGCATACGAGCCAACAACCATGTTTGTATGATGTTGTGGAGCTGAAATATAGCTTCTATATGTTGCAATATGGTTTATATGTGGCTCTAAACGGTTGCTAGGGCGTTGCTAGGCGGTTGCTAGGGTATTCTGGGTGGTTGCTAGGCGGTTGCTAGGGTATTCTTGGTGGTTGCTAGGGCGTTGCTAGGTGGTTGCTAGGCTGTTCTGGGTGGTTGCTATGGTGTTGCTAGGCGGTTGCTAGGGTATTCTGGGTGGTTTCTATGGTGTTGCTAGGGTATTATGGGTGGTTGCTAGGGCGTTGCTAGGGTATTCTGGGTGGTTGCTATGGTGTTGCTAGGCAGTTGCTAGGGTGTTCTGGGTGGTTGCTATGGTGTTGCTAGGCGGTTGCTAGGGTATACTGGGTGGTTGCTAGGGTATTCCTGGTGGTTGCTATGGTGTTGCTTGGCGGTTGCTAGGGTATTCTGGGTGGTTGCTAGGCGGTTGCTAGGGTATTCTTGGTGGTTGCTAGGGCATTGCTAGGTGGTTGCTAGGCTGTTCTGGGTGGTTGCTATGGTGTTGCTAGGGTATTCTGGGTGGTTGCTATGGTGTTGCTAGGGTATTCTGGGTGGTTGCTATGGTGTTGCTAGGCGGTTGCTAGGGTATTATGGGTGGTTGCTAGGGCGTTGCTAGGCAGTTGCTAGGGTTTTCTGGGTGGTTGCTATGGTGTTGTTAGGCGGTTGCTAGGGTATTCTATGTGGTTGCTAGGGTATTTTTGGTGGTTGCTATGGTGTTGCTAGGCGGTTGCTAGGGTATTCTGGGTGGTTGCTATGGTGTTCTGGGTGGTTGCTAGGGTGTTGCTAGGCAGTTGCTAGGGTGTTCTGGGTGGTTGCTATGGTGTTGCTAGGCGGTTGCTAGGGTATTCTTGGTGGTTGCTATGGTGTTGCTAGGTGGTTGCTAGGGTATTTTGGGTGGTTGCTAGGCGGTTGCTAGGGTATTCTTGGTGGTTGCTAGGGCGTTGCTAGGTGGTTGCTAGGCTTTTCTGGGTGGTTGCTATGGTGTTGCTAGGTGGTTGCTAGGGTATTCTGGGTGGTTGCTATGGTGTTGCTAGGCGGTTGCTAGGGTATTCTGGGTGGTTGCTAGGGCGTTTCTAGGCAGTTGCTCGGGTATTCTGGGTGGTTGCTATGGTGTTGCTAGGTGGTTGCTAGGGTATTCTGGGTGGTTGCTATGGTGTTGCTAGGCAGTTGCTAGGGTATTCTGGGTGGTTGCTAGGGCGTTGCTAGGGTATTCTTGGTGGTTTCTATGGTGTTGCTAGGCGGTTGCTAGGGTATTATGGGTGGTTGCTAGGGCGTTGCTAGGGTATTCTGGGTGGTTGCTATGGTGTTGCTAGGCAGTTGCTAGGGTGTTCTGGGTGGTTGCTATGGTGTTGCTAGGCGGTTGCTAGGGTATACTGGGTGGTTGCTAGGCTGTTGCTAGGGTTTTCCTGGTGGTTGCTATGGTGTTGCTTGGCGGTTGCTAGGGTATTCTGGGTGGTTGCTAGGCGGTTGCTAGGGTATTCTTGGTGGTTGCTAGGGCATTGCTAGGTGGTTGCTAGGCTGTTCTGGGTGGTTGCTATGGTGTTGCTAGGGTATTCTGGGTGGTTGCTATGGTGTTGCTAGGCGGTTGCTAGGGTATTATGGGTGGTTGCTAGGGCGTTGCTAGGCAGTTGCTAGGGTTTTCTGCGTGGTTGCTATGGTGTTGTTCGGCGGTTGCTAGGGTATTCTATGTGGTTGCTAGGCGGTTGCTAGGGTATTCTTGGTGGTTGCTATGGTGTTGCTAGGCGGTTGCTAGGGTATTCTGGGTGGTTGCTATGGTGTTCTGGGTGGTTGCTAGGGTGTTGCTAGGCAGTTGCTAGGGTGTTCTGGGTGGTTGCTATGGTGTTGCTAGGCGGTTGCTAGGGTATTCTTGGTGGTTGCTATGGTGTTGCTAGGCGGTTGCTAGGGTATTTTGGGTGGTTGCTAGGCGGTTGCTAGGGTATTCTTGGTGGTTGCTAGGGCGTTGCTAGGTGGTTGCTAGGATTTTCTGGGTGGTTGCTATGGTGTTGCTAGGTGGTTGCTAGGGTATTCTGGGTGGTTGCTATGGTGTTGCTAGGCGGTTGCTAGGGTATTCTGGGTGGTTGCTAGGGCGTTGCTAGGCAGTTGCTAGGGTATTCTGGGTGGTTGCTATGGTGTTGCTAGGTGGTTGCTAGGGTATTCTGGGTGGTTGCTATGGTGTTGCTAGGCAGTTGCTAGGGTATTCTGGGTGGTTGCTATGGCGTTTCTAGGCGGTTGCTAGGGTATTCTGGGTGGTTGCTATGGCGTTGCTAGGTGGTTGCTAGGGTATTCTGGGTGGTTGCTAGGCGGTTGCTAGGGTATTCTTGGTGGTTGCTAGGGAATTGCTTGGCAGTTACTAGGGTATTCTGGGTGGTTGCTATGGCGTTGCTGGGTGGTTGCTAGGCGGTTGCTAGGGTATTCTTGGTGGTTGCTATGGTGTTGCTAGGCGGTTGCTAGGGTATTCTGGGTGGTTGCTATGGCGTTGCTAGGCGGTTGCTAGGGTATTCTTGGTGGTTGGTAGGGCGTTGCTAGGTGGTTGCTAGGCTGTTCTGGGTGGTTGCTATGGTGTTGCTAGGCGGTTGCTAGGGTATTCTGGGTGGTTGCTATGGTGTTGCTAGGCGGTTGCTAGGGTATTCTGGGTGGTTGCTATGGTGTTGTTAGGTGGTTGCTATGGTATTTTGGGTGGTTGCTAGGGCGTTGCTAGGGTGTTCTGGGTGGTTGCTGTGGTGTTGCTAGGCAGTTGCTATGGTATTTTGGGTGGATGCTAGGGCGTTGCTAGGCAGTTGCTAGGGTGTTCTGGGTGGTTGCTAGGCAGTTGCTAGGTGTTCTGGGGGGTTGCTAGACAGTTGCTAGGGTGTTCTGGGTGGTTGCTACGGTATTTTTGGTGGTTACTAGAGCATTTCTAGACGTTGCTAGGGTGTTCAGGATGGTTGCTAAGGTATTTTTTTTAGTTGCTATGGTGTTACTAGGTGGTTGGTAGTTGTCAAAGATGGTTACTATGGAGTTTTTATTGAGTTATTAAAATCTTTAATAACGAGTGCCTTCAGTACGGCACTCGGCCTGCGGCCTCGTGCCTATGGCCGAATATGCACAAGCATGGAGCAATATCGCAAGGCCACGAGTGTATATTGCGTTAAAAAAATACAAAAAATTAAAAAAAAATGTTTTTTTTTGGTTTAGGGTGGTTGCTAGGGAGCTCTTAGTGGTTGCTAGGGTGCTGAAACTGGTTGCTAGGGTGTGGCTATGAAGATTTTAGGCCATTACTTATTGGCTGCTTGATAATATAAATCCTCTGAGGGAGAGAGAGAGGGAGAGACGCAGGGGTGTCAGGCCCTTTGGAGTCTGTGTGTGTGAAAACGTCGGTTTGGATTTGAATATTTTTAGAATGCCCAATGTTAAGTCAATGGGACTTTTTTGGCCGCTCTTTCGTCCGCTGTGCGAACATCGTACACCCGATCGCTTAGAAAAGTCATAGCACACCTCTCCTCAATGAGCCGCTCGATTTGACACCTCACTCAGGGGTCTGTGACAAACGGTGCGGGGCGCATTACGCGCCAAACTTTGTGTGGAATATAAGTATGAGCAATAACAATAGTGTTGCTTTGAAAAGCACCACTAATAAGTATGATCAATAACAATAGTGATGCTTTCAAAAAAGCACCACTAATAATAAGTATGCAAGAGAACACTAATGATGCCTTGCTTTCAGCAAGCACCATTAATAAAAATAACTAGATTAAAAAGTTTGTCGAGACAAACTTTAAGTTGGCTTGAGAAAGCCGGACCAGAAAGTTTGAAGAAGTTTAAATTAGTTTAAAGTTTAAATTAGTTTGAAGTTTAAAGTAGTTTAAAGTTTAAATTAGTTTGAAGTTTAAAGTAGTTTGAAGTTTAAAGTAGTTTAAAGTTTAAATTAGTTTAAAGGTTAAAGTAGTTTAAAGTTTAAAGTAGTTTAAAGTTTGAATTAGTTTTAAAGCTGCCGTCGGCAACTTTTTTTTATCATATTCAGTGAAATCGACACTATAATCCGACAGAACAACATAAATATAGTTGGTTTTAGAAAAAAACCCGAGCTTCTAACTCCACCTGGAGCGTGTTATTTGTTTTGCAAAAATCCACCGCTCCCGTCTCATCAGGTCCAATCAGCGCAGGGGGGTGTGAGATCTGACTGTCAATCACAGTTCGTGCACACGCCACAGATCCCCTCTCCCTCACGCAGACGCGCACATTACAATATCACATGCACACGACACGCCTGAAGTTCGCCTGAAGATTGTACGAAGCGTGATGGCGGAGAGAAAATCTACTAACAAGCTTCCAATTCCTCGGTTATTGCTATCTATGGATAGATTAGCCAGGGCAGCCTACCTCCGAGTCCATGGTGTTGATCGATGCTGAAGAGACGGGCGCGTTCACAGAAAATCAGGTACACATGCACTGACGATGGGCGGGTGCTCGTTGGTAGTGGGGGAGGGGCATGAGAGTTGTAAACATTCAAAATTTTGGCTAAGTCCACTCAATCTGCCAGACTTGCCGACTGCAGCTTTAAGTTAAAAAGTTGCTAGGGTGTTTCTAGTGGGTTGCTAAAGTGTCCTGGCTGGTTGCTAGGGTATTCTGGGTGGTTGCTAGGGTGTTGTTGGTGGTTGCTATGGTGTTGCTAGGGTATTCTGGGCGGTTGCTAGGGTGTTGCTATGCGGTTGCTAGGGTATTATGGGTGGTTGCTAGGGTGTTGCTAGGTGGTTGCTATGGTGTTACTAGGCGGTTGCTATGGTGTTCTGGGTGGTTGCTAGGCGGTTGCTAAGGTATTTTTGGTGGTTGCTAGGGTGTTCTGGGTGGTTGCTAGGGTATTCTGGGTGGTTGCTAGGCAGTTGCTAGGGTGTTCTGGGTGGTTGCTATGGTGTTGCTAGGCGGTTGCTAAGGTATTTTGGGCGGTTGCTAGGCGGTTGCTATGGTGTTCTGGGTGGTTGCTAGGGTGTTGCTAGGCGGTTGCTAAGGTATTCTGGGTGGTTGCTATGGTGTTCTGGGTGGTTGCTAGGCGGTTGCTAGGGTGTTTTGGTTGGTTGCTAGGCGGTTGCTAGGGTGTTCTGGGTGGTTGCTATGGTGTTGCTAGGCGGTTGCTAGGGTACTCTGGGTGGTTGCTAGGCGGTTGCTAGGGTGTTTTGGGTGATTGCTAGGCGGTTGCTAGGGTGTTCTGGGTGGTTGCTATGGTGTTGCTAGGCGGTTGCTAAGGTATTTTGGGTGGTTGCTAGGCGGTTGCTAGGGTGTTCTGGGTGGTTGCTAGGGTGTTGCTAGGCGGTTGCTAGGGTGTTCTGGGTGGTTGCTATGCTGTTGCTAGGCGGTTGCTAGGGTATTCTGGGTGGTTGCTAGGGTGTTCTGAGTGGTTGCTACGGTGTTGCTAGGTGGTTGCTAAGGTATTCAGGGCGGTTGCTATGGTTTTACTAGGTGGTTGGTAGTTGTCACAGACGGTTACTATGGAGTTTCTATAGAGTTCTTAGCATGATCTTGGCATGATTTAACACTTAACTAATCGCTATTAGCATGTAGCTATTCACTGCTAGCATGTGTAGCATGTTGGAAGTGCTGTTTGCTAGCATGAGTCAAAAGAGCCACACCTCATCTCTATACGATGTTCTGATACAGAGATATAGGTCTTGCAAAATGGTTGCTAGGGTACTCAAGTTTGGTTGCTATGGAGTTGCTTGGGAGCTGGGAGCTTTAAACGTAAGAAGTTTAAAGTAGTTTACAGTAGTTTGAAGTTTATGACAGATAGATAGATAGATAAGTTAGACAGACACACACACACACTAACTCGCTCACACACTAACTCGCTCACACACTCACTCAGACACACACACGCACACTCAAGAGTTTATGAGTTTAGAGTTTATAAGTGTATAAATTGATGAGTTTATAAGTGTATGAGTTTTTGAGTTTATAAGTTTAAATGAGTTTAAGAGTTCAGAGTTTATTAATTTATGAGTTTATGAGTTCATAAGTCTATGAATTCATGAGTTTATAAGTTAATTAGTTTATAAGTGTGTGAGTTTAGAGTTTATAAGTTTAAATGAGTCTCAATGGCTCATATAGTATATAGAACGGCAGTTTGGTTTAGTCTTCAAGGTGTTTAGATTTAAATTTTCGTCGGTTGGTGAGTTTGAATCTGGATTTGAATTTTTTAGAACTCCCCAATGTAAGTCAATGGGAGTTTTTCCGAGTTTTGATCGGCATTTTTAGGAAAACCGTTAGTCCGATCAGTCTGAAAACATAGAGCACACCTGGTCAGATCAGTCTGAGTGTCTGAGCCGAGTTTGGAATATGTAGAGTTAAAGCTCTAGGAGGAGATAGAGTATACAATTTTAGTAAGAAGAATAATAATAATATTAAGTTTAAATAGGATTTCAGTAAGTTGGCTCTCTCAAGCCAACTTAATAATAAGTATGAGCAATAACAATAGTGATGCCTTGCTTTCAGCAAGCACCACTAATAATAAGTATGAGCAATAACAATAGTGATGCCTTGCTTTCAGCAAGCACCACTAATAATAATAAGTATGAGCAATAACAATAGTGATGCCTTGCTTTCAGCAAGCCCCACTAATAATAAGTATGAGCAATAACAATAGTGATGCTTTCAAAAAAGCACCACTAATAAGTATGAGCAATAACAATAGTGATGCCTTGCTTTCAGCAAGCACCACTAATAATAAGTATGAGCAATAACAATAGTGATGCCTTGCTTTCAGCAAGCACCACTAATAAGTTTAAATAGGATTTCAGTAAGTTGGCTCTCTCAAGCCAACTTAATAAGTTTAAGTACAATATCAGTAAGTTGGCTTTTCCAAGCCAACTTAATCATGTAAATTTATACATTTTAAAATATTATTACATAGGCTATATAAAATAAAATGACGCAACCCTGTCTCTTTTTGTTAAATTTCAGTTTTTAAAAGGTATAAGAAGCTATACAAGTCAAGAAATAAAGTAAACGATTCAGTCAAACATACAGCAGGCTACACCGTTAAAGTTAAATAGCGGAAATATATAAAGTTATGAAACTTCACTTTGCCCTCAGCCAAAACAATCTGCCAAGGAACAAATTATAGATTAATGTAACCAAAGATCTCCCGTTAGATAGGCCTACACAAGACGAATTATTCTCACTAGACTGACAGTGGCGAACGTCAGAACTCAGAAGCACAAGCCGAGGCAAGGCTGTTCTCGGCGGGGTTCATGAGCGCTGAGCGCCCGCGGTGATCGCTGGATCTCACGACTCCGAAACCGTCAGATAACATTTTTAAAAAGGCGCTATCTTTATAAATAAACCACAGATTTGAGCTTTAAACAACTACATTGTCGACTGAAAAACTCTTAAAACTACATTTCGTGACACAATAACAGTAGTATTTTTAAATTTCGCGGCCTTTCTCCTCTGAAAATAAAAATAGTAAATGAAATGCAACCAGAAACAAATGTTCAGTTTTGCTTGTGAAAGGTAATTCCCTGAGACCTGTTTTCAATTGTGTGGCGATTTGTAAAGCCCCAAGCAGCAAAAGAAATAGGCATTTTTCTCAATTCTCGTTATGAGAGGTATGGGAAAGTTGCCCTCCGCTATGGAAGCCCGTTTCCGCCACGTTGAGTAAAAAACAAAAGATTCTTTAAGTCATAATAATGAGAAACTTTCTCATAATAATGACTTAACATCTCATAATAATGAGAAACTTTCTCGTAATAATGACTTAACATCTCATAATAATGAGAAACTTTCATTATTATGACTTAAAGAATCTTTATTTTTTTACTCGATGTGGCGGAAACGGGCTTCCATACTCTGCAGTATGGCGGCGCCGTTGACGTACGATCCAGCGGCCAATAGGGCGTCTATGTATTTATTATGTCTATGAAAGGGACGAACTAACTAGACCGCCTCATCTGAATCAGCACTCCCTTCCGCGGTCCGCTCGTCTGTCGGACTTCCATATAAGGCCAATGGACCTTGAATGTGGTTTGGGATTTGATTAAAGACTGTTGAACTTCTCTTTTAATACATCTTATTTTTTATGCTTGGCTGATTTTATATACTGATATAGGATAGGATTTGGAGTATGAATCTAAGCTGATGAATTGTGCTGTAGCATTAACTGACCAGTGAGTTGCTTTTCTTTACTTTTTTTTTCTGTTGCCTATTTTATTATTGTGAGTAAATTGTTATATAAATAAACTGTAAAAATCCAAGAAGTTGTTGCTGTCCTTTTCCTATCAGTGGAGAAACTAAATGCTGGTATAAATTAAGAACTTCACATTCTGGTGTGACATTTGTACAATTTATGTTACTGAAATAGTAACAAGAAAATAAAGCTTTGTAGCCTAGATCATACAAGTTCAGGGACTTCGATTTGGTGAGCAATAAAAGCAATAAAATTCAAGATTATTATTGGGTTTGATAAAAACAAACTACAGAATATATATAACTACGATTCACACAGAGTAAATATGCGTATAACAATACAAAACAGTAAAAACAATACAAAACACTAATGAAATCCCAGCCAGCAATGACATGTGGGGCCCAGATGAGGGCTTCATGGGCAGCAAATGTGGGCCCCAATATGGGCTTGCACCCGGGATCCACATTGGGGCAAGCCTTGGAAGCCCAGACGTACTTAAAGTGGGACCTAAGGGTACTGCATGGGTCTTAATTGGGCAATTCATGTCAGACCTATTTGGGCCCCACATGTCATTGCTGGCTGGGTGGTGACTAGCGTGACTTGAAATGTATTGAGTTACAATTACACTGTAAAAATTAAATCGTAAAAAAACGGTCAATGACTGTCAGCTGCGACTGCCAAACAAAAACCGTAAAAATAAAGTAAAATATCCTAATTTAAATAAGTGCAAAATACTTTTACAGAAATCTTCATAAATATTTTTTAACAGAAACACACAGCTGGATCCGTTGCTAATCGAAGTGAAACTTAACCAGCACTTCTGAGGTAAATTTCCCAGGATTATTATTAGAATAGTATTATTCCTCACAGCGTCGCAAGATGACGTAAAGTACATGAGTCTGATTAAACTTGATGTGTTTTATCCAGCTGATGTGGGCGTTGACACGTTTGCATGGATTGCCTCAGATCATTTGCGTTTGAATAGCGCGCGCTCTCCGTGGGCAGGGTCACATTAACACTTAATGAGCTGAGATAAGAATGACTGACATCTCTCTCTTTTCATACAGATTACATAAACTGAGAATATTTGTTTTTTTTATATATAAATTACTTCATTTAAAAGAAGAGAATTCAAGCTTCATGCCTGTGTGTCTGTATACCTGTTTGACTGAGTATTCGCTGAGTTATAGCTCATTTTCTGATGCATTTCAGAATGGACTTCACTGACAGAGAGAAGGCAGAACTCGCATCATGTTTATTTTTCTTTATTTGGCAAAAAGCACAACACTTTGTTTTTATTGTGAGTATACACAAAAAAATAGACACTTAACAGGATCGAATGATGTATAACACTTATATGTAAGATCAAAATCAACAGATCAACAAAATCAAAAAATTTAGCTGGTCACGTCGGCATGATCGCCGACCCCAGGGTAAAAACTAAAAACTAAAGTTTCTGAAATAAGGCCACAAAACACATACTAAATATGTGTCAACAAGACTTCTGACTAATGTATGTCATTGCATAGAGTTTTTTCTTCAAAATGATCTGAAAATCATCCTGCCTAATCATTCACATAAAACAATACATTGATTTAAATTTTGTAAGACACTTTCTGTTTGGAAAGGCAATATGCGAGTGGGCGTCAACGATCCAACACCATCATGCATATTGAGTAGTTCACACCTGAGGAGACAATGGGGCCCGCATACTTAATGAGCCATTCATTCAGGTGTGTCACTGAGCCACAAGAAAGAATGCAAGAGCAATATATATATATATATATATATATATATATATATATATATATATATATATATATATATATATATATATATATATATATATATTGCAAATTGTATAATATCCAAGGAAAACATGTCTAGTAATTGTGCACTTAATTCTCACTGTATTTTCAGTTTTGGAATATGTATCCTCTCCCCAAATTTGTCATTAATAAAACACAATAAAAATTATTTAAATAAAAGGCTTATATTTACCTTTTAATAGTTTGTTTACATCTACCTTGTAAATATTTTTTATTTTATTAAAAAGGTTACAATTACAACTACAATTCAAGTGTAATCTTTCTTTGTAAAAACTAAAGTATACATTTTATCATACATATTTCAAAGTTAAGGATTCATTACTTTGAATATAGCCAACATTGGAACAAACACTATAATAACATATTATTTGATTACTTTATTTTTGACAAAACATACTATATTTAACATATGAGCAAAAATTGGCAAACAAAAGCTTATTTGAGGTGGCAGATATTTTACAGTAAAAATTTATAATCTATCCAAAACTAGTCAACGAAATGTTGTCTTTCATATGTCTGTAACATATGTCTATCGTTTTTATTATAGGGAATATAAATGTTAATTTGCAGTTTAATACGTTGCTTATACAAATACATTTTATTTCAACATATTTCAGTCGATTTTTACTCATCTCAGTATAGCAATATAGTTTGCTAAAAGCGGATCATTCATTCACACACAGAAACGCGATTCAAATTTAAACCGTCTTTTTGCGAGCTGTGGTAACCAGTGCGCATCTCTGCCGTTCATTCATTCACACACTGAAACGCGATTCACTTGAGAATGAAAAAAACTTACAGTATTCCTCGGCTCAGCTGGATCCGTTGCTCCTCAAAATACCAGCACTTCTGAGGTACATTTTCCATTATTATTATTACGATAGTATTATTCCTCACAGCGCTGCGAGACGGTGTAAACAAGTACAATGATCTGATTAAACTTAATGTGTTTTCTCGAGCTGATATAAGGGCGTTCACAGTTTGCATGGATTGCCTCAGAAAATTTGCGTTTGAATAGCGCACGCTCTCCGTGGGCGGGATCACATTAAAAATAATGTGCTGAGATGAGAACGACTGACATCTCTCTCTTTTCATACAGATTACATAAACAGAGAATATTTGATTTAGTTTTGAATTAGATAATTTAAAAGTACACACTTGAATGATTATAAAGATATATTGCTCATGTCTGGGTGAATTCGCTGAGTTTTGTTTAAGTTTAGAGACGTGCTCCGAAAAAAAAAAAGTTCACCGAGATGGACAGGCAGAAAGCAGACCCTGTTTATTTTCTTTATTTTACAAAAACACGTTTTTTTTCGCCTGTAAGTGGGCACATAAAAAAGTAGACATTTAACAGTTTATTTTTTTCATATTTCTTTAGTCTGTATGACCATAAATGATGGAGTATTTTAAATGTATTTTGCTGCTATGTGAAAAAAATCAAGCCTATCGCGCCGGCACGATTGTCAACCCCAGGGGGTTAATCAGAATGTCACCAAACAGCAATAACTGGCACCAGAATGTTGTTAAACAAAATATTGAAAGAAAATTAAAGGGACATTTAAAAACAAAACATCAAATAAAAACAACTTCTCAAATATTCCAGTTGAGTCCATTTATGACATTTTCAACAAATTTCTGAGAACCATTGACTTTTATCATATGGAGAAAAACAGCAGTTTGAACAATATGAGAGTGAGTAAATGATTGCAAAATAATAGTTTTTTGGGTGAACTATTTCTTTAAATCTTTAAACTCTTCTTTCTATTCTGTGCACTTTTAGATTTAGATTTTAGGGTTTAGATTTCAGATTCACTAAAGTGAGGAACATATTTGATTTGTTTAATTAAATGTATTGATCCAAACTCTCAATAGCATCCAATTTTGAGTATTTTCTCCATTCCTCTGATATATAACCATCCCCTTCAAATGATTTATCATAGTATTTCAGATCTTTCTGGAACTGGCACACAAACCACTTCCAGTACGGCAGCACGGAGAGGTCAGGGGTGATGCGCCAATCCGCATAAACTCCTCCTGCTCTTTTGTACTCTTTCCAGAGGAGTTTATCAACTGATCCATTGGGAACAAAATGTAAAGTGCTGCTTGCTACTGCTGATGTACAAATATAAGCAGATGACATTTTTTTCATGTCATGTGTACTATTTAGTCCAATACAACGGTGGAAAGGAACACTGTGATCTCCATCATGGTTTTCTATGGTGTTGGTGCAGACGGCTCCACAGAACGGACACTGAACCCAACAGCACTTACAGAAGTGATCAATCAGAAGCTCATCTGGTCTGAGCTTATAGTCCAGCTTTACTGGAAATGCCTCTGTGTTAAATATACTGCTGATGTCAGATATTATAGCAATAAGTTCTTCTCTCATCACATCTTGTAGGAGGCTGAAACCATCAACATCATCATGTTTCACTCCAGTGAGGTCTTTTTCAGAGAAGATCAGCTCGTCTGAGAGCTGCTGTGTGAAACTCTTCAACCACAAACCAACATCTCCTCTGTTCACTTGAACATCTTCAGTAGATTCATGAGCTGCTTTCATGATCTTCTGCTGCAGGAGTTTAATGTTCTCCTTCATCTTGGGTAAAACACTGATACTGAACTTATCAGTGATGTACCGACTGACTTCATCTCTGATGAAACTCTTGAAATGATCTCTGGGATTATCAAAGTAGTTTATATATTTGTGAAAATCCTCCTCTTCTGCCAGTGTCTTCAGGATGTGTTTCTCCAAATTTGATCTGTTTCCATTCAGTGGTTCACAGTTTGATCTCAATTCATCTGCCAGATCTCTGGCGGTCTTCTTGTAGACACTCTGCTCAATTGGCTCTTTAAGTTTCTGACAGATGATCTGACCGAAAATGACAGGCGATGTTGCTTTATTGGAGTAATTCTGAACAGCACTATAGCACAAATCTCTGTTGCTCTCAGTATAGTGAAGAGGATCAATGAACAATCTGTGTTGGTCAGTGATCTTATTTTTTGCTCTCTTACAGATGGAATAAACCAAATCCCTGAAGAATTCATTCTTGAACTCATATTTCACTGATCTTTCCTGATGGTCTGTTACTCTCTTCTTAATGTAATCTCTTAGTTGTTGGACACAGCTGATGTTGGAGCCAATCTTTGAAATGTTAAATGACTGAATTATGTTGTCTGTCTGCTGAGCAAAATCTTTGACTAATGATCTTATTTCAGCTTCATCCTCTGCAGACAGAATTGTTTCTTTAACTGTTTTGCAAGCACCCTTTGCAGCCTCGTTAATCACACTTTTTGTGGACTTTCTGAAATTAACACATTCAGAATAACTCTGCAAAATGAAAATATCCTTGTAGTCACTGCCCTCTTTGCAGTGGTCTACAAGAATAATTCCCTCATACAAGTCACTGAGAATCTTTCTCAACTCTCTCATTATGTTAGTGTATATGATTGCTGGAGGGTCTCCGATGATCTTCCTCATCCTCTGTTCCCAAAACAAATAAAACTCTTTCTTCAGTGCTTCATCATTTGCTCTATCTTCCAGTTTTAAGGCATAGTGAGTGTCTTTATGACGTGTCCTCTGAGCATCATCCTTTAACTTCACATCTCGCTGCTTAAGTAATTTCCCCTTTGTTTCTCTTACAATGTTTTCCTGAACATCTTTGATTTTAGTCCCAAATGATGTTTTCCACTGAATCAGAATATTTGCATCTCTGTCCTTCTCAAAGAATTCCAACATTGATTTCTTCACTTCTTCACTTGTCTTCTCCAGTTCTGTTTGAAGATCAGTTTCCTCGATCTCTTGAATTGCTTCGTTTTCTATTTTGTTGTGTAGTTTGTTCTCAATTTTCATCATGGCACTGCGAAGACTCCAGGTCCACTTGTTGTATTCTGTCTCCAGTTTCCTGTAGGCTGAAATCTCCAGAGAGTTTCTGAAGCTGAATATGAATCGTTCATTCAGTAAAGCCTCCCAGAGATCATTAATACGGACTTTTAAGTCTTTCAGCATCATTCCATGTGATTTTGAGGCATAAGACATAATAGTTTTCTTTAGTTCTTGAATATTCTCAATATACTTTGGGTTTGGTGGTGCCATGGGTGGACTTCCTTCCCAGAGCTGAGCAAAATACTTCACATCTTTCTGAACATCAAATTTAATAACATCACTGAAATTTTCTGCACCACAGACTTCATCTTTAGCAGCAAGTTTTGTCATCTCATCCAGTTTCTTCTGCAGTCGTCTTCTTCCATCCATGTTTTTCTTTCCAGCTGTGACGTCTGAGACGTTCTGATGCACAAACACACATTTGGGAGAAAGATTTACCTTCTTCATCCTCAGGAAGGCCTGAACAACAATCTGAAGAATGTCCTGCATCTCAGATAGGTTTTCTCCAAAGATGTTGATCAAGGTCAGATTTGCAAGACCAACAACAAATGTGGCCAGTTCATTGTCATGATGTCTTGTTGATCTTCCAGTCAGTTCTAGAGCACGAAGACCCTCAGTATCAATAACCAGAATATAGTCCAACTTCATCTGTGTTTTCATCTCATCTGAGACTCTGACCAGCTGCATGAAAGCTCCTCTAGTGCACCTGCCAGCTCCAACAGCAAACTGGAGTCCAAACATGGCATTGAGCATGGTGGATTTCCCAGAGCTCTGAATCCCTAAAACTGACAGCACAAAGACTCTCTGGTCTCCCAGTTTCTGGATGAGTTTATCTAGAACAGCAGAGATCCAGATTACAGGAACATGAGCAGCATCTCCATCCATCAGCTCCAGTGGAAATCCAGAGATTATCATATCTGCTGCAAGACTCGGGAGAGAAGAGAAGTCAAGCTGCAGATCTTTCTTGTTTTTCTTCACAGATGAACATGATTCATAGATCTGACCGATCTCCCTCATGATGTGCTCCAAACCAAAAGTTGCAGCTTGAAGATCCTCAGATATTCTCTCAAGTTCAGCTTTGAGTTGCTCAGATTTATCATTGTTCTCTTTTAGTTTTTGAACTGTAGACCACTTTTCATCATACTTGTGGTGTAGAGCAGAAAGGTCAGCTGATGAATGTTCATCCAGGAATATTGTGAGACATTTAATGAAAAACGTTTTATTTGCCACAGTTGAGTTCATTTGCTTTAGAAAGAACTTCATAAACTCACTGATATCAGATTCATGCTGCTGTTGACGGATTTTCATAATTTCTGCTTGTTTTGTATCTAGTTCTACTTCTAGTTCATCTGCTCGAGGTCGATGTAGTTCTTTGTTCTTCTGACTCCACTGATGCCACAGTTTCCCTTGATGAGGCAGAAATGATTCTTTAATTTCTGTCAGATCTTTATCCTCCAGTAAACTCATCATCTGCTGTGCTGCTTCTCTTCCTCTCCTGCAGTCTTCATCATCTTCCTCATCTACTCTGATGTCTGAGTGTTTGGACAAATCTTCAAGTCTGAAAGAAGAAGATGATTCTGACAGACAATCATTTATGGTTCTTATAAGTTCTTCAGATACATCTGACTGATTTCTGTCCTTCAAACCAATCTTGAATTTCCCTTTCTGTGTCTTAAAGACAGTCGAGTCATCCTGAGCAAAAAGACAAATGAGTGGCTTTTTGTTTGTGTACAGGTTTTGGATTATTGTTGAGCTTTCATTGTTTTTGTTAAGTCCTGATAGAAGAACAACATTGACTGAGGCCATTTCAGTGAGGATCTCCAGCTGTTTCTCATGTTCTCCTGCATCACCGTGTAGATTACAGAACGCAACACAGTCAGTGAATTTATCTGTGTTTTTCCCAAAGGGGCAGAACCAGGCGATCTCCACCACTCCATCCATCAGGACTCTGGTTCTGCTGCTGCCTGGGCAGTTCCTGTGGAAGAACATGTTGTGTTTCTCATTGATCAGACTGTTCATCAGTTCAGACTTCGATGAGGACACAGAGCCAAATCTGAAGAAAGACACCAATAGAGTTTTTGTATTGCAGATCGGCTGGGTTTGACTGATGATTTCATTGTTGGAGTTTCTCATCTTCCAGCTCTTATTGATTTGTCTGAATGTCCATAGAGGAAACTCAATCTGTTGTGTGTCTGGATCAGGAACAAGCAGAGGCAGAGCATATTGACACTGGGAGAGTTTAGTGACCATCAGCTGCTTCAGGAAACCATCAGCACAATGAAACACGGCCATCTGAACATCCATTGGGTCAATTCGCTCAGATTGACTTGTTCCTTTGCTAGTCTGAGACATTGAATCGAAAAAATTATCTTCAGGACCAGTCTCAATATCAAAAGAATCACAGTTATCTTGTTGTGTTTCGTCTTCATCATTAGTCTCTTTAGTTTTAATATTTCTTGCTCTGTAGTCCATCATCAGTAGTTTTTGTAGGAAAGTCTGAATCAGATCCTCTTCAGCACAAGACTCAAGGGACTGTAATGAATGTGCAGTTATCTGAAGAACATCTGCAGCTCTCAGTCTTACATTATGTTTGTCTTTAAGATGAAGTCTTTCAAAAAGTTTTGTTTTTATGTTTTCTACTGAATTCTCTCCTGCAGTTCTCTGTAAAATAAAAGCATAATGTTATTTTAGTGTATGTATTTGCAAGATATGTCAAAGAGAATCTGTACGTGTATGAAAGAAATTATGTGAAACTGGTTTGCAAACTGGTTTCACCCTCAGTGTGGTAGTTCACCCAAAAATGAAATTTCTGTCATTAATTAATTCCAAACCCGTAATACCTTCATTCCGCTTTGGAACACAAATTAAGATATTTCTGATGAAATACGAGAGCTTTCTGACCACGTAATGACCACTTTCAAGGCCCAGAAAGGTTGTGAAGGCATGTAAAGACATTGATAAAATAGTCCATGTGACTACAGTGGTTCAACATTAATTTTATAAAGCGATGAGAATACTTTTTGTGAGTAAGAAGGACGGTGCTTGTTACAGTATAGTGTCTCCATCACTACACTGGGGTGTTAGGACCCACACAGACCACAGGGTGAGCCGTACCCCCTACTGGCCTAACTAACACCTCTTCCAGCAGCAACCTGGTTTCCTCAGGAGGTTTCCCTATACTGACCAGGCTCAACCCTGCTTAGCTTCAGTGGGCAACCAGTCTTGGGCTACAGGGTGATATGGCTGCTGGCCATATGTATGGAAATGTATGTATGTTCCATAAATGTATGGAAAGAGTGCTAACTAGTCATATTGGCACTGATGTTAAAAAAAGATTTAGACCCCCTGCAGTTTGCTTATAAGAGAGTTAGGGGCACTGATGATGCCACTTTAACCTTATGTAATTTAGTGTCTGAACATATTCAACAGACCACAAATTATGCTAGAATTTTATTTATAGATTTTTTTTCAGCGTTAAATAGAATTAAAGCTGCAAGCAGCATTTATCGGGGTTCAAGCAGTTAAGGCCTTTAATGCCTTTAAGGCCTTTAAGCACAAAAGCATCAAAAGACATTAAGTTTTATTTGGCAAGCAGTTGACAGCAGTGGTTCTTGAAGCAAAGTTGTTCAGTATGAGGAGATCTATCAAATGATATGCATCACGTGATTACTGATCTGTAAAACTTGTTAACGCAAACTAGTGGCCGATTTCTTTCAAAATTCTTACAGACCATCTGGCCATTTTGCCACGCCCCTTTTCTAAATGACCATGTTACAGCCACCCAAATGCAAAAGTTCAACTTTTTTTCAATAATTATTGATCTAGAGAGTCCAGAGAATTGTCCTAGACTGGTCTGGTTCCGATCGGGCCAAAAACCAGGGACTAGTTCGCAAAAGTAGGTTTTGGACAAAATGGATTTTGTCCGCCTTGAGCCAGGGATCACAGTGATGTAAGACACTTGAGTCTAAGACAAACGGTCTAAGAGTTATTAGCGATTTCGTACTTTTGGTTGCTGTAGCGCCACCTATGGGCCAATCGGGGTCATACTCTGATAGGTTGTCCCCAAATTGAGGTCTACCATCTGGACAGGTTTCAAGTCTCTAGGCCTTACGGTTTGGCCTGCACGATGCGTTTTACAAATCCTTATTACAATAGGGTTTCAGCATTTCATGCTTGAACCCCTAATTAAGATAGATGTTCTTTTACAGAGATTACTTGATTTAGGGGTGAATGGTGGCCTCATCTGGTGGATTAGAGACTTTCTTTAAAGTCATCCATAAAGAGTTCTCATTAATGGTAAAGTTTGAAAGACAATTTTTCTCTTTCATAGGTTCACTCAACGCTGCGGATAGCGCAGTGGGATATTCTCTGAATGTGCCGATTGTCTGAAGCCCTATAGAATCACGGCAATTCATTGGCTGATGGCGCTCGCGCAATCTGGCTCCGCCCCGACTTTCTTACGTCGCATCATCATGTATGCGCACGTGCCATCTTCTCCTCAGATTTTTCTGCCTTCACGAAGCGGTCACTTCACCCTTCGCTCTCGATTTTTCTAGCCTGAAAAACAGATTTCTTCTTCTTCTTGCACTTCAGCGACTGCATAAGTGTAACTCAGTTCTCCTTCCAGTGAAGCTGCAATGGAGTATCGACGTTGCTCTCCGCTATGTGCTCGCTTCATTGCAAGCGACGACCCTCACAGTAAGTGCGTCAAGTGTTTGGGTTTTCTCACATGCGCGCAAGGCCGTTTTAGGATCGTCTAAATGTAAATTTTGTGACAATTTACTTCTCAAAACCCTCCGCTCTCGGCTCGCGGTTTTTGAGAGAGAATCATTCATCTCCCCCCGTCGCGATCCCGAGGCCTCTCGAGGATCCGCGACCTGGGGTTCGGATGTAGAGCTCGAGGATGTGGAGTATGAGCAGACGGGCCCCGCTCTTTCTCTCTCTCCCTCCCTCTCCCGAGCACGCGCGTGGCATGCCAGTCGAGTTCACTCACGATTATTTATGCCCCAGCCCAGGAGCACGCGAGGCGGTTTCTTTCGGGCTGGAGGACGTAGTTTTTCCAGCGGCGTCCGACTCCGATAATTTCGGGCCTGCTTTTGCCAACAACGTTATCCCGCCTAGCGGCCAGGAAGCGCGGCCTACTGCGGCCTACACAGAGCTCATGGACGTGCTTTCGCGGTTGCTGCGGAAACGCAACTTATGGCTTAACCTCACCGAGATCCGCGACAAGGAGAAAGTTTTCCTCCTTGACGCCCCTATCTCCCAGTCGGGTCTGTTTGGGGAGGCGGTCAACACGGTGGTCGAGAAGTTCCGTGCCTCCAAGTCTCAGTCGGCCACGTTTAAGCAGTTCATGCCCAGGAGGGTTAGGGAATCCACCGTTCCCTCCCCTGCTCGACCCAGAGAACGTCCCTCTCATAGAGCGGAGTTCCCTTCTAGGAGAAGTGACCCGGCGCATCCCCCACCTTCCACGGTTTGGGGAGCCCGCGGTCGCCCGTTCTCCCGTCAACGGCCTCACAAACGTCTGCAGCTGAAGCGGTCCGACAAACTGACCGCCCCAGCTGCCTCGAGCCGTTCCTGACCCTCTGGTCAGAAAAAGGAGAGCTCCTCCACTTCCTCGAGGTTGGGACAGACCACGCAAGCGTTTCTGCCCACCTCCAACCAGCTCTCCTTCCCTTACCCTGTCACCTTCGCCACCCAGAGTGTTTCGAAGTGCAGGCCCTATTTTACCATCTCTGCTCAGTCCGGCGTGGAAGGAAGGAGACATCTTTTGCTCTTTCCCCTCACCCCCGACACACTCTATAACTCACAGTTCGGTTCGGCTACACACTTCAGTTCTGCTGCAGAAACTCCGATCGGGGGAATGGATGTTGAACCGCCAGACAGTGGCCCTGATTTGGGAGGTGTTCGGAAAAGCTAAAGTAGACCTCTTTGCTTCGCAGGAGTCGTCCCAATGCCCGCTTTGGTTTTCCCTGAGTCCTCCAGCTCCGTTGGGGATAGATGCATTCGCCCACCCTTGGCCAATGCAGAAACTCTATGCCTTCCCACCAGTGTTGTGCCTGAACGCCTTCATTGAACGATAGTTCATGAACTCGTTCATATTTTGGGTGAACGTGAACTGAGCATACTGTATTACTGCCTGGTGAACGTTACTGTGAACTCGTTCATTCTGGTGTCTGTGAACGGCACGCTCTCTCAGTTTAACTTCGTTCAATAGAGTGCCAGATTTATATAGAGACTTCCAGACGAAAACCCGGCTAAAACACACCGTAAACTGGCCTTAATATGTAGCGGAAAAAAACACCCAATCTGGCAACACCAGCCACCAGTGTCTACTGACTCTCTTGTTCGATCTCATTCATCAAAATGAACAAATCTTTTTTTGAGTCATTTCGTTCATTTAAGGGGCTTTAAATGTTATACTATTAACTGGCAAATTCCCAGAACACATCCACCTACGCAATCTTGATCATATTCTGAATTAAGAAATCATTATAATGCAGTCAAAAATCGTTTACAGGAAACATAAATAATTACTTTACCTTCCGAGTCTTTCGTTCATTTGTCACGTGACAGACGCAATGAATGAGGATCGTTCATGAACGACTCATCACGTTACAAATCAAAACAAAAAGCAGCAAGGAGGCGTCGTATGATCATTTAAACGAGTTTTATGACAAGGTCGGTGAGGATGGGAAAAATCTGACGCATATCTTCACTGTTAAAACTGATAAAATAATTGTCTGTGGTTCTATATGGGCTGTGGCAATCATTTTGAAAAATAATATCTTGCAGCAACATGGAAAAAAAGAACTATGAACTAGTTCATTTTTGGAACTGTGAACTTAGTTCAAAATTTTGAAGTATGAACTATGAACTGAACTAGTTCATTTTAAAATTTGTGAACTGAACTTTGAACTAGTTCAGGTAGAAAGTGATCTTTCCCAACACTGCTTCCCGCCCATCAAGCTGATCCAGGCGGTTCTGGCCAGAGTGAGGGAGAGCGGAGTTCGCCTCCTTCTGGTAGCCCCGTTCTGGCCGTCTCAGCCATGGTTTTCGGAGTTAATTCCTCTGCTTCCCCTGGAGGATTCCAGTCAGAGAGGACCTGCTTTCCCAACTTCAGGGCAGGATATGGCATCCTCGCCCAGACATGTGGAAACTGTACTTTTGGCCAATCAGAGGCCGTCAGCATTAAGTTTTAATCTCCCAACTGACGTTCAGGAGACTATCACAAGTGCTAGAGTCCCTTGTACAAGAAGGCTATATTCCTCCAAATGGAAGGTTTTCGAGACATGGTGCTTAGCACATGATAGGAACCCAGTTAACTGCCCTGTTGGCTCAGTGCTGGAATTCCTGCAGGAGAAGTTTACCTCCGGAGCAGCTGGCACCACTCTCAGAGTTTACGTTGCAGCTATTGCGGCACATAGAGAATCGGACGAGATTCCCCTGGGTAAACTAAGGTTAGTGGGACCTATCCGTCGTCCTAGAGGGTTTGACGGAGGCCCCCTTCGAGCCCTTGGAGTCAGCTCCGGAACGGATTCTTAAGGTTTCTCTTTTGTTGGCTTTATCTTCTTTAAAGCGTATAGGGGACTTACAAGCTCTCTCTATTAGCGAGTCATGCTTGGACTTCGCTCCCGGCCTGGTCAAGGTTTCCTTGAGGCCGAGGCCAGGGTATGTTCCCAAGGTTCTCTCTCTTTAAACACAGTAGTACCACAGGGAACTAAATTATCTCCTTTAGAAATTAAAATTCACAATACATATTTTGGTCTACTTAAATACGCTGACCATTAGTCACTTGTCAGCCTTTTGTATACAAAGGTGGAACTGCAATAAATAAATTCCCTGCAGAAATGGGGAAAATTGAGTGCCTTGAGATACATGTGCATAAAACAAGTGACTTAGTGAACTAGCGAATAAGTGACTAGTAGAAACAAATGTGAATTCTCTGAAACATTGCAACCCTTGATACTCGATGGATACCAGGTAGAAATAGTCAATAGTTTTAAATACTTGGGAACATTCTTAGATAGTATTTTTGTTAGAAATGTGGATTATGTTTTTTAAAAGGCAACAATTACATTCTAAATTTCAGTTGTTACCATCAAGGAGACGTTTTAAACAACCTCGGGCGAGTAAAAATGTGTATCAGATGTCATTTGTGCCAACTGCCATTATAATTTTAAAAGTTGAGAACATATGAGTATGAGTAAGGGTGGATATAGGTTATGCATAGATTGTATGTACATGGGAATGGTTTTGTTTTAATTATTATTATTTATTTATTTTTATGTATATTGTTATGTTGTGTTGGTGTCCTTGTGTGGTGTGTACTTGTGAAAAATTAAGGAACTAAACTAAACTAAACTAAACTAAACTAAACTAATAATGTGGCTGTCAATGGGAGGTCCAAAAGGTGTCGGATTTCATCAAAATATCTTAATTTGTGTTCAGAAGGTGAATGAAGATTTGATGGGTTTGAAACGTAATGACGGTGAGTAATTAATGACAGAAATTGCATTTTTGGATGAACTATCCATTTAAGGCTGGCTAGAAGTCAGTAGGTAATGAGCAAAGCTCTAGCTGTGCCAATAGGTTTATCCTAAAGATGGTTATGATTTTTTGCAGATAAAGGAAAATGGTTTAACATGTTTCAAATGACCATATACATTTTAAGCTTTTTAAGCATAATCGGGTTAAGAAGAATGTCCATGTACATGTTGAACAGCAAATCAGTACAGCAGAGTCAATTAATTACTCATACTAAGATGCAGATCCTTTCAAACATGATTTGCAGCTTGCAGAAAAAAACATTGTCTGATATCTAATAAATCACATGACATTAAGGAAACCGCTGTGGTACAATAAATCATTTTCATAAATCAATATATTTGTCTGAATACCTCGGGACGGGTCTTTGATTGACTTTGGTTGATGTCATCTTTGCTCTTCTCTGTCTCTGCAGGAGTGTCCATGACAACATTTAGATTTGAATCTGTCATTATATCACTGGAGAGAAAATAAAGATTAAACAGTTCAAATTTTGCAGCACACAACATTCTGATAGTATTCAGATATCAGGAGTCAATGCTATAATTATTTGTATTGTATATTGTGTATATTTGTACATTGTATATATTCATGTCCTGTATGTGTAGTTTTACATGTTGAATATGAAGTACATGTTGAACAGTAAATCAGTAGAGCAGTAAACAGAAAACTAAGATGCAGATCCTTTCAATCATGATTTGCAGCTTGCAGAAAAAATATTGTCTGATATCTAGTGAATCATGTGACATTAAGGAAACCGCTGTGGTACATTTCAGACAACCACCAGCTAACAGGAAGAGTTTGATGAGAACAGGTTTCAAATATGAGACAATTTGACATGTATCATCTTACATGTTTGACAATATGACAACAGTTATGACACATTATTCTTGAGTCCGCAGTCCCAATAAAATTAAGTGTTTTCTTATCTGCATATATTGTAGTTAGACCTATTTGCAGACATTTGTAAATAAAAGTTATTTTTTTGCAAATTTTGAAGAACACCTAACTCTGCAAATTATATTAAATCTAATTTAACACTAGACTATTACACATATAGTTATAAATTACAGCTGTAATATGTTTACATTTATTTAGTTTGTAACGTGTTTATCCTGTTCATTGTAAAAAGTTGTACAGTACACTTTTAGTGTGCAGTATTTTACTCTGTAATTCTGATTCTGAACTTTAAAATATATAGAGACACTGAATAATTGAAAACAAACTAATAAAAGTAATGCTGTTATTTAAAAGAGTCAAACCTTGATGTTGTTGATGTCGCTCTCAGTGTGGCATCTGTCCATTTCCTGAGTTCTCAATAGGAAGTGTTTGTTCTCTGCATGCCTTTATATAGACACACAAAAACAATGTTTGTTTTCTGTGAAATCACATGACATATCTCTCTTTTTTGATTGTACACATTTAATTAATTTATAACTGCATTTTGGTGTTTTCAAGTTGTTGTTTCACAACTGGGCTTTTTTTTTTTTTTTGATAAATTTTGATAAATTGTAAGTATGTCAATTTAATTTATAAAAGCACATTTACATACAGCATAAATCTGACCAAAGTGCTGTACAGTGAATAACTAAAAAGACAAATAATTCAAAAAACACATAGGATCAATAGTCATAATTATACAAAACATGAATAAAAAAGAAAACCTTCAATATCAGGGCACACAACACAGAAATACAGAGAATGAGCAGGAGTACAGGGTTAGGGAACAAGGAAGGCCATGGAATAAAAGTGAGTTTTTAGCCTGGATTTGAAGGCAGAAATGGAGGGGGCAGATCTAATATCCAGGGGGAGCTGGTTCCACAGACGTGGAGCAACAACTGCAATAGCTCCGCAGACAGCAACATAGTGTTGGCACAGATCTGGCCCACATCTGGTACAAGTGAAATCCACACGTACCAGATGTGGGCCGGATCTGGGCTAACAATATGTTGCTGTCTGGGTATCACCCCTCTGTTTGAGCCGTGAGCGCGGCACAAGCAGGAGCCCTTTGTTTGAGGATCTCAGTAACCTTTGAACTGAGTATGGCTGTACAAGGTCAGTGATACCCACATAGCAAAATTGGTTTGGCCCAGTGATGGGCCACACAATCCACTTTCACTTGGCCCAAATACAGCAATGAATTACGGTACATGACTGGACCAGGACTGGTTGCCAGAACTCGGGCCACATATGGCCCATGGCATAGCCATATCTCAGCCAAATGAATGACTATAGCTGGCCCTATTCTGGTTCTTTTTAGGACCAAACAATTGATTCTACATGTCAGCCTCAACTAAACCTTGATCTAGCCACTTTATATACACCCTTGGCCCAAATGAAAAATGCCAGAAAAACAACAGTATTCTTAACAAATATTTATTGTTTCACATTTAAACGAAACAATTAGCAAAAAAAACTTGAATGACATGAGGCATTGTGCACACTTCAACATCTGATTCAGTTCATGAACGGCTGTGCACACAAATCTTCAACATCTGATTCAGTTCATGAACAAGAGGCACTGTGCACCAAGTCGCAAGATGGTTAACCTGTTGTACTCTCCTGACGCTATTTTCTCTTCATCCTTTCTCTTCTGCCCCCATCCCTATCCAGGGCCAGATATAGCCATCTCTTAATGGTGGAATCGATTTCCTTTTCTGTGCCGCAGACATCAGGTGGTTACGCCTCACAGCCGCTGAAACATACATGGTCTGAAATTAGTTTCTGTATCAAAAGAAAATATGGCTATTGGATTTTAAAGGGATATTTCACTTTAAAATGAAAATTCTGTCATCATATACTCACCCTCAAGTTGTTTCAACCCTTTATGCTGGCATTCTTCAAAATATCTTCCATTGTGTTCAGCAGAAGAAAGAAATTCATACAGGGTTGAAATAACTTGAGGGTGACTATATGATGAATTCTATTAGGAAAATTCTAGATGTAATTTGGTCTAATGTGCCAGACAGACATGTTTTTAAACTACAGTTGCCACAACGTAAATGTGTTTGCAGGGTTGGCACCTGAAACATCACACAAAAATACCATAAGGATGTTGATTAATTTTGTTTATATTCTATATAAATATATTCTATATATTCTTTATTGTGTATTCCCTTATGATATTTATATATAGAGAGATTATCATTTTCATGCTAATTTGTGTTATATATAAACCCCACAAAGCCCTATTAAAAATTCAAATACGCAGAGATACAGAGAGATAAAATCAGTATTGTAACAAACAAAAAAAAGTTTAACATTTATGAAGCATCAGTTTTTTTTTTGCAATTATACTATCATTACATGTTTTACATGGTATTATGATATATATTACACACTAGCAGTCTGGAATAACCGTTTGGAATACAGTTTGACTGTATTTTTAGCAAGTAAATGTAGCAATGGTGAGTAAAAGAGTTTTAGTTTTGGACCTCCTAACATTTGACATCAAGTGTATGTTTGTGTGTGTGTGTGCATTTCTTATCCATTGTGGATTTTGTTTGACTGAATGGTTTGCATTATTTCTCATTGTATAGCTTCTTATACCTTTTAGGCTACACACTTTTATACTGAATATTATTGATCATTAAAACTGGCATTTAACAAAAAGAGACAGGGTTGTGTAATTTTATTTTATATATTTTAAAATGTATAGAATATTTTTTTGTATTCATTTTAGTATACATTCTCTTCACTGTATACATGTATAATAAAAAAATACACAAACCTGTCTCTGTTTGTTAAATGTCAGTTTTAATTATCAATGTTTCATATTTTTTAAATGAAAACAAAAAGAAGCAGGGTTGTGTTTTATATTACATGTTGTTATAAATATTTGCAGTGAAGAGAATCAATGGGCTACGCCTTGCCTAAACCACATTTACGTGTCCATTAATATGTTTAAGATTTTTTTAAATGAAAAGAGGCAGAGTGGTGTTTTAGCCTATAACATATTTCGTTTTATTGTTGACGAAAAGATCCAGACAGCAACATAGTGTCGGCCCAGATCCGGCCCACATCTGGGCCGTGTGTACCAGATGTGGGCCGGATCTGGGCCGACACTATGTTGCTTTCTGGTTGTATTTTACACCATATTCCGTTTTATTGTTGCCGAAAATATAGCATACATATTAAAGATAATCGGAGTAGCCACAGTGTGCTGACGCGATCATTAACGCACTGTTCTATTTGCACCGGACTTGCGTCCTCTCGTCCTCAGGAGTTCGTTCTTCTGAGTTGAACTTGGCAAGTCCAAACTACCAAGGACTCAAGTCCGAAATTTGCGTACTTGGTATTGAGAAACGGCCGACGTTCTGACAATTAGATTTTTAATAACAACCTTAACGGGCCTGAACAGTAGTTCTAGTTCAATGTCAACATTGTGACAACGCCGTAACAACCTTCACCACACAACGTAGTTATGGCGACCTTCTGGCCATGTTGTTAAAACGTTGTTAGAAGGTTGGGTACGTTGTGCCAACTACATGTTAATCCATCAGTTATGTCACTTAAATTGAAATAAATAAATGGCTGAGCCTGTGATATAAAATAAAGATGTCTGATGTCATCTAACGATAAATGTTATCGACGCACATTTAGTGAATTACAACATTTTAAATAACATCTACGATTATTGTGGCACATCTTTAACATTTAACTTTCCAACTATGTTAACTCATACTAACTGTAAAATTCAAAATGATTACTTACCAAACTTCGCTCGCTTTGTTCTAGAGGTAAGAAGTCTAACCGTTAGTGAAGTGCAGCCTCAAGGTAGTACCCCAGAGTGCAGTCTGGACGATGGGGCGGGGCGACACTTTTAGGCGGGGCGACACGTGTCGCTCCGCCCACACCCTATAGGCTATGTGCACAAGCGTCGCGACGAACTTCCGCTATTGTCAGAAGTCGGCATATCAGTTTCCGGTTTACGGCCGCTTCATCGGCATCCGCTGTAAACAAACAAGATGAGTGCTGCTGTTGTACGAAATAAAGAGATACTATGTGCGTGACACATCTAAGTTTCTAAGAACTGTAGGTGGATCTTACGGCCGTTTCCCACATACTCCGTGTGCAGTGTGCGTGTGTGTGTATGGCGAGCGGATAATGCCTTTTCTAAGTCTACCCTGGAGAAGGCGAAGGAGCAGTCTACCCTTCCGCCGCCGTCAGTCCGTGTCTATTTTTGAATGGGATTGATAGAGACGTCAGACGACAGACCGGCGGCGACGTCACGGCGGCGTCACAGTAGTAACGTATACCTTACGGCGACGTGGCGACGGCGTACGTGAGAAATGTATAAAAAATCATAACGTCTGAACCAGGCACGTCGCCTAAGACGCCTGATACACACGTCGTCCCTCAGTACGTCGCCTAATAAGACGCCTGATACACACGTCGTCCCTCAGTACGTCGCCTAATAAGACGCCTGATACACACGTTGTCCCAATCTAATGTTATTTTTCCGATGTTGATAACGAAAAGTGAATAGCATGAGTAAGATTGGATTTGCAATAGGCTATATCGGGAGACATGATTTTTGTTTTGTAGGAAGCTTTTCTTTAAAGTGAATTTTTGTTTAATATTAAAGCCTCATAATTTTAAATTTGTCATCACCCAATTGCTTGGATTTAATAAAAAAAGAAGCGAATATTCCATAAACAAGCTCTAACTTGTTGGTCTTTCTACAGCAGTGTTTCAATAAATGGTCTATCTTTTCTAGACAGAAAAGTTAACAACAAAGTAATAAAAATCTTTTATTTGCAAAATCTATCCCTGCCTCCAGATACAAATGGTCCCCCTTGTATGAAAATATTAATTGGAATAGAGCATGGAGTAACCCACATACATTTTTAATTACAAACAAATTAAAAGAAATATAATTTATTATCCCTGTAACAAGATTATCTCTAAATTTATAGCCTACCGTAGACGAAAAATGCAGCTTTTGCTTTATGGAAACGGAAACGTCAGACCATTTATTCTATAATTGCTCACATAGCTCTTCTCTGTGGAATGATATAGCCAATGTTTCATTAATGGCAACAACAATGTTTCAACAACTTGGCTCAAACATAGCCTACATTTATCTAATTTTGATATCTTCTTTTACTTTTCTGACTCAAATTTCTCTGTACAATATATAGTCGACTTAATCATTTTGCTTGGAAAATTCTTTATTCTTAAATCGAAGTTTATGAAAAACTACGGTGACGCATTGCTGCCACACATATAATTTTTTTCCACTCAATTATGTCGTAATAACGAGATCTTATGTCGTTTTAACGACATATTTTTCTCGTAATAACGAGATCTTATTTCATTAAAACGACACATTTTCTTGGCCTTATAAGGACGTGTGTAGTCATGTACAAAATATGCCTTTATCCACATAAAATTGATAGCCAATCATGTCTTTATCATACGTTCAAAAAGCTGAAGAAATAGCAGCCCCCAACGGACATTCATGTTAAAAGATCAAATTCTGTACACACCTTATTAATAGCAGATGAGCCCAGAATACGAACATTGTGTTTAATTCATAGACTGTAAAAATAGGTTTAATTGCATATTAGGCTAAGCATAAAGAAAAAGCTTAATGTGGCTTAATAGGCTACTTCAGTGATAAAGATCAAATGCTGTACACACCTTATTAATAAACCATACTATCCTACAGAAAAGCAGATGAGCCCAGAATATGAACGCAATGCATTTAATTATACGTTAAGCGTTTTCCGATAGAAACCCTTTATTATAAAGAAAATAAAGGTGGCTCTTAACGTTTCTTTCTATGGGAGAATTGCATTGCGGTGCACAGCAAATCCTTTAAATGGTATTCAATGCAAAACAAAAATGAAAAATAAAAGTAGCCAATAAAATAAACAAATTATTGTGGCATTAATTAGCCCACAAACAATATTTATTTTAAAGACTAAACGAATTTGTTTAAAGAAAAAAAACAGCATTGGGCGTTTATCTGTAGAGTGTTTCAGCCGCCCTTTTCAAACTGGCGCAATAAAATGCAACAGAATTTGATTTGTTAAACATGAAGGGCTTATCAGTCTGGCATGGCCGCTCGCTCTAACGTTAACCTAGATAAATGTTCGCTATTATTAAGCGCATATCCGAGTGTTTGTGCGGAGTGTGGAGCGCGCACTGCATGGCACACATGGACGCGCCGGTGCCATCACTCGCATTTTCCTATCAACAGTGGAAACAACTTAAATACTCCATTTCTGGTCATACAGAAAAGAATAATACATCAGTCGCAACTTTATTTGTGTAAACTCTCAACAACAAGAAAACGTTGTGCTTTTGTAAAATAAAAGAAAACGAACGCGCTTTCATGATCTCTGTGAATTGGAGCGCGTCTCAAAAATGAACCGAAAAACAGTTAGCCTCACAGACATGAGAAATATAACTATCTATATAAAGTTTATAAATAAAATAAAAATGTCCACCAACGAAAAAAAATTCCAATCGAAAGCAAATACGGTAGGCTGCCATCTGATTATGTGATCCTGTCCGTATGAAAGGCGCATTCATTAGCCTACTTTTGCCGGTGCTTTGCAGCAAGTTTTATGCGCTTGAGCGCGGAATAGCCATATACACCCAGGATTGAATATAAACGTGCGATTAGTCCTAATTGCTTAAATAAATTACTACTAGTCTAGAAAAATCCTTTAGTCTATGGCAACTCTAATCAATAGCCTACATTTAATATTTTACATTATTTAATTAGTAATTTTATCAAGCTCTTTACATTAAATTAGTTGAGTTAGCATAATTAGTTCATGAACAAATAAAATAATAAAATAAAGTTTAAATTTTACCGGTAACATTTCTATATAGCATTGCTAATTCCACCACACAAAGGACTGTTTATAAGGTGACAATCCGTTATACATGTGAAGATTGTATATGGCTGTATCTTGAAGATTTTTGTATTGTAGGCTATCTTCTGTTATAAAGATGAAGATTGACATTTCGTTAATTAAACAAAATAAGAACACAATGTTGTAAAAAATAAACAACTTAGGCTATGTTCTGTTAGATGTGTTTTGACGACTTTTTGTTTAATTATCTATGAAGATATAGCCTATTAACAAAAATAAATCTTAGGCTATATATAATTAATATATTATATAAAAAACTTATAGGCCTATAAAATATATTTTTAAAAAGGGCCTCATTGATTCATTTTGCCTGATTGGGGGCTGTTACTATTTGCATAAGCTTTTTGAACGTAGAAATGTGAAAAAGGATAGGCTGTCAATTTTATGTGGATTATAAAGGCAAAAAAAAAAGATGTCGTGACATCTCGTTATTACGAGAAAAATATGTCGTTTTAACGACATAAGATCACGTTATTACGAGAAAAGATGACGTTAAAACGACATAAGATCTCGTTATAACAACATAATTGAGGGGAAACAATAATATGTATGTGGCAGCAGCTATGCGTCACCGTAGTACTGCTCTTGATGTAAAGTGTAACAATTATCGTCAGTTATCCTCTTGCGCCCTCTGTTGGCATTTGTACATAATATACATATGTTCATTGTTTATATATTTCTTCATGTATTTTAATAGTGTTGTTAAATAAAATAAAATAATTAATTACTTTTAATACCCTACTTTATTTGAACCAATTATATTGCCTCAATTGTAATTATGTATTTAAGTCATACTAAAGGCTATTGTTCACTTCAGATCTATATTTATGACCAAAAAATATATAGCCTAAATAAATAGTCGACACTGACAGCCCTAGTCTTGAACATTTGACCATGAACCTACATTGTTTTGCATTTTGTGACTAAACGACTATTTCCCTGTCTTATTTTTTCATTGTTGATTTCTTGAAAATAATAGGCTATTAAAATACTTTCTTGTCACCTTCTCCTGTAAACAATATCGTGAATAGTTTCATTTTGTGTATTCGCCCATTATGGTCAACTGTGTAAATTAAAATTATTACCACCTTCAAAAGTAAAAACTCAGACTGACACATTCCAGAATATTATGTTTATAGATTACAATTAATTAATTTATCTGTTCAACTTTAAAGTTGTTGTTAATAATTGTGCAAAAAGTTGTGACTTTGATGGTGTATAATTTGCATAGCCCTCATATCCAGTAGAAAGTGAGTGAATTATAAAAAAAAAAAAAAAAAAACTATGTTCGTAAACCATTCAGAGATTACATTAATGACATAGAATTTGTATCAATGATATTTTCAATGTCATCAGAATACAAGAAAAGAATGATTGATTAGAAAGATAACAAAGGAAAGATAAGAAAAGCTAGGGGGAAAATAGATATTATTTTATTGTGATGCGACGTTGGAGTCATGCTGTGGTGAGACGTTGGTGTCACGCGTCTGTGATGCGACGTGCTGTGGTGAGACGTTGGAGTCACGTGTCAGTGGTGCGACGTGCTGTGATGCCATAGATATAAACACTAGATGTCGCCTTGTATACGGCAGTTCATTGGAACGAATGCGTCAATAGAGCCGCCATCTTGGAACAGGGTAGCCCCTCCGCTTTAATGCATCAGCGTCAATGTAGGCAAAGGTCTAACGGAAATAAAATCACCATAAATCGTCATGAATGCGATTTTCTAGTTTTTATGGTTCGTTCCAACGGTCAGACATGTATTTATCATTGAGTCTAGAGGAAATTTAAGGTTTTGATATTAAGATAATTACTTCTTTTTCAAAATATAATGCATAGTGCTAGTAGGCCTAAGTTTATTAGTCACATTCTTCCACTTGAGTAAACTTAGAATAAACTATAGCTATATAATACATATATAAATGAGCAAAACTTGGCCACTAAATATTTAATATTCAATTATTTTAATGATCACAATTACATTTTTAATTTTATTAAATTGAACAAGCGCAACATTCAGCATTCAATCAAATATTCTAAAAGATGTTTTATTAAGAATAATGTTATTTCAACATAATATCTCGTTATTTCGACATAATATGTGTGCGTGCAACAAGCAAGAAGTGCATTTGTAAATCCGGTGACGCGTGATTTTTATTAATAAACTTCTGACAGTGTCGACTCGGCTGCAGAGATGAAGTTGACGATCGCCATCTCTGTAGTGAACGCGACTATAGAGAGAAATGCACATTATGAATTACATAATCAGAGAGTAGCCTAGCTTTTTTCTTTCGTTTTAAATTATTTCGTTTAAAGACTATTTAAGCTTTGTGTATTTGATGTATTTCTCATGTCTGAGTGAGGCGAGTTTCGTTAAGTTAGGATGAGATGCGCTCCAGTTAACGTGCAATTAGTAAGTGACCGCGTGGACGCCTCCATGATTATATTAACAGGCAATTTGTTGATGAATAAAATTTATTAAAATTAAGATACAATTTATACAAAACGAAATTTACTTTAAAGAAAGGCTTTAAACAGTTGACATTTTCACAAATTTCAGTGTCCTTCCACACCTCCATCCCCAGTTTGCAAGGAAAAGAAACAAGCCCTTGAGCCCAGCCGTGTGCAAAACGCACACATACATAAGATTTGTGGAATTCTATGTATAATAATCATGGATGTACTGTTTGAAGATTGACAGGGAGAGGATCAGCATACTATTAGGACTGTACTTACAGGTTAAGCGCCATGGCTTTTTTTTTTTTTTTTTTTTTTTTTCATTAAAAGGTTTGAGTACAATCGGTAAAAAAAAAAAAAATCAAAAGTTAGGAACAACACAGCACATCACAGCCAAAAGTGGGTATTGAGGATCAACTCCTGCATATTGTACATTTTAAACACAAGGGTTATTTCAAATAATATCTAAAGAGTACAGCACATTCATAGTTCATTAGCTGTGCGAGAATCACAGTTCATTTTCTTCCTCCAAGCAGAGAAATGTACACTTAACTTATAAAAAAACAACTTGACTACTACCATCCACAGAGTAAATGTAATCCCTTGCTGTCTGGTTTAGATTTCGTTCGTGTGAACATCCATACGCAGCACAAAAGTCCGGTATCATCCATGAATTCGAAGTACAGGCGGAGATAGCAGCGTTACCTAGCTACTTCCTATGGCAAGACCCCTGTTTAAAGATGGCGGCGGTTTTGACGCATGTTTAGAACCCCAAGGCGACATCTAGTGTTTATATCTATGCTGTGATGCGACGTTGGAGTCACGCGTTGGTTTCACCCGTCTGTGGTGCGGCGTACCCCTTCTGTCACGTAAAAGTACACGACTGTAGACTTCGGTAAGTTATCCGTGGCATTATCCACTCGCCATAGTGTGTGTGTGTGCGGTGCAGGAGCAGCACGCGCTATAGTGCCTCATGATGCGTTTGCAGTGAATAACTGATTCACGGCTGTACCACAAACACTTACTATTTTTATTTAAAATCCAGAAGTTACGCTGCAACTTTTATTTAATAAAATGTTTTTTTCAGGATTGCGATTCTCTTTGTACACATATAACCTACACTCTTTAATGGACGCATGCACGTTTAAGCACAATTTAAACAACGTAGGGCTATTATTCCATGCATTACTTATATTAAGTTGCTCAAGCAAGTGGTCAAATATTTAACTGTAAATTGACAAAAACAGCCGACTCTCATGCCTTTTCTTTTCCATTTAAATTTTAATGACACAGTTATTAAAAATTATTAATAACTTTAAACTAAACATAGTTAATAACTGTTTTCTATGTGAATATATTGTAAAATGTAATTAATTCCTGTGATCAAAACTGAATTTTCAGCATCACAGCATCACAGCTTCATATGATCCTTCAGAAATCATTCTAATATGATGATTTGACGCTCAAGAAACATTTATGATTATTACCAGCTTTCATTTTCTCAAAGGCGTAGCAGGATACCCAGGGCTTGGTTTACACCTATCACAATTTCTAGCCACTGGGGGACCATAGGCAGGCTAGGGGAACTCATATTAATGTTAAAAAACCTCATAACGTGAAATTTTCATGCCATGGGACCTTTAAGCGTTTTCTACCAGTTTTCTATGTGAGGAAAACGCTTAACTGTACATAGTAGTCTATTTTAGTATGGTGTTTACAGAGTTATCATTTATTTATTTTAATATCACTGTCAATGTGTTAAGTCACGTTCTGCGAGTGCACATCTCTAAATTCAACTTTGGACTTGTATTTTACAGGGGACAAGTTCTCAAATTCACATCTTTATGCTCTCGAGTTTTGCTACTCTTTTACTTTCATAAATAACCTTCCTGATAACAGTGTTAATTTTGACAGCAAATTTTGATTTAGTTTTAGTCATAGTCTTTTGACTAAAATGCCATTTAGTTTTAGTCATATTTTAGTCATCTGAATTGTTTTAGTTTTAGTCTAGTTTTAGTCGACGAAATACAATAAGATTTTAGTCGACTAAATCTACAGTAGATTTAGTCGACTAAAATATAATGGGTTTAAATTGAAATGCATTCATTTAGAATTTCTCTAAAATTCCCAAACCCATTTACTCCCGGAGAAAACATATGTTAACCTGCTAATATGAATGATTTTAAAGTTTGAACATGCAATACAGATACAGATTTAACTACTGTAACTTAAAAAAAATATCTTAAAATTAAATAAAACCACTTTTCCTAAAGTAGAACACAGTCTTCTTTTCAATGAATGATATATGCATTCTTTATTGCATACATCATTCTCTATTCTTTCAAGCAGACATATTTATTTGTATGAATTAAATATAATTAATCCTTATTAAAGCTATTAATGAGCAATGAATGCTTTTCTCTTTTTCTTTTGTTGCTTGATCAATATTAAGGACACAGACAGGTTTATTACTCACTGTCACTTTAAGACATCGAATCATGTCCAATGACATGCGGATCCAATTGCACTGATGCACATGCGATACACTCACAACTGTTTAAGACATAACCGACATAATTTACGTGAATACTCTCCAAAACTGACATTTAGACATAATGTTGTGTGTATTTATCCATTCAGACACGAAAGAGAGCTCAATTCCGTACTCGCGCGCTGTATAGCTGTTTATGTGCATGGCTGCACGCTTCGGGTCGGGTGTGTGCGCACAGAAAACCGTACCGAATAGAGCTTTTTTTTGCGCCGTCACTCTTATTCAGATCTACATGTCTGCTCTACTCATTCTCCCAGACGTTTACATGTTTTAACGTTTTATGAGACATGCAGCGCATGCCAACTTACTTACTTGTGTGCCGCTGGGTAGATCAGCACGTCACAGTACAAATTGTGCGCATCTACCACAAATGCAGGACATCAGACTGGATCGCTTTCCAAATCGTCACTATCTAACATTTTCGTCTAGTTTTTATTCGTTGACGAAAATGTCAATAGATTTTCGTCATAATTTTTGTCATTCAAAACTAGTTTTTATTTAGTTATCGTCTCGTTTTCGTCTGTGAAAAAATGTCGTTGACGAAAATTATTCGTCAACGAAATTAACACTGCCTGATAATGTTCGGGGCTCAGACACACTCTCCCAATTTAAATCTAGACTAAAGACACATCTCTTTAGCCAAGCATTCAATTAACACATCTCATAATCTTGTTTTACAGTTAATATGTGATGAAATAGTAAAAAGTGCACATGGTCATCTTTTGCCTGAAATAATATGAACTGCAGCTATGCTAATCTTTCTTCTGTTGCTTCCCTGTTTCTATCTCAGGATGCTCAGCAAGTTCACTAGAGATTATAGCAGCTCCAGTTTGGATCCAGCCTCACTTGTGAAGACTTCAGATGATGGCAACTATAGATGGACATAAAAACACTGCCAGATATTAAGGTGTGGTAAGCGATATTTCAAAAACGCTGTTGGACACTGTTGATATTTGGAATGAACCCAAACAAACACACCTCTCTCTTCAATGCTCCACCTCCAAAAGTCACCAGATTGCCCAGCAGCCGCATCACATTATTGGTGTAAATAACTAATTTATGTTATTGCAGGACCTGCTCAATAAAAGCGCAACACTAAGAACGTTTCAGGAAACACGTTATTAATTATGATAAGGCCTGGATTTCCCGAAACCTTCTTAACGCTACGTCGTTCCTAAGTTATACCTTAAGCTCACTGTAAAAATAACTTTGCCACACCGGCGGAACCGTCTGTAGATCCTCTAGGCACCCTTAAAAAAGGGCCGGTTCTCTGAGGAACCACACAGGTTTCCTGAGGAACTCTTATATAAGGCATTGTGTGGAACCACTTTGGGTGCCTCCAGGAACCAAATTTCATTTTTTTAAAATATTTAATTTCATGTTGTTACTATGGTTACCTTTGACTTCTATTATAATAAACAAATTGAACCAAATACAAAATAAGAATTGTTTATTACACATTTGATATTCATTTTTATACATACACTTCCATGCACATGGGAAAAAAAGCTAACTACAGATTAATATCAATGAATACACAACAAAATAGTATAATACATAAGCAACATGAATAATCAACCATGTATATACAATAGACAAACAAGAAAAGACATCTCAACAAAATGCATGGAAACACATATGTTCCACGAAATAAATCAATGTAAAAAAAATTACATTTGAACTAATTAAAAATGTCCATCATACTTAACTTTAAAACATTTGTGTTTCAGTCCGATTGTTAGTCTGACATCACTGTTTCCAAGTCCAAAAGCTCTATCAGATGCCAAAAACAAACAAACAGTGCTAATATGCACTCATTGTGCTGTAACCTTTATCTCTATACTGAAATCTCTGATGGTTAGTTATTCAGCTATTTTGAATCATAAAATGTTTAAGTCTGGGATGCCGTTAGACTGGAGACTGTAATGTTCACTATGGCTTTTGAAAAGCTTAAATGTGTGACTTGAATCAACAGTTCCCATAAATGGTTGTTGAGTATTCTCATGAAACAAGAGGAAGTAGAAGTAGAGGCTTCGACCTGGAAACAGAGTTAAGGTGCAGTAAAATGATCTGTTGTTCTGTGAATGTTCACTGGTGAATTCCAGTCATTTCAATAAGAATCCACACGATCAGCAATTTCGTTTGTGGTCAAAAATGTCACTATGGGACCAAGTTGGTGTGAGGTACTTAAAGAGTTAGAAAAGTGAAAAGGTACAGCATCGTTTTCCGTTTGTTTTTCCTCTTTTCTGGTGGATGGTCCAGGCACTTCAGTGATTTTCAGGTCTACAGGAGGATTTTTATTCTTGATCAAACTTGTTTTTCAGCTTACCGAGATCCCTGCAAAGTACAAAATTTACTGTTAGTAATGTTATTGAAGTGATAGTTGTGAAATTTAAATATATTCCTCAGCCTTGTGACGTTCCAAACCTGTTTGACTTTCTGTCTGTGGAACCCAAAAGCAGATCTCAGGCATAATGCAACCCCGTCACCATTCAATTTCACTGCATGAAACACAAGCAGAAAACAAATGTGTAAATCATTCATGAAACCATTCTTATGTACTCTTGTCTAGTTCAATTCAATGCAACAATTTAAGTAAAAATGGTTAAGCTCCAAAAATGTCCCAGAAAAGATCCTAAAAAATAATCAATGAGTTCACAACTCATGTGTTATGGGTTGTGTTGTAAGTCTTCTGAAGCCTAATAGCTTTTCCTTTTTTTTTTTTTTTTTTTGAAAAAGACTAAACTTGAAGTTATAATTCAGAGTTAAAATGTCTTATATTCAAATGCAAATGATAAAGATATAAGAAAAAATGCATAGCATTATTTGTGAACCAAACCTGGGATATTATTTTTCTGAGTAACATGAATGAGATTTGAGATCATGAGAAAAGATTTTCAGAGAATAACTGATTAAAAAACACAAGTACACAGTCAAACAATACAATTTCACACAGAGAAAGTTCATAGTAATAAAGTACTTGCGTGTGGTTCAGGTAACTTACTGTAATTTAATGTTGCCACTGAAATGTTCAGATTATTTTAAAAATGTAATGGTTGTTCTGGGGAAACAAAAGAACAAAGCTGATTATTTACAACATAATATTTATTGAACAGTAAATGGCTTTAAAATGGTATTTGAGAGAATGAGGACACCTGTAGTAAGTAAAGTAAAGTTAGGCTAAACAAAAACAGACCAAACTATATTAACCTGCCTTTGTTATTCATAACAAACGCCAATGACAGCAGGAATCAGCTAAATTAGTTAGGCTATATCAGCAATTTGAAGACACATTTGTACAGAATATGTTGAATTGAATGACTAAATCAATCTAAGACAATAAGTCAATCATTTCAATTTGTTCATTAGATCAACGTTGTTAGCATCGCAGCTAAAACCTTCATACCAGATACTGTGCCATAAACGAGTGGTAAACACTGTAAAAACGTAGTAATGTATAATAAATTTAGTTTATATATATGTGTGTTTAAATATATAGTGAGTAGACTCTGTATTTATATTTATTTGGCGAGTTTACAAACCTTGTAATGGAGAGCCGAACAAACGGCGGAAGCTTTGATGAGAGGAGCCGTTACTTTCCTGATGACGATCAGCTGAGCTTTGTTGCGCGCGAGCATCACTGAAGCGACGACAGCAGAGGAATAGCAGCAGTTTCGTGACTGAATAATACTTTCTCCTCCTGCTTCTTCTTCTTCATGTAATATTATTATTATTTAGTGTTGTTGTTTAAGGTTTAAATTACTTAATAAAATAGGCCTATACTAAATATATGTAAGCTACCCAAGTGAAAAAGACTAGGTTACTGTTAAATGTATTAAAAATGCATTAAAGTATATTTGTATTGTAGGTTTACTAAAAACACACTCAAGTACATTTTAATACATTTAATAGTACATCTTTTTCACCTGGGTATGTATACTGAATCAAACTTGCCTATAATAATAAAAATGCATTAAAGTATATTTGTATTGTAGGTCTACTAAAAACACACTCAAGTACATTTTTAATACATTTAATAGTACGTCTTTTTCACCTGGGTATGTATACTGAATCAAACTTAAGTAGCCTATAATAATAATAATAGGATAATAATAATAATAATAGAATAATAATCTAATTCTGGCCTCACTGAACCATTGGGTTCCTCCAGATGCTGGCTTTAACATAAGAGATCTTCCAGGAACCACTTAAATGTTAAAAGATCTTCCAATAACCCTTTTATCGCATTTAAGTTCCTCTATTTTCCCCCAAAGCACTTCGAGGTCTCATGGTAATGAAAAGGTGACTCCAGAACCTCTGAACTAAATACAAAGTGCTTAAAGGATCCCATAAGTTCCAGCAAGAACCTCAAAGATTGTCAATGCTCCTCCAGTAACCCTACTATAGGAGAAAGAGCTTTGAGGCACTTAAATTACATTTTGAAGTTCCTTGAGTATCCAACAGGATATTTGAGGCTCCTTTAGTTTTTACAGTGCTGTACCTTATCGTTAATACGTGTTTCCCGAAACGTTCTTAGTTAATTGTACCTTCTGTAAGTCATACGTTCGGATATTTCCCCACCGGTTAATCAAAGTGTGACAACACCGGTAATACCATAATAGAAGTGACGCGCATGCAATGCAGCGTGCTCGTTTTTCCAGGCGCGCATATGCCACAGCGAGATGAAAACATCTCAACTCTTCAGAATGCCACAAGCGCACCGCAGGTCATGTGACAAAATCCAACCGATCAGCTTTGGCCTTTCCTTAACAACATGGAAAACTCGTCCGAACAGCTGATCATAGCTGTACAGGGCGAGTTTTTTTTTCTCATCTCCATAAATATATCTAGTAGTAAAGCTAATGCAAGGGCTAGAAATCAATTAGTCCTTTGCTGATACTTCCTCGTCATCATGGAGAGAGCAGTTCATGGTTGCATAGCAACGACAGATGCCACGGGAGCGCAAGTGCTTGAAGAAAGAAGGAGAGAGCGCTTTCCACACGTTTTTAGACGCGATATGTGAACGGCCCCTAATTCAGGATAAACTGAGAATCTATTTGGTTTAAAATCGTTTTTGTTTTGTTTAAAATGGAGATCACGATAACATACATCAGAATAACATGTTCCAGTCTATTTAAAAAAAGATACTCAATTGAATCATTAATTCAAACACTTTTAAAACCAATTAATTCAGTGTCTCATTCATAAACACCTGGGCTGCGTTTCCCGATAACGTTGTCTCTTAGTGTGCTACGAAGACTCTTAAGGTTATACCTTAACTAAAGGTATACCATTTATAGGCATGTTCCCCGAACCATACCTTAGAAAGCTGCTAAAGATATTCCTTCTTACGTGTGACGTTACCTGGTGCTGCCCGTGGCGATACTGCTGAATCTGCTGATATCGATGGCTCGAGAATCAATTATTCACTCGTGCAGGGGGTGTTCATGTGAGAAAGCTGTGTTCTTTATAAAAGAAGCAATTCAGAAATGTACACGGGTTGGGTGAGAAAAAACACTGACATTATGGATTCGGATGGCAATAAAATCACAGACTTACCCCTGTAAATGTTTAAAATACCATACGAACCAATGAGAAACAGTTAGCATCTACTTACAACTTAACTGACAGTATGCTTTCACTGGCCTTTGAAAGCACTCCGCGGACGGCGCCGTCTTTTAGAACAACTATTCGCTGTATCGCTGCCATAGTTTGAGCAAACTCCCCACCACAATCATTCCCTTTAAATAGACTATTAAACCTATTAAACTATTAAATGGTTTGCCAGCTGATGTACCTTTGATTGTTGTTAGATTTTTAATTATGTTATCCAGTGTAATGACAATTTTATTCTTAGCTTTAGTCCTAACTGCTTTTTCTCAATGTTTTTCCCTCTGTTACAGGTTGCCAGGAAGAATCCTTCTCTACATTGTTGCTGTTCCTTTTTGATCCCTTTTCTCCTGGAGTTCTTTGTGGTGTCATTAAAATGTCTTAACTTGAATTGTGTCTGTTCATTATACTAGAGACAGTTACACACAAAATTAAGAAGATATTTTTCAATGTCAGTATAGCCTACTTTTTTTCATATTGGATAGACAAGTAACTCCAGGGCTGTATATATGTACATAGACATTGAGGGGGACAAGTCCTACACTGCAAAAAATGCTTTTCTTACTTAGTATTATTGTGTTGTTTCCAGTCCAAATTTCCAAAAATTCTTAAATCAAGAAGCATTTACTAGAGAAGTAAATTATCTGCCAGTGGGATAAGAAAAATAATCTTATTCAATAGGAAAACAAGATTATTTTTCTTACCCCACTGGCAGATAATTTATCTTGTTTTAAGCAAAATTACTTAAATTACTTTCTGTTTATCTGAAAACAAAATAGAATTTCTTATGTCAGTTTACTTCTCATGCTTCTTGATTTAAAAATTTTTAGAAATTTGGACTGGAAACAACACAAAAATACTAAGTAAGAAAAGCATTTTTTGCAGTGTATAATTATACGTCAATAATAACAATAGTATGTCAATAGTTAGAAATGGCCAAACTGGAAATTCAATATTGGAAATTCTTGCTCCGCTCTGTTTTAAGAATTGGCAAAAAGGTTTAAAAGTTACATTTTAGGCTGGTCTACCTTACAGCGACCGTCCAAATAGATAGCCAATCAAATCATAGAAGGCGGGGTTTACTGTTCACAGAAGCAGAGCATGTATTCCAGCAGTTTAACGTTGAAAGAGTGCGAGGTAAGATTGAAGTGTAAAACTACTCCACTTTTTTTCTTGAATATGGCCATTTTGAGGGATGAAAGTTGCAGTATCAAAGCTATTTTATCAATTTAAGTCTCGGGGCAATGTTGACTACAGCTGAGTGAGTGTTGCAGCGCGATCTGCGCTCTCTCTCTGTGTGTGTGTGTGTGTGTGTGTGTGTGTGCGTGCGTGCGTGTGTTCGTGTGCGTGCGTCATTGAAAGCAGCTCATGGTGTCTAATGTAAGGAGTAGCCCGAAAGGTCCGACCTATATAAATAAAGGTCCTATAAAACCCATGCAGAGCTGCCAAAAGATTTACAGCTTTGCATCGTTCAGACATCGGCCGGCCGCCGGAGATCATTTGCGATCAAAGGCCGACGTCGAGGCGACATATTGCCGATGAGCAAACGATCTCTGAGCGACATCGTGCCGATGGAACTTTGTACATCGGGCCAACGTCGGCCCGACGTACGTGTGCTATCTGGGATCACTCAAAAGTCAATGATGCAGGTTCTCTCAGGGAAAAGGCGATCTGGCTCTCTCAGGGGGAAGGCAATCAGGCTCTCTCTCGCAGCCGCAGGGACTTCGATGGTCAGGTGAAGTAGTGCTCGGATGCGTGAACCCGTGGTAATCTCCAGTGCTCGGGTGCGGTGAAACAGAGAAGATGATATCCACAGACAAAACAGGATCCGGCTGACACATGGCACGGCACGGCACGGCACGACACACACACACACACACACACACACACACACACACACACACACAAAATCGATTGTATCGATGAAACAATTAAGACACATCAACAAAGATCGGCTCTTTGCAGAAAAAGCAACAAATTACAATTCCCTTGTTGTAGCCTAGTACAGCCTACTAAAGTTAATGAAAAGTTTATGATAATAATAATATTAAAGTTGTACCGGCAAAAGTGTGTGTTCAGTGCTGTTCGCGAGTGTCACGAGTCACCACAGCAATCAGCTAACCACTTACGTTTCTGGTAACCTACAGCTCCTGCATTGGCGAAAATGTAAAAGTAGACTTTATAAATTTTAATATATAATTTTATTGAAACGGGTACTTTTACTGCGCAAAGAGACTTTTCCCCCACTGCCCGCTGGTACTTTCACTTTTGCCATTATGTCCTATACATGTGTCGTAATAATCCGCGCAGATTTCAGTTGACGATTCTGTTTAAAGTTATTAATAACAAAACATGAATTAATGAGAAAGAAAATAACAGGATGTGCTTTATATTGAAAATAAATATTAAAAGCGCGATAAGTCGCGAAAGAGAACTGAATTCTACTGACAGGATGCTGTGCGCGCGCTCCGAGCGCAACACGGACAAGCATAGTAGCCTTTGTCTTCGGTTGCGCGCATAAACGGCCAAATAAACACAGAAATATTTCAAAATGCCAAGTCGAGTATTCATGTAAACACAGCTGATGTAAGTAACTGTTACTGTGTGCATTCACTCTCTCTCTCTCCCTCTCTCTCTCTCTCTCTCTCTCTCTCTCACACACACACACAAAAGAGGATGTATGCTGCCTCGCTGCCTGCTGTGAGTGTGTTTGTTTGCTTCGGTGCTGTATGCTCCGTCTTAAGGCCCGTTCACACCAAGCACGATAACTATCAAGATAACGATAAAGATAACTATATATGAGTCCACACCAACGACCGATAACGGTCTTTTTATTCTAAGCACGCGCGCGCCCGGATGATCCAGATCCATTTTAAATGTACGAGACCTTTAAATTAGAGTGGATTCTGATTGGCTGTCAGTGTTTTATCGTTCGACAGCTGGAAAAAAAACGTTCTGAAAGTGATCCCAACGATATCGTTCCTCATATCTTTATCGTAGTTGTGGTGTGAACTCTGTTATTATTTAATATGGAGAACGATTTTTAGAATTATATCTTTATCGTTATCTTTATAGTTATCGTCCTTGGTGTGAACGGGCCTTAAGCCTTGTATTTCTTTGTTTTGAACCATCATTTACTACCATTTCTAGTTGTTTATACTACTACATTTTACCCAACATCTCTGATTAAACTGACATCGCTAGCTTCTGCTATTAGTACTACTAGCACAAAACGCTAGTAATTCGCTAGCCTGTTAACGCGCCACCCGTGTGCTCAGCTATTTTTTTTATTTTTTTATTTTTTTTTCTCTCGCGCGTCCGCGCCTTTGAGTTCATTAAAGCTCAGATGAGTAAGAATCAGTCAACAAACACGGTGAGTAATGTCTTGTCCTGTTATTGTCACCTGCACTTCATGTCACATGTTTAGCATAGCCTTCTCTGTCGGCAATATAGGATTTATATGTGATAAATGTAAGGAGACAGTTAGGTTGACAGAGAAGATTTCAGAATTAGAAACACGCATCCAAATTTTAATTGAGGATAGTAAGAGTGCTAGAGCTTCAGATGTTTTGGATGCGCATAGCATAGTGAACACTTTACATGAGTCGGTTCCGGCTGAAGTAGTGCCTGAGCAGCCGGGCAAATGGGTGACAGTGAGGGATCGCTCTAGTCGCGGATCAAAAAACCACTCTTCCGTTCCGATTACCATAACAAATCTATTTGCCCCGCTCAGTGAAACACCCACTGAGAATGATTGTGCCCTAGTTATTGGCGATTCTATTACACGGAACGTGAAAATAGAGACACCAACCACCATAGTCACATGTTTGCCGGGAGCCAGAGCGCCTGACATCAAAGCAAATTTAAAAGTGCTGGCTAATGCTAATCGTAAATTCTCTAAGATCATTATTCATGTCGGCACTAATGATGTTCGACTCCGCCAGTCGGAGATCACCAAAATTAATATTAAAGAGGTGTGTGAACTATGTACGATGTCAAGGACTGTAATTTGCTCTGGCCCCCTTCCTGTTCGCAGGAGTGATGAGATAGTTAGTAGATTGTGTTCGCTTAACGGTTGGCTGTCGAAGTGGTGTCCGCTTAATAATATAGAATTCATAGACAATTGGAAAAGTTTTTGGGGCAAACCTGACCTGTTGAAAAGAGATGGTATTCATCCCTCCTGGGATGGTGCTGCTCTTCTCTCTAGTAATATGGCTCATAGTCTTAGAGCTCAAACATGACAATCTGGGGCTCAGGTCAGGAAGAAGACAGACTGGCTTAACCGACTGTCTGCTAGAGGCCTCGCATCACCAAGGTCAGATAAATCCCATCACATAGAGCCTCTTTCACCTAGCTATCATCATATAGAGACTGTGTCTGTTCCCCGAATTTGGAAATCCAAAAAAGTTTTAACCCATCTAAGGTTAAAAATTTAATTGATGTTCAACAAATAAAAAACAGCTATAATACAGATGAGCAAATGCTAAAGCTTGGGTTGCTGAATATTCGATCGCTTACTTCAAAAGCACTCATTGTTAATGATATGATTTCAGATAATAACCTAGATGTGCTGTGTTTGACAGAAACCTGGCTAAAACCAAACGATTACATTACTTTAAATGAATCAACCCCGCAAGATTAGCCTCGTCTGAGCCTCGTCTGAAACGCAAAGGGGGTGGTGTTGCTGTAATTTATAGTAATAGTTTCAAAACCACTAAGAAATCAAGTTTTAAATATAATTCTTTTGAAGCATTGGTGCTTAATGTAAAATATAGTGTAAACGATAAATCACGTTTGAGATTTGTGCTGGCTACTGTATACAGGCCACCAGGGCACCATTCAGACTATATCAAAGAATTTGCGGACTTTCTATCAGAATTAATATTGACTGCAGATAAAGTACTAATTGTTGGTGATTTTAATTAGGGGTGCGCCGATCCGATATTCGGTATCGGTATTAGTCCGATACTGGCCAAAATCACTGGATCGGATATTGCATGAATCGCGGGAGTATAACCCGATCCGATACGATCACGTCCCTTAGTCCTAAATTGTCATACAAATGCTTAACAACACCTGAGAGACATGCCGTAAAGAGAGATGAGCAACACGCGTCACGCAGGGTTGCCAGATTTTCACATACAAATCCCGTCCAATTGCTTCTTAAAAATAGCCAATCGCGTTTCGGGGTGGGAGAGACCGCGGACTTGGCAACACTGGCATCACGTGAACGGTAGCTAGAGGTGAGTGAGGTAAGCCCTCTCAGCAATTAAGTTATCATGTCAGCTGTGTGGAGTTATTTCAAATAAGACGCGATACGTTCATAATTAATAAACTACAGAACAGCGCGAGCAGGAAGCGGCGCGCCTTACCCCTCATTTACACCGCACACGTCTGCGGCGCATTACGGCTGCGACACGGCTACCGGAGCTGATCGCGCCCATTCTAGTCAATGCTGGTGTTTACACCGGCCGCGACGCGGCGCGTTTCAGAAGCTTCCCAGAAGCGGCTCTCCGCGCCGCTTCGCTAAATATAGGCGCCTAGTCTATTTTTGACGGACGCGCGTCCAAGTCGCACCGGAAATACAAAATAAAAGTAAAAGAAAACATTGTCAAATTCAAAATAAACACTCTGTGCAAACTCCCAAACGTATTACACACCAATATCCTTGGTAGAAACCATAGACTGTATGGTAGAAATCCAAAAATCAAGAAAAAACACGTCGGACAGGCAAACCACGTGGTCTCGCGCATCCACTCGCTCCGCTTCTGAAATGCTCCCGGTGTGAGTTGGCACCGCGTGGAGGACGGAATAAAACCTTGTCGCAGCCGTAATGCACCGCAGGCGTTTGCAGTGTAAATGAGGGGTTATGCTCCGAGAACGGATTACTGCACTAGTGATATAAAACGCATCTTCCCCATGAACAACACAAAGTACACTCGCACGTAACACACATACACAGGTCTGTTAACTTAAGCAATACTTTTAATAAGATAGTCTAATATTTTTCTGACTAACAAATTACTGACACAGTAAAGGGTAGATTTAAATAAATAAAAACGAAATTTAAATAAAGAAAAAAACGAAATTTAAATAAAGAAAAACGAAATTTAAATAAAGAAACGAAATTTAAATAAAGAAAAACTAAATTTAAATAAAGAAGAAACTAAATTTAAATAAAGAAAAAACGAAATTTAATTAAAGAAAAAAAAAAAACGAATTTAAATAAAGAAAAACGAAATTAAGTTAAATTAAATACGAGATTAATTTAGATTGATAATAAGGGGTAAAAAGCTTAATACATTTTGTTTCTATTATTCTATTTTCCACAATGTCAAAGCAACGCAGCTTAACCCAAAATACAAGCTCGCAGGCATGCACTTCTCTCCTTACAAACTCCGCTGTTCTGCGCTCTAGCTAGAGAATACTCCCGTTGCAGGAACACTTTAGTAGGCCAACTGGCCAAGAAGCATCAAATAACGAGGTTGGGTTCCTTCAACTGTCCATATTAAAAATGGCTAGGCTTTATAAGATAGTTGTAAAAAAGAGTTCTCGGAGTATATAAGCCCCGCCCGCGTGAGGCGCACCGCTTCCCACTCGCGCTGTTCTGTAGTTTATTAAAAGTTTATTCATTCTGAACGTGTCTCGTCTAGTGTGTCTATATTTCGTCAGATTTTATAGTGTTGAACATATTCAAGCGCGAATGAGAACCATTTCGAGGGGGATGCCATGTGCAAAAAAAAAAACAAAAAAAAAAACCCACGAATATTCGAATGTCAAATTCTCAAATCGAATACCAACCCACCGAACGAATATTCGAATAGTCGGGTACAGCCCTAGTTACATCCTGTTTTTGGCACTGGAATTATAATTTTTGTTTTATTTGCACAGTTGCACTTTAAATTTAATTAATTGAATGGTGCTGAATAATTAAAAATGCTGCTACAAGTTCTGTTTAAAAATTGTTTTAATAAAAATTAAGCAGCAGTATTGCACAACCGAGTCATGTTGTGGGCTACTTATTTCTTCCTTTAGGAAAGTGGAACATTCATTGCACTGTTTGAGCATGATGCTTTTTAGATGGCTAGGTTAAGCACACAGTGCATCCTCCTGACAAATGTGTTATTAGCTTAATTAAGAAAAAAATATATGGTATTGTATCGGTATCGGTATCGACAGATACTCAATTGTGTGGTATCGGTATCGGTATCGGACATGAAAAAGTGGTATTGAGCCACCCCTAATTTTAATATACACATCGATAATGAAAAAGATGCATTGGGATTGGCATTTAAAGACATTGTAAATTCAATAGGAGTTAGACAACACGTGTCAGGACCTACTCATCGTCGTATTCATACTCTAGATCTAATATTATCACATGGAATAGATGTTGATGCCGTTGAAATTCTGCAGCAGAGCAATGACATCTCAGATCATTATCTAGTCTCGTGTAATTTGCATTTAGCCAAGGCTGCAAAGCCAACTCCGTGTTTCAAATATGTGAGACCTATCACTTCTGCTACTAAAGATTGCTTTATTAATAATCTTCCTGATCAGTTTCATCATCTCAACATCCCAGATAGCTTAGAAGAACTAGATATTGCAACAGAAACTTTTAACTCTCTCTTTTCCAGCACTTTAGACACAGTTGCTCCGTTGCGCTTAAAGAAGATTAAAGAAAATAATCCAACGCCGTGGTACAACGAGCACACTCGGGCCCTTAAGAGAGCAGCCAGAAAAATGGAGCGCAACTGGAAGAAAACAAAACTAGAGGTATTTTGCATTTCATGGAAAAAGAGCTCGATTGCTTACAGAGAGGCTTTAAAAGCTGCTAGATCTGCTTATTTTTCAACCCTATTAGAAGAAAATAAACATAATCCTCGGTATTTATTTGAAACAGTGGCTAAACTAACGAAAAATAAAGCTTCAAGCCCAGAAGTTTCCAAGCAACACAGCAGTAATGATTTTATGAACTTCTTCACTTATAAGATTGATAATATCAGGGGCAAAATTATAACTATGCAACCGTCTACTACAGTATCGCATCAGGCAGTGCATTGTAGTCTCCCTGAGGAAAAATTTGATTCATTCGTTGCTATAGGAGAGGAAGAATTTACTAAACTCATTAAATCATCTAAATCGACAACATGTATGTTAGACCCTATACCAACTAAGCTACTGAAAGAGATGCTTCCAGAGGTCATAGATCCTCTTCTTAATATCATTAATTCATCTTTGTCTCTAGGATACGTACCAAAAAACTTTAAGCTGGCTATGATTAAACCGCTTGTTAAAAAAACGCAACTTGATCCTACAGAATTAGTCAATTACAGGCCGATCTCGAATTTACCTTTTCTGTCAAAGATATTAGAAAAGGCAGTATCCTCACAACTGTGTTCCTTTCTTGAAAGAAATTATATTTGCGAGGATTTCCAGTCCGGATTTAGACCGTACCATAGTACCGAGACAGCTCTCGTTAGAGTCACAAATGATTTGCTCTTATCATCCGATCGTGGTTGTGTCTCTCTATTAGTGTTACTCGATCTTAGTGCTGCATTTGACACCATTGACCACAACGTTCTTTTAAATAGATTAGAACATTATGTTGCCATTACGGGAAATGCACTAGCATGGTTTAAATCATACTTATCTGACCGTTATCAGTTTGTAGCAGTAAATGATGAGATGTCTCATCGATCACAAGTTCAGTATGGCGTACCACAAGGCTCAGTACTAGGACCGCTGCTGTTCACTCTGTACATGCTACCATTAGGAGATATCATTAGGAAACATGGAATTAGCTTTCACTGTTATGCCGACGATACTCAGCTGTATATTTCTTCAAAACCTAACGAAACTTACCAATTCACAAAATTAACGGAATGCATAGCGGATATAAAAAAAATTGGATGACTCGTAATTTCCTACTTCTACATTCTGAAAAAACAGAGTTTCTAATTATTGAACAAAAAACTTCCTCACGTAATAACCTAGAATACTGTCTAACACTTGATGGCTGCTCTGTTAAGTCTTCGTCGTCGGTTAGGAACCCATGGGTGTGCTCTTTGATACCAATCTTTCATTTGAAAGTCACGTGTCTAGTATCTGTAAAACTGCATTTTTCCATCTTAAAAATATATCTAAATTACGCCATATGTTCTCATTGACAAATGCGGAACAATTAGTTCATGCGTTCATGACCTCAAGGCTAGATTATTGTAATGCTCTACTGGGTGGTTGCCCTGCATGCTTAATAAACAAACTACAGCTGGTCCAAAACGCAGCAGCTCGAGTTCTTACTAGAACCAGGAAGTATGACCATATTAGCCCAGTTCTGTCAAAACTGCATTGGCTCCCTAATAAACATCGCATAAATTTTAAAATATTGCTGATTACTTACAAAGCACTAAATGGTTTAGCTCCGCAGTACTTGAGCGAGCTCTTAACGCATTATAGTCCGTCACGTCTATTGCGATCTCAAAATTCCGGCCAGTTACTAATACCTAGAATATCAAAATCGACTGCTGGCGGTAGATCCTTTTCCTATTTAGCACCAAAACTCTGGAACAGTCTTCCTACCATTGTCCGGGAAGCAGACACACTCTGTCAGTTCAAAGCCAGATTAAAAACACATCTCTTTGACCTAGCATACACATAACACATTATAGACTTCTATAATTCAATGTTAGGCTGCATAGATTAGGTCAGCCGGAACCGGGAACACTTCCCATAAATCCTGATGTACTCATTACATCATAAGAAAGATGGCATCTACGCTAATTTTAGTGTCTGTGTTTATCCCAAGGTTTTCCTGCAGCCTGCCGGATCCAGGCCGTATCCAGATCTGACGAAGGACCTTCGCCTGGACCCGATGACAACGCAGTGCTGAAGTGCCAACTAGTCTCTCCCTATGGAGGATCCCTCTACCACTCTACAGATAAGGTGTTTTCGGGAAATTCGTTTCGCGTTCCTACCCCAAAGCAACAAAATAAAATAAAATTCTTTATCAAAATTTATAAGGAAAGACAAGTACTTTGTTTAGGCTTGGCTTGTAGGGAATTCCAAACCTGCGTATTTTCTAACGCACATAACTATAGAACCAATTCTAAATGCGCATGTGAATGCCATCTGCGTTTCTCACAGGTTCGCGTTTAAAGTCTGTGTAGAGGGAAAGGTGTCGTCTTAGCGGACCCTAATTTAATAACAAATGATCGTTGCGACGGAAGCAAATCAATCAAAACTGACTTTAGATGGAAAATAACTTAACTCTGCTATAAAGCCAAAACAATCTCTGTTACCTTAAATTATACGCTTATCTCTGTGAAGCTGCTTTGATACAATCTACATTGTTAAAAGCGCTATTTAAATGAAGATGACTTGACTTGACTATCACAACATCCTTGCAGTTTTAACAAGTTCTCATCTCTCAGCTGTTCCCTAATATCATCTTTTTTTTTTTTTAAATCCAATTTTAGGGGGTATTTTCAACTAAAAACAAAAGTTTTTATTTTATTTTTAATTTTTTTTACGCAGTTTTAGGGCCTGAAAACAAACTTTTGAAAACTGGTTTCAAAGTGCAAGTTTTTGGCCAAGTAAACTAATAAAAACGTGAATTTGTGAAAACCGTGACGTCATGTATTATGTGTTCAGTCTATGTGTAGATGTGTAGTGTTTCTTTATAAAGTGACATCGCCATCTACTGGCCTGGCATGAATAATACAGCGTTTTTAGTCGTATTTACAGATCCGTGTGAATGAGGATCATTTTGACAACATTGTCGTCTGTACTTGAAAAGTTTTCAAGAACGCAAAGGAAAAACTTTTGCATTATTACATCGTTGTTGTGTCACTCACTTTAAACATTCTATAAGTAACTTTGCAACTACATGTCAAGTAACTCGAGTATTAGTAAACTGTTAGGTTAGGGCAGGGGTCTCCAACCTTTTTTCATTTGAGAGCTACTTTTTAAAAATGAAAGTGGCCGAGAGCTACTCATGTAATGCAATACTTAAATCTCTTAAATAATGTCTCATAACTCTAATATTAACAACTATGCAAACTGTTTTTGACCTAAAATAGTTATTGTAGGCCTATGTGTCACCCTTAATTGTCAGAGATAAAAAAAATAAAACTTAATTATACTGTAAAAACACATAATTATTGTTGATTTTATAGTTCATCATAACTAGAGATGAAATGGTATGAAAATGTAATTTCATGATTGTAGTGACCAAAATCTTCATGGTTATCACAGAATCCTGTTCAAAAAGTACTAATACTACACAATAAAATCAATTCACCTCAATTCACATCAAGTTTTATGTCAAAAAACAGCAAATAACAAATAAACTTAGCATCAATATGCACTTTTTTGTTTACATAAACATTAAAATAATAACATTAAAAATGATGGCCAAATTTGAAACGAGTGTCTTGCAACATGTACTAACATGTACAAGTTCAAATAAAGTTTTGACAAAAAAAAAAAGATAAATTACTGACATTTACAATGCACATTAGCTTATCTTTTATTATTAATAGTAAAATTCGGTCCGATTTTCCCGTGGCATCTGTCGTTGCTATGCAACCAAGCACCGCGCTCTCTACAACGACAAAGTTTTAATAGCTAATGGATTTCCACCACCAAAAAAACGCTTGTTCTAGCTCTGCTACTAGATTTATTTACGGAGAAGAAAAAAACACCCGTAGTGTTTGGGTGCACTCCCATCCTTCATGCTGACTCGCTGCGCCTGGAAAAAATGAGCGTGTCGCTTCAATTATTTGAAATAACGAACTTGAGCACGCAAAAGATGTGATATGTGAACGGCCCTTTGCGAGCTACATCCAATCAGGCCACAAGCTACTGGTAGCTCGCGAGCGGCGTGTTGGAGACCCCTGGGTTAGGGCTTGCAAAGTTACTTGAAGTTGGTAGAATGTCTAAAGTGGACTATTGAAATAAAGTGTGTTTAACTTTGAAATGTATCACAGTGTGTGTAATAGTGTGATTTGATCAGTTCAGTGTTTTTGAACAGATCTGGCGGTGAGTTTCTGAAGTGTCTGGCCCATAAAACCGGAGGCCGTTTCCACGAGGCTCCTGAAAACACGGATCCGGATCTGATCAGAAAACTGCTGTCAGACCCGGGCAGCGCAGTGCGTATATGTGCTCAACATCACCACACTGCAGGAGTCTGTGGTGTTCGACACGTTCAAAGCATTTCTGCAGACTCTTTGTTATGAAATGTGTTGATTCTTGTTTGTCCTCAATAAAAGGATCCAGTGCTTCCACAATTTGAGGGGGACGATCTGAGGAAACTATCAGAAGAGATCGAGAAGCTGAGATTGTTCCAGAAACAAGCTAAAGCTTTCAGGTGTGTGTTCGTTCAGGCAACAGTGCTGATGTAATGATTGTGGACTTTTTAATATGCTGACTTTACTTTTTTTCATAGGGAAACTATTCTGGGGTCGAGGAACCTGGAGGGAACGTAGACACTGTTCTCCATGCCTGTTCAAATCACTTTATTCAGAATAAACCTACACTATGGAGTAAAACATGTGGTGGAGTTTCACTCAATCAAACATCTATAAATCATTTGATAAGGCCTAATGTAAGAATATTTGGTAAGACTTTATTTTACAGTGTCCCTGTTAAACATTTTACATGTAGTTACTGTAGTTATAACTAGAAATTGTGCATAATTAAAAAAAAAAAAAAACTAACCCTATAGTAATATAGTTAATCATTATTACTCATTATAAAACCATCAACAGGTAACCATCATCACCTGATCTCATTTCACTTTAGCTCTCTTTGCTGCTGCAAATGTGTTTGACAAACACACAGTCACAGCAGCCAAAAAAACACAATATATATTTATTAAGAGTTAAGAGCCCAACTACTGGAAACACTGCTCACTGTTATGGTGACTTCAAATGAAACACATTAGAGTTAAACTCTGTTAATTCTCAATAAAACTTGTGTAGACGTCTGACAGAAATTTAGTCAGTCTGGTTAGTAATAAGTGAAGCTGGTAATGCTGTTTGTGGAGTTGTTTAATCCTCCTCTGCTGAGATCTTCACAGATTTAATGTCTTCTTTTCTCTTCAGTTGATTTCATCTGAGGCTGTGTCTGAAATTACTCCATATTTAATATACATAGATTTTTTGGCTACGATAAGGTCCAGTTCTGGTTTATTTCTTTGCTCTTGGCTGACATGTGGCATTGCTATGCAGAGGTGTAAAGCCCAGGTTCAGAAAGTAAAAGTCCTCCTCAGTATTTTGTTCCAATCAACTGGATTTGCTAATTCAGGAGACAGAACTAATTAGTGAAATCAGCTGACTGAGTTTATGGGTGGAATAAACATATGGCAGGACTTTTACTCTTTGACCCCTGGATTACCCACCTCTGGTCGCAAGTGTTTCAGTGTGTGTCGCAAGTGTTTCAGTGTGTGTCACAAGTGTTTCAGTGTGTTGCAAGTATTTCAGTGTGTCGCAAGTGTTTCCGTGTGTGTCACAAGTGTTTCAGTGTGTCGCAAGTATTTCAGTGTGTCGCAAGTGTTTCCGTGTGTGTCGCAAGTGTTTCCGTGTGTGTCACAAGTGTTTCAGTGTGTCGCAAGTGTTTCAGTGTGTCGCAAGTGTTTCAGTGTGTGTCGCAAGTGTTTCCATGTGTGTTGCAAGTGTTTCAGTGTGTTTTGTCCCATACGGCCTCCCATAGATAACCTGACTCATGACAATTTCATGTAGTAATAATACGAATATTTCCTGTACATGCCTCAGGCTATTATCAACTCATTCATCAGACTCCTCTGCATATTTGACAGCTGGTTGAACCAGTTTCTTTGGTTCTTTTTAGATGGAAGTGTTAACAGAGGTATTAGTCAAGGGGTTTCAACAAGTCCGTATTTATTTCAATAGCTGAACTTTTGGCAATTATTTGAAAAATAGCAAATATATCAGGCCCTTGAATGTTTTGGGGAGTCATAATATCAAGGCTGCAGTCAAAGTGGATGGACACTGTTGAACTCTATTATAGAATATCTTGAACTCATACCCTGCCTATAACAGGCTTATTAAGGCTGAGATTACTCCATATTTAATATACACAGAGTTTGTGGCTCAGATAAGGTCCAGTTCTGGTTTATTTCTTTGCTCTTGGCTGACATGTGCCATTGTTATGGCCTGCTTGTGGCCTAGATCTGGCAAACAGGAGTGAGCCACCCAAGGGCCGTCATGTGTAGGGGTGTAAATCGGACAGTTAATCATGATACGATACGATATAGATTCTCTCAGCCAGCGATACGATATTTGCCGATACCTCAAAAAATTCTATGATACATTTACGATTCGTTTCAGGGCTATGTCGACCGATTAAATCGATATTTAGATATCACGTGCCAAGTGTACACAACCAGTTACGTTTATTAACTCACACTAATACATGCAAAAATATATAACATGAAAGTTTAATTAAACTCTTTGAGAATTGCACACCCTCTCCCAATTGGGATATTTAAAAGTTATTTGTTACAAGTAAAAAAAAAAAAAAAAACATGAAATATGAAAATGAACAAGAACGGAGTTATCTGTTTTTGCAAATTAACTCTATAACAGAAGAGTTCATTTGCAAAAAATAGATAACTCAGTTCTTGTTAATTTTCATAGGCCAGGGGTCGGCAAGTAACTTTGGCCGCGGGCCAATATTTTTTTAGCCAGTAGGTGGCGGGCCAGCTACACAGAGTAGGCCTATGGATACAAATTAAATACTGTGGGGTGAGATTTCGGTCACAATTCTGCGCACGCAAGATCACATTTTGAGCGTGCAAAAGGGCATTTCGCACGCGCGTGAACTGAGTTTTGTGGAGAAATGTTCATCTCGCAGATAAGAAAATATTGCGAGCGAACGAAAATCAATTTTGCATTTAAAATAAGTATTTGGATGTGCGCGGACGTTCTCTTTCTCATGTGCAAAGTTTCACTTTCTTGCTCCTTTCATACCAGCCGTGAGCGCTCTCTAAGCGCAGATGGCTCGCTTGCTCAACACAACCCAGCGTTACAATATGCCATAATTCCAGCCAATCAGAGATGAGACTGCTAAATTCTGATTGGCTGGCTTGAAAACCAATCACAAGACTCCCTGCATCATCGACTGCGGAAGAGGAAAAGTGCATGGTGGAAGCATAGACAGTATAAGAAGGGTGGAAGAGATGTTTGTTTAATAACTTTTATCAATTAAATTTAAGTTCAAATGTCTACCATTCGAAGACCACACGTAAGTAGCTTATTTTTAATCAAAATTCAATTGTACTATTACTGTATAATGTACATAGTGGCATGTCCCAGTGTTTCCTACACCTCAAGTGGTAGTTCTAACTTCTTTCTGAACTGCAAGTTATGTAATTAACATTACTGAGGGGTAATTTTTCATTTTTTTGCAGTGAGGGAAAATAAGCCTGCATCCCAAATACAGTCCATCCTAAATAGTAGTTAAGATTATTAATCCAGTCTATATTTTTACAGTAGACTAATATACATAATACATGCAGAATGGTCCACCTTTACATTGATATGACAAGCATACATGTGTAATTTTTAAGGCAAATGTAATTTGACAGAAACATAATTTGACCTCTATTCCACAGGATATTCTGAAAGAGCAGTTTTTGGAGAGCAACCACTTAACCTTGATTACTTGGAGTTCATGAGCCACCATGAGCTTGTTATACTTGAATCCTTTTCTGGACAGATAGACATCCCCCCAGAGATTTTAGATGGACTACGAAATCTTTATCACCTGGTAAGGTCTGAGATTGAAGCCACATGTGTGCCAAGTGTGGAAGTGGAAAGAGTCGTTGGTCCAGGTGCTGGATGCCCAAAAACTGTAATTGAGAGAGAAAAACTACAAGATTTGCTGGATACACATCTACCTGTTAATTGCATTGCCAAATGCCTTGGTGTTTCTACAAGTACAGTTCAGAGGAGAATGAAAGAATATGGTCTTTCTGTTAGAGGAACATACAGCACCATCACAGACCCTGAGCTAGATAATGTAATTTCAGCTATCAAGTCTCAGATGCCAAATGCTGGTTACCGCATGGTTCAGGGGCATCTGGTTTCAATGGGACACCGTGTTCAATGGTGGAGAATGATGGCATCCATGCATAGAGTCGATGCAGTGGGTATCTTTTCACGACTCACACAACTCGGATGTGTAGTACGGAGAAGCTATTCTGTGCGAGGCCCCCTTTCCTTGGTCCATATTGATACCAATCATAAACTGATAAGGTATAGTATAATGTTTACATTGGAATTAATGTATGAAGTAGGCCTAGGCTAGATGTTGAGGGCATAATACATCTGATTCTGGCCTAATAAAAGTCTTTGAGTGGAATATTGTATTGTACTAGTGGTGGAAAATTAGAGGCTAGTCAAAAAAAGTCTAGTTAAAAATCAAAGGACTGTCAAATTTTGCCTAATAATTTATTTATTTTTATTTTCATCCCATGTAGGTAAAATATTGTTGTATTTGGAGGAGTAGATGGCTACTCACAGAAGGTAATTGTTCATGATTTGATTGTTCAATTTTAAAGTTCATTACTGTTTTTAGAGATTATTTCATTCTAAGGGCCCTTGAAATCCACCTCAATTGTGTTAATAAGTCATATAGATTTGAAACACAAGGCTGAGTAACTTTGGCACTTTTCATTTGTTATATAATTGCAGATTATGTACCTGGACGCTGCTACTAATAATAAAGCTTCAACAGCACTCTCATTTTTCCTGAAATCTGTACACCTCCATGGTTTGCCATCAAGGTATTTTGCTCAATTCAAAAACATAATTGAAATGATCAAATATTGATAAATTCTGAAGTCACAGATTTACATAGTTTTATGGTCATAAAACCAGCATTAATGGCTTTTTTGTATACTGCACCTAAAAGTCTTCCTTACTAGTTATTTTGTTGTAGGGTAGGGGAGATCAGGGAGTGGAAAATGTTGACATTGCTCACTACATGTTTTCCACACGTGGAACAGGAAGGGCAAGCTTTATTTCCGGAAAGAGCGTTCACAATCAGCGGTATTGTTTTTTTTTTTGTTTGTTTTTTTTTGCATCCTATAAATCAGTGGCCTTGACAAACCGAGATCTGTTGATTACAAACATTCTTCCAAATATCTTCCTTTGTGTTCAGCAGAACAAAGAAACTCATACAGGTCTGGAACAAAAACTCCAGTGTTAAATTAAGACTCCTGGGAGTGTATATGAGTCCACACTCAAGAGTGTAAAGTGTTAAAATATGAGTGTTAAATTAACACTCAAGAGTGTTAAAGTTAATGAGCTAATTAAGTGATTAGTTTAGTGATGATTGAGCATTATTGAAGACACCTGATGTTAACAAGTAGAATCACTGAAGGAGAAAATCACAAATTGTAAGCCACCATTATGGTGATGGGTGTTTGTAACACTTTACACTCTTGAGTGTGGACTCATATACACTCCCAGGAGTGTTAATTTAACACTGGAGTTTTTGCTGTGTGAGTAAATGATGACAGAATTTTCATTTTTGGGTGAACTATCCCTTTAAGCTACATATTAGCACACTAGAAATTTAAACCAGTAGTTGAGTATTTAACCATCAGTGAACAATAATATTACTTTCTATTTTTCTATGAATTTATAGGATCTTCAAGATCGCATAGACTGGGAAAGCGCCATACTGCAAGAGAACGCTACTGGTGCAGTTGTGGTCCCTGAAATTGAATGCCCTTACGAGCAAGCATTGATCGAGCTGCAGAGAGTTATTGATCCTCTTTCTTCCTCTCCTTCACATGGTCGAGACTTGTACATCCAATTTCTCAATAGTATAGCTCAATAAGGAACTACTACACACATTTAGGCATTTTGTTTACTTTTTGTTCAAAAATTTAAAGTGAAACAGGACACTTTTCAATAGCTGTCATTTGAAACCAGCTGTAAAAAAAAGTTGCTCATTTGTTTTGATTTAAGTAATACAAATCTCCGGCAATGCAAATTTCCAAAGACCTATTATTGTATTAACCCCAGAAACAGGATAAAGTGCAACATTGTCTAAAGTGCTTTTTTTAAACAATAATAAACTGCTGTAATCAATGAGCTGCACTGTTAACCCTTGCTGTAAAAAAAGGCCAAATTCTGACAATATCATACCATTTTCCATTAAAACAGTAATATACCGTAGAAAATAAAAATAGCCTACAGGAATATACTGTGAATTAACAGCGCTCAAAATCGACACTCAGAGGCTGTTTTCACAATCACACCCTATATCCTCAATCACTATTCCCAACATTAGTTCACTAATATAGTCCACTTGAATAAAAAGAAGTGAGTGAATTGAGACACTGATGAACACCTGATAAGCAGAATCACTGAAGGACAGAGAAGCAAGAAAAGAAAAAAGAGAAACACAGAAACTACAACTGACTTCCAGCAACACTGAGTGTGAAACCAGTTTACAAACCAGTTTAACATTATTTCTTTCACACATGTACAAAAGTTCTTGTTGAGAATTTACAGAGATTGAGTTAATAACAAAGTTTGTTGTCACCATGATGGAGATCAGTATTTGCTTTAGTTGGTCTCTTGTCCCTTGACTGCTTACCGTTCATCTCTCTCTGGTTGCTGTAACAGTGAGATTATAAAGCACATTTGTTATGGCAAGAAAAAGTCAAGAGGAAGATGATTAGTTATTTTTGGCTTTTTGTGATAGTTTAACAACCATCCTGGACATGTCTGATATTCAGATCTTTCCTGTATATATTCTTTGAATTTATGGGTATTTCATATTTAGTACATTTAATTGTGAATCTACAAACATGAAATCAACATTTCTGTAATCAGGTCTTCTGAACAATATAGTAATCATATAGTGCATTAAAACATGTTTAACTCCTGCTTGACTCAGACACACACAGACATCAACAATCAGTATATGAATCTCAACAATGGTGACAATCAAAAGTTTCATGTCGCAATGCATGCTGGGTTCCAAAATAGTATAAAACTCCCAGCATTCACTGCTGCATGAATAATAAAAAATATTGCCACCATTGTTGAGATTCATGTGCTAAATTGTGATATCTCTGTGTTTCTAAAAGACAGCATAGCTTTGATATTTTTTGGTTTATGCATGATGTGTTAAATAAGTAATTGTAATTTATTGCTGTGGTATCACAGTGGTAATGTAACACTTTTGATTGAAGATAAAACTCTGAATGAGTAGGAATTAATTCCTTAGTGAATGAACAGGCAATATGATGATTTTTTCACCATAATCAACATAACCGCATTCATTCATAAACTGTGTGTGTGCACAAGTGTGACTTGCACAAAAACACAGCTCAAGCAGCAAAAGAAACACTAATGTTTTAGCATCAGCATCCCAACTAAAGCAAGCACTGATCTCTATAATGGTAACTTCAAACCAAACATTTTCCATTAAACATCTCAACAACTTCTGTAGATGTATGACAGAAATAAAGTCATACTGGTTAATACTAAGTGTAATAATGTGTAATGGCTGGAAGTCAGTTGTAGTTCTTGTGTTTCTCTATTTTCTGTTCTAACAGCAGGTGTTCATCACTAATGCTCAACAATCACTTAATTATCTCACTGCAACACTGCGTCAGTGTTACTTTTTACTCTTTGTAGTGTGGATTTCCCTGTGGGGTTGAAAGGGTTAACAGTGTAAGATAAAAAGACACACCCACAAAATGTATTTTAACAGTAATATACTGTAAGTTATAAAACAGGTTTATACTGGCAACACTGTTGCCAGCAGTTTACTGTAAAATCTTGTTTTTTGGGTCACCGTTGTGCAGAAGAGTAGAGCCTGTGCTTCAGTCCAGGAGAAGATCTAGTAACATTGATGATATGCTGCATGTTGCCTTATTTAACAGACAGTGACTGTGTAGTTGCTGATCCAGTGGAAATCTCTTTATTTACCAAAAAAAATTTGTGGTTTCAAATGAAATAAGTTCACAGTAATACTTTGCTCACTTTATTAATGCATTATAAATTTTAGTTAATACTTTTAAATGACAGTTGGTTAATTTAAGACAGTCGGCTTCTGCAAGTGAAATTAGTTAACTCGAGTTTTAGTGCATTTTTACAGTAACATACTGTAGATTACAGTAAATTACTGGCAACAGTGTTGCCAGTATTTTACTGTAAAAAAACCCGGTAAGGTCTAACAGTGTGTGTTGATAGATCTGTCTGACTACCATGCTTTAAACTCTGAAGAATCCTCCTTCATATCTTACAGCATCACTCTAATTCTTTTAAACTCCTGGGCCCGTATTCATAAAGAATCTTAATGCAAAGAGTAGCTCCTAGTGACAAAATTCTAAGAAAATTCTTAGAAATGTGGGCGTTTACTCTTAAATTTAAAGAAAAAATCCTAGTAAAGAAAAAAGTAATTCAGAAAGCATCTTAACCCTTAAAAGAGGTCTTAAGGTCAAAATTGTTAGGAGCACGGACGAGGACTTTTAAGAGGCTTAAGAGTTTCTTTAGCAGCGGAGAAAATGGCAGAAAGACGAAGAAGGAGAAGAAATGTGTTGCAGACAATGTATGACAGTGAGTTAATAAGACGCTTTAAATTAGATCATGCAGGGATCATGTTTGTGACAGATCTTTTTAGAGACACGCTAATATCTCCAACACAGCGCAGAAATGCCATAGCGCCAGAAATGAAAGTAATCACTACATTACGATATTTGGCAACTGGGAAAATTCCATGTTTGATACATTAAAACCAACATTCAAACCACCATTTAAATAGACATGCCAACAATCAGTGTAATTAGAAAGAGTGGAACCATTTTTATCATTCTAAGCCAAGCAAATACCTTATAGGAAATCAACAGCATGGTTAATAAAATAAGGATTTATATATATAATGTGTGTGTGTGAGAACGGTCAAATAGGAAAAATTACGCATGTAATTTCAAAGTGAAGGCTTAGAATAGACCCTATACTTAAAATCACTTTTTTCCCCTTCTTGGACAACCAACCAATCACAGTCTTCAAAAGATTGTGTCATACATAGCAACGGGGTCAACCCCGCCTCCTCACTAAGATAAAAGTTTTTGTCTTTTCCTTACTCAGAGTTGCTCTCAGATCAGTCCCGAATTGCTCTTAAGCTAAGACTCCTACGTAAAAGTTTTTAAGCTAAATTAAGAGTTTTCTGAGAGGATTCTTAGAATCTTTATGAATACGGGCCCAGGTATGTGCTCTGGTGTTTAACAGGAAATGTTACTGTACAAGTGCAGGCACTAACAACTGGATAACATACAGAGTGATTTCCAAGTCTTTCTATGCCATCATGATCAAGACATGCAATTTTGAACCGTCTTTTTTCATCTGGAAGGATAGGAATGTGGGAGTGCCCTGTCATCCACTGGAGCACCTTTTGGACAGAGAGTAGATGTGTGTCACCCAGAACTGTATCTCCTTCATCATCAGCAATGGGCGCATCAACTTCAAATAGAAAAACAGAACAACAAAGTTCTTGTTTTAGGTCTTCAAACAAAGCAGTACAGCTTTGATAAAAGTAGTGTCTAACCTCGGTTTAAATAAAGAAACCAGTACATAAGGTCATTCTGCTAGAAAAGTACAGCAAAAGGAATTACCTGACATTTCAAGCTCTTGCAGGAAGTCTTGAAGGAAGTTAGTGACCTTCCTCTCAATTCTTTCTTTTGACGTTCCCTTTTCACTGTACAATGGCTGACAGTTCATCATGATGAAGTCTGCATCAGGCTATAAAAATAAAAATTGGTAATTACCTTTCTAAAAAATAAAGAAAAAAAATAGTACTGGAATTAAAACAATTACAGTTTTTTACAATCACTTTGTTACTATTTTCAGAACCTTGATGTAATTTTTCACAACTCTAGACACAAAACTCACAACCAATGATCAAAATGAACATTTTTCAAAACTCTAACCCTTTTCTCAATTGCTTGGATACAATACACATAAAACTTAGATCATTTGTTCATTCAACAAAAATCACCTGTTCAATATGACAAAACTTAACATCAAAGTACTACTATTTCAAAATGCAATTCACACATTACATTTCAAATGAGTGTCTATTCATTTCCTTACAATGATCTAACTATCAATTGATACAACTGCTCAAAATGATAAGTAACTATTGCATTACTCTGAATAACATGATGAAGCATTATGATAAAATATTAGGCTACATCCATGGATATTGTAGTCTAATTGGTTCATGCTCCACGCTAATTGGTGACAATGAACCTCGTTATCTTGAAACTTTCATGATTTACAGTAAACATGGAAGATTGTTTCTGTTTCCATACAACTATGCATTAAGAGTAATGCAACAGTTACTTATCATTTTGAGCAGTTGTATCAATTGATAGTTAGATCATTGTAAGGAAATGAATAGACACTCATTTGAAATGTAATGTGTGAATTGCATTTTGAAATAGTAGTACTTTGATGTTAAGTTGTGTCATATTGAACAGGTGATTTTTGTTGAATGAACAAATTATCTAAGTTTTATGTGTATTGTATCCAAGCAATTGAGAAAAGGGTTAGAGTTTTGAAAAATGTTCATTTTGATCATTGGTTGTGAGTTTTGTATCTAGAGTTGTGAAAAATTACATCAAGGTTCTGAAAATAGTAACAAAGTGATTGTAAAAAACTGTAATTCTCACTGAGATCATCTGACAGCAATAGTCAAAGTAATTATGTCTAAATAAGACAATAAATGATGTTGAAATATGTCCACAATGGCCACATCTGAACTAGTTTTAACCTTGTACGAAGGTTCGATGAACGTCTAGATATCGGACGTGCAGAACACGTCAAAAAAAGGACGTCATAAAAACTTTCATTCTAGACCCTCAGTGGACGTCATTTCAACGTCCGATTTGTGTGACAAAGGCGTTGAAAAGACGTATTTTGGACATCATTTTGCTTAGTGGGTTTGTTCTCTTCTCATTTTATTTACCTTACTGTTATTTCTGTAAACTGCTTTTACATTTTTGTTATTTATGGTGGTAACACTCTAATGAGAATTAGTAGACATGTAGGTGCAACGTTACGTTTAATTAACAGAATGCGTTCAAAGGTCCATCAAAATAAAATGAAACCAAAAATCTTAAAGAAAATGTAAATGGCATGCATGAGAGACAAAATGAAAATGCAAACCTGAAAATATCCAGGCTCCGCCTATGATTGGGTGTGAGAATGTGTTGCTCACTCGCAGTGTATAAATATGAGCATATGATTGACTGTTCAAGAGTGAATCCTCATCCTATACAGAAGAAGTATCTCAGACACTTGGATTTTTTTTTTCCCACTATTGAGCATGCACCTACACTGGCTAATAGTTTTTCTTGTCTTAATGGGTAAGTAAATATTGCTTAACACTTTACAATAAGTTTCAATTTGTCAACAGCAGTTAATGCATTAGACATCACAAATGACAACATTTTTACAACACTTGTTAATCTAGATCAGTGTTTCCCAACCCTGCTCATGGAGGCACACCAACTGCATTTTGGATGTCTTCCTTATCTGACCTAGCCTGGTTCTACCAGACTCTCGTACATTTCATTTGTACAGAGAGGCTGCGTTCCAAACCGCATACTCAATGAGTACTTAATTTCAATAAGTACTTACTTAACGAGCGCTAAAAGAGTAGGTACTTTATAGCCAGATCTCGCTGAGTACCGGACATCTGCCATTTTGACGTTATCATGTGACCCACGACGCGTTATCACACGCGCAACAACTTAAAAGATTTGAACGACACGTTTAATTCATCTATCTGTAAATATCTTGATATTGATTAAACTTGCTCATTTTGTGGTCTTTTTGAAGAAATTGCTGCCCATTTATTTTGTGAATACATTTAGGGTTGATTTAAGTTTTTATATTTAACCCTACTAATGTGACCCACCGTTTTATCCTTAACGATATTATTTATTAAGATATATAAAATATATAAGATATTCAACCTTGTAGGTTTTTTTTTTCCTGTGTAAAAAAATCTCATATTATGTATGCAAACCCATGATATATATAAATAAATATATATACACCATCAGTAACTGGACAGCCCTACCTAGAATGGGTTTCCTCAGCGTTTGTAATGTCTGCACAAAGGGCAGCTGTGCGAAGATTCGCCTTTGGAGAAAACTGTTGATTTTGTACTCGAAAAATTTAAGTATCATTAATATTAAAAATTAATATTACCTCAGAATGAATTGCATTGCTATCCCACCCCAAAACATACAATAATAACAACGATAAATGCTTACCAATACTTAATTATATTAATTTTTACTGAAAATGATATAATTCAATAAAACAAACAAAATGTAATGTATGTCATAGCTATGCATGATTGAATACACTCTAGATGTGTATATAATGAACATATCTACATTTTCTTTCAAACAATTAAATAAAACATTCATTAAATAATTATATTTTATTTACTGACAACAATGAGAAATATTAATAAATTAGTAAAAGAATGAATGAAAGTCACCATCACACAATAAACAAATGCATATACAAGTCAACACATGAAACAAAGCTTTATTCAAACTACAATCATGTATGTAGACTACAGGCCCTGAACCCCACATCCTTCTGCCATCTCAACACAGCGGTTCCCATTCTGCGGCTTTATTCTGATGAATCAGCTGACCGCCAGAGGTGAGCCGTGCCTTCATGCCGGAGGTTGTTGCGTGATGTGTTGTGCTTCACAATCTGAGGCAATAAGGGCAGGTGGAGTGATGGAGGGTCTCGTAAGGGCAGGTGGAGTGATGGAGGGTCTCATAAGAGCAGGTGGAGTGATGGAGGGTCTCATAAGGGGCAGGTGGAGTGATGGAGGGTCTCATAAGAGAAGGTGGAGTGATGGAGGGTCTCGTAAGGGCAGGTGGAGTGATGGAGGGTCTCATAAGAGAAGGTGGAGTGATGGAGGGTCTCATAAGGGGCAGGTGGAGTGATGGAGGGTCTCATAAGAGAAGGTGGAGTGATGGAGGGTCTCATAAGGGGCAGGTGGAGTGATGGAGGGTCTCATAAGAGAAGGTGGAGGGATGGAGGGTCTCATAAGGACAGGTGGAGGGTCTCGTAAGGGCAGGTGGAGTGATGGAGGGTCTCATAAGAGCAGGTGGAGTGATGGAGGGTCTCATAAGGGGCAGGTGGAGTGATGGAGGGGCTCGTAAGGGCAGATGGAGTGATGGAGGGTCTCATAAGAGCAGGTGGAGTGATGGAGGTTCTCATAAGGGGCAGGTGGAGTGATGGAGGGTCTCGTAAGGGCAGGTGGAGTGATGGAGGGTCTCATAAGGGCTGGTGGAGTGATGGAGGGTCTCGTAAGGGCAGGTGGAGTGATGGTGGGTCTCGTAAGGGCAGGTGGAGGGATGGAGGGTCTCATAAGGACAGGTGGAGGGTCTCGTAAGGGCAGGTGGAGTGATGGAGGGTCTCGTAAGGGCAGGTGGAGGGATGGAGGGTCTCATAAGGACAGGTGGAGGGTCTCGTAAAGGCAGGTGGAGTGATGGAGGGTCTCATAAGAGCAGGTGGAGTGATGGAGGGTCTCATAAGGGGCAGGTGGAGTGATGGAGGGTCTCATAAGGGCTGGTGGAGTGATGGAAGGTCTCATAAGGGCCGGTGGAGTGATGGAGGGTCTCATAAGGGCAGGTGGAGGGATGGAGGGTCTCATAAGGACAGGTGGAGGGTCTCGTAAGGGCAGGTGGAGTGATGGAGGGTCTCATAAGAGCAGGTGGAGTGATGGAGGGTCTCATAAGGGCAGGTGGAGTGATGGAGGGTCTCGTAAGGGCAGGTGGAGGGATGGAGGGTCTCATAAGGACAGGTGGAGGGTCTCGTAAGGGCAGGTGGAGTGATGGAGGGTCTCATAAGAGCAGGTGGAGTGATGGAGGGTCTCATAAGGGGCAGGTGGAGTGATGGAGGGTCTCATAAGAGAAAGTGGAGTGATGGAGGGTCTCGTAAGGGCAGGTGGAGTGATGGAGGGTCTCATAAGAGAAGGTGGAGTGATGGAGGGTCTCATAAGGGGCAGGTGGAGTGATGGAGGGTCTCATAAGAGAAGGTGGAGTGATGGAGGGTCTCATAAGGGGCAGGTGGAGTGATGGAGGGTCTCATAAGAGAAGGTGGAGTGATGGAGGGTCTCATAAGGGGCAGGTGGAGTGATGGAGGGTCTCATAAGGGCTGGTGGAGTGATGGAGGGTCTCGTAAGGGCTGGTGGAGTGATGGAGGGTCTCGTAAGGGCAGGTGGAGGGATGGAGGGTCTCATAAGGACAGGTGGAGGGTCTCGTAAGGGCAGGTGGAGTGATGGAGGGTCTCATAAGAGCAGGTGGAGTGATGGAGAGTCTCATAAGGGGCAGGTGGAGTGATGGAGGGGCTCGTAAGGGCAGGTGGAGTGATGGAGGGTCTCATAAGAGCAGGTGGAGTGATGGAGGTTCTCATAAGGGGCAGGTGGAGTGATGGAGGGTCTCGTAAGGGCAGGTGGAGTGATGGAGGGTCTCATAAGGGCTGGTGGAGTGATGGAGGGTCTCGTAAGGGCAGGTGGAGTGATGGTGGGTCTCGTAAGGGCAGGTGGAGGGATGGAGGGTCTCATAAGGACAGGTGGAGGGTCTCGTAAGGGCAGGTGGAGTGATGGAGGGTCTCGTAAGGGCAGGTGGAGGGATGGAGGGTCTCATAAGGACAGGTGGAGGGTCTCGTAAGGGCAGGTGGAGTGATGGAGGGTCTCATAAGAGCAGGTGGAGTGATGGAGGGTCTCATAAGGGGCAGGTGGAGTGATGGAGGGTCTCATAAGGGCTGGTGGAGTGATGGAGGGTCTCATAAGGGCCGGTGGAGTGATGGAGGGTCTCATAAGGGCAGGTGGAGGGATGGAGGGTCTCATAAGGACAGGTGGAGGGTCTCGTAAGGGCAGGTGGAGTGATGGAGGGTCTCATAAGAGCAGGTGGAGTGATGGAGGGTCTCATAAGGGCAGGTGGAGTGATGGAGGGTCTCGTAAGGGCAGGTGGAGGGATGGAGGGTCTCATAAGGACAGGTGGAGGGTCTCGTAAGGGCAGGTGGAGTGATGGAGGGTCTCATAAGAGCAGGTGGAGTGATGGAGGGTCTCATAAGGGGCAGGTGGAGTGATGGAGGGTCTCATAAGGGCTGGTGGAGTGATGGAGGGTCTCATAAGGGCCGGTGGAGTGATGGAGGGTCTCATAAGGGCAGGTGGAGTGATGGAGGGTCTCATAAGGGCTGGTGGAGTGATGGAGGGTCTCATAAGGGCCGGTGGAGTGATGGAGGGTCTCATAAGGACAGGTGGAGGGTGTCGTAAGGGCAGGTGGAGTGATGGAGGGTCTCATAAGGGCAGGTGGAGTGATGGAGGGTCTCATAAGAGCAGGTGGAGTGATGGAGGGTCTCATAAGGGGCAGGTGGAGTGATGGAGGGTCTCATAAGGGAAGGTGGAGTGATGGAGGGTCTCGTAAGGGCAGGTGGAGTGATGGAGGGTCTCATAAGGGCAGGTGGAGTGATGGAGGGTCTCATAAGGGGCTGGTGGAGTGATGGAGGGTCTCGTAAGGGCAGGTGGAGTGATGGAGGGTCTCATCCATGGCACCATCTCCAGGATTCAGCTCTGGGCTCCTCATCCTCAGTGCTCACACCAGCCTGCTGACATTTCAGATCCCACAAAATACACAAACATAACACAAAAGCAGTAATTTCAACCGCACAATGTCATTTGATTTCAGTATTATTTAGAAGACAAAAACGCTTTTTTTCACAAATGCCGCCATCATCTTTCTTTGCAGGTCCTGCTCCACCTCAAAAAATCTGCAGCAAATGCACAGAAATCAAGAATCAGAAAAGTGCTGTAATAGCTCTGTTTGAAACTACAATAATTAAAATAAACTACAACTTAATATTGAAATAGTTGTTGTTATTCATTTCTGTAGTATACTCACTCAAAACCTTTGATAGCAGCATTCAGCTTCATGAGCCACTCTCCACCGGATAAACACACATCTGTTCATCTGTCCCTGTAACATCCAGACGAGATTCACATCACCTCTGTGATTTATAAACTCAACACTACATTTACATGTTGAGGTTGTTTTAACTTTAACTAATGGACAAATAAAATAGATAACTTATGTTTAGTTACTTTATAGATTTGTCCTACATAATAGCACACATTCATCACTCAGATGTCTATTTCATGTTGTGATATTTCAAGTTTTTCCTGCCAGATGTAAATAGACATTTAAAATAAGCTTCTTTAAAGGTGCCATCCTTCAAAAAAAATAAATTTATACACCACATTCCATACCAGACGGGGGCAGTATACCTCCAGAAAGTGAGTTGGTCTACTCTAGACTCTAGAGTATGAATATGACATCTTCAAGCTACTCCCCTTCACCTTTACCAGTGAATATGTTCCTATTCGTTTTGTTCATATTACATTTTTATTGTTAGTTTAAATTACATTAATTTGACAGACAGCATTCGCTGATGTTGACCAAGCTAGCGCCAACGTAACTTAATCAGAGCTGCCAACTCTCACGCATTCACCGTGAGACACACGCAATTGACACTTTTCACACGCTCTCACATCTCACATCAATTTTCTCACGCACAGAAAAATCGCGAAGCAAAGAGGACACGGATACCGACAGACTAGACAGAGCAGGTTAGTTATGATATAAAAAAAATCTCAGCTCTCAGATTCTGTCAATTTTATTACTGAATTCAAACAATAAATACCGTTTTGGCGCTTGTAATTGTTACACGACAGATCCCTATCGCACGTGAACCGATCAACTCTACTAACGTTAGCTAATAGTAAAAAAAACACGAACTCTGTTGAAAGATACAGTAGGCTACAACTTACCAAAATGTTTTCCTCATACTCATACATAATATCGACCAATCAGTGTTTTTTATCAGCGTGAAGAGGTCAATAACACAGCTGGAGAACAATTATGTCAGATTTACCTCAGGAAAGCCATTTAATAAACATAATATAGGTCACGTAGTTGGCAAGAAAAAAGAGCTATAGAGATTGTGCTATGTGTACTATTACAATACTATATTTATGTGCGTTATATATACGTTTATCGAACAGCCTTCGTGTTATAACTTCCCGAAAAAACTACACAAACATATAAAACAAACTTCTAACGAAATACTAACAGCATCTTACTTACCAATCCAAAAGAAATGTTGCAAGTTTGGAGTCGAACCTCATTTCTTTCATGTCCATTAGTTGTCTCCAGCGATGGAAAGCAGTGCCAATGTTTACTCTGGTTTTGTTCCTTTTTTTTTTATCAGATTTTATTTGAATGTTGTAGTGGGCTGTAGGCTACTTTCCACACGATTGACATCAGGTTCAAGTATGCCCACAAGTCGTGCGAGTTATTTGTGTATTGCATGTTTGACTGACTGGTGGTTATGTTGCCCGCATACCGCCTCCCTTGGCCGAAACTGGTATTACGACACCTGTCGGGCCGTGGCTGGTAATGCTAATGCTAATTAAGGTTGATATCTCTGCAGCACTATAACTTGACATTTTTTTAATGACATCATCGCCCTTATTTCTTCTCATTCTTTTGATGCGTGTAGGTCATTTTTTGGATATTTTTACCTCAATTTTTACATATGGCACCTTTAAGATATATATGTTTTATGTAAATCCACGTTAGAGACGTAACTTACGTGTCCTTACTGGAGCTCCCCTGTTAGCTAACGTTATACATAATAAAACGTGTTTTTACAACAAAATCACAACTATACTTTACTGTGTAACGTCTTTACACCTTCAACAATTCAACAGTTTACTCTATAGTAGTTCAAATGTGTTGTATAGCCCGTCTACGGAGAGCCTGCCCACTCCCTATGGGCTTTATGCACAGCTGCACTACTTCCTGAACTTCAGGCAGGTCCTTTGTTTCCTGTCTGCCATTATTGGACAAACTGATTAATCCAGGTGGTCAGGCACACCTGGATTAATCAGTTTGTCCAATAATGGCAGACAGGAAACAAAGGACCTGCCTGAAGTTCAGGAAGTAGTGCAGTTGTGCATAAAGCCCATTAAGTCCTATTGTACCGAATTTTGGTTGTAGTTCCACCAGAGTTCCACTAGGGGCGCTCGCCATGAGTGCAAAATGAATGGGAGTCAATGCGGCTAGACGGTTAAATTTGTCTCTTTCACCCGATTGCCGTTGAGAAATCTCAGATCTGATTGTAGATTTTGCAAGTTCAACATGGGTTTTAGGTCGAAAGTTGAATGAACGAGTACTTATGTTGTTTTGATTTCTTACAGGTTGAGTTGTTGTTGCCCATAACACGCTAGCATTCTGCTAATGACGTCAGCATTCTGACGTCATTGATATTTTGAAAGACTTTTTAAAGCAAATAAGTGACTCTAAAAAATCTAACACCCAGCAATGTGTAATTTCTTTGCATCTCCTTTCGAATACAACATTCAAATTACTAGACAAAAAATTATATCCTGAGAAAAGTGGATTTTTAGGGGTATACCGCCATTGACCTCCATTCATTCTGCACTCATCCTGTGAGTGCCCTCATATGGAATCAGAGTGGAACTGCAACCAGTTCAGAAGCCGGAAGTCTAGTGAGAGTGAAACTTCTCGCCATAGAAACTAGTTCTACTTCCTTGTAGGCGGGTTCTCTGTTAAAGTTCAAAACTATTGGATCTGGCCAGAGTCACTCAGGATCTGCCATAGCCAATCGCTAACGTGTGGTCGTGACGTATGTCATGCGCCGAAACCGGCCGGAAACAACAAGTCCAAATGATCAGAGGATTGTGTTTAGAATAAGATGTCTGTCAACGAGAGCTGCAGGTTTTGTTCATCGAATTTAAGAGTTCAAGGAACAATTGTAAATTCTAAATGTATATTTGACACTAAGGACAGTGATGTATCAGTCAACTGTCGAAGCTGGGTCTAATCATTAACAATACGCCGCTGCGGTCGGTCCGGATCTGCCGGAAATGCTATCACCAGGCTACTGCGCGATGTGGAAACAACTTTTCTGCCTCCTTCACTTGGTCCTCCATTAACTGTTAGTGCAACGAGGGGAGACGACAACTTTCGGCTTTGCATCCCTATCGTTCGCCTTAGCTAACTCATTCACCACTAGAACTGCCATGGCAGTCATTTTGACCGGTTTGAATTTTATATCTGCAATAACTTTGTTGAAAAAATAAATACAATCCTGCTGGTACCTGACTTTTCCTAAAAGTGTCTGTATTTTCATTTAAAATGCTTTTCATATAAATTACACATAAGGCAAAAAAAAAAAAAAAGAATATATTTACCTATTTCGGCCATAAACGGTCATATTGACCGCACTGAATTTCACGGTATTATTATACCAATATACGCAACAATAAAATGTGGTAAAAAATACACTAAACATATTCAACAACAAATCATTTAAATGTAATGATATTCAGAACAGAACAAGAATGAAAAAATAACTAAAGCCAAAATGAAATGCTTTATAAACGAAAGTGAAAGTAAGCGGCGTTGGGCTCACGTAACTCTCTAATTAGAATCAAAATGTTTCAGCATTTGCGATGTATTTGGATGCTAAACTATTCTTTATTATAGGCTTTGTACTTCACTCATTCCAATATCGACGGAAAAAATCATCCTCTCCACATGCATAAAATAGTACGAATTGTAGCCTACTAGGTCATCTTCAAGTCAAGTCATCTTCATTTATATAGCGCTTTCAACAACGTAGATTGTTTCAAAGCAGCTTCACAGAGATAAGCATATAATTTAAGGTAACAGAGATTGTTTTGGCTTTATAGCAGAGTTAAGTTATTTTCCAAGTTAGTTTTGATTGATTTGCTTCCGTCGCAACGATCATTTGTTATTAAATTAGGGGCCGCTAAGATGACACCATTCTCTCTACACAGACTTTAAACGCGAACCTGTGAGAAACGCTGATGGCGTTCATATGCGCATTTAGAATGGGTTCTATAGTTATGTGCATTTGAATATATGTGTGCAGGTTTGGAATTCCTTACAAACCAAGCCTAAACAAAGTACTTGTCTTTCCTTATAAATTTGATAAAGAATTTTATTTTATTTTGTTGCTTTGGTGTAGGAACGCGAAACGAATTTTCCCGACAACGCCTTATCTGTAGAGTGGTAGTGGGTCCTCCATAGGGAGAGACTAGTTGGCACTTCAGCACTGCGTTGTCATCGGGTCCAGGCGAAGGTCCATAATAAAATTTATGCGATGTTTAATAGGGAGCCAATGCAGTTTTGACAGAACTGGGCTAATATGGTCATACTTCCTGGTTCTGGTAAGAACTCGAGCTGCTGCGTTTTGAACCAGCTGTAGTTTGTTTATTAAACGTGCAGGGCAACCACCCATAAAAGCATTACAATAATCTAGCCTTGAGGTCATGAACGCATGAACTAATTGTTCCGCATTTGTCAATGAGAGCATATGGCGTAATTTAGATATATTTTTAAGATGGAAAAATGCAGTTTTACAGATACTAGACACGTGACTTTCAAATGAAAGATTGGTATCAAAGAGCACACCCAGGTTCCTAACCGACGACGAAGACTTAACAGAGCAGCCATCAAGTGTTAGACAGTATTCTAGGTTATTACGTGAGGAAGTTTTTTGTCCAATAATTAGAAACTCTGTTTTTTTAGAATTTAGAAGTAGGAAATTACAAGTCATCCAATTTTTTATACCCGCTATGCATTCCGTTAATTTTGTGAATTGATAAGTTTCGTTAGGTTTTGAAGAAATATACAGCTGAGTATCATCAGCATAACAGTGAAAGCTAATTCCATGTTTCCTAATGATATCTCCTAATGGTAGCATGTACAGAGTGAACAGCAGCGGTCCTAGTACTGAGCCTTGTGGTACACCATACTGAACTTGTGATCGATGAGACATCTCATCATTTACTGCTACAAACTGATAACGGTCAGATAAGTATGATTTTCCCGTAATGCCAACATAATGTTCTAATCTATTTAAATGAACGTTGTGGTCAATGGTGTCAAACGCAGCACTAAGATCGAGTAACACTAATAGAGACACAACCACGATCGGATGATAGGAGCAAATCATTTGTGACTCTAACGAGAGCTGTCTCGGTACTATGGTACGGTCTAAATCCGGACTGGAAATCCTCGCAGATATCATTTCTTTCAAGAAAGGAACACAGTTGTGAGGATACTGCCTTTTCTAATATCTTTGACAGAAAAGGTAGATTCGAGATCGGCCTGTAATTGACTAATTCTGTAGGATCAAGTCGCGTTTTTTTAACAAGCGGTTTAATCATAGCCAGCTTAAAGTTTTTTGGTACGTATCCTAGAGACAAAGACGAATTAATGATATTAAGAAGAGGATCTATGACCTCTGGAAGCATCTCTTTCAGTAGCTTAGTCGGTATAGGGTCTAACATACATGTTGTCGATTTAGATGATTTAATGAGTTTAGTAAATTCTTCCTCTCCTATAGCAACGAATGAATCAAATTTTTCCTAAGGGAGACTACAATGCACTGCCTGATGCAATACTGTAGTAGACGGTTGCATAGTTATAATTTTGTCCCTGATATTATCAATCTTATAAGTGAAGAAGTTCATAAAATCATTACTGCTGTGTTGCTTGGAAACTTGTGGGCTTGAAGCTTTATTTTTCGTTAGTTTAGCCACTGTTTCAAATAAATACCTAGGATTATGTTTATTTTCTTCTAATAGGGTTGAAAAATAAGCAGATCTAGCAGCTTTTAAAGCCTCTCTGTATGCAATAGAGCTCTCCTTCCATGAAATGCGAAATACCTATAGTTTTGTTTTCTTCCAGTTGTGCTCCATTTTTCTGGCTGCTCTCTTAAGGGCCCGAGTGTGCTCGTTGTACCACGGCGTTGGACTATTTTCTTTAATCTTCTTTAAGCGCAACGGAGCAACTGTGTCTAAAGTGCTGGAAAAGAGAGAGTTAAAAGTTTCTGTTGTAATATCTAGTTCTTCTAAGCTATCTGGGATGCTGAGATGATGAAACTGATCAGGAAGATTATTAATAAAGCTATCTTTAGTAGCAGAAGTGATAGGTCTCACATATTTGAAACATGGAGTTGGCTTTGCAGCCTTGGCTAAATGCAAATTACACGAGACTAGATAATGATCTGAGATGTCATCGCTCTGCTGCAGAATTTCAACGGCATCAACATCTATTCCATGTGATAATATTAGATCTAGAGTATGATTACGACGATGAGTAGGTCCTGACACGTGTTGTCTAACTCCAATTGAGTTTACAATGTCTTTAAATGCCAATCCCAATGCATCTTTTTCATTATCGATGTGTATATTAAAATCACCAACAATTAGTACTTTATCTGCAGTCAATATTAATTCTGATAGAAAGTCTGCAAATTCTTTGATAAAGTCTGTATGGTGCCCTGGTGGCCTGTATACAGTAGCCAGCACAAATCTCAAACATGATTTATCGTTTACACTATATATTTTTACATTAAGCACCAATGCTTCAAAAGAATTATATTTAATACTTGATTTCTTAGTGGTTTTGAAACTATTACTATAAATTACAGCAACACCACCCCCTTTGCGTTTCAGACGAGGCTCATGTTTATAACAGTAATCTTGCGGGGTTGATTCATTTAAAGTAATGTAATCGTTTGGTTTTAGCCAGGTTTCTGTCAAACACAGCACATCTAGGTTATTATCTGAAATCATATCATTAACAATGAGTGCTTTTGAAGTAAGCGATCGAATATTCAGCAACCCAAGCTTTAGCATTTGCTCGTCTGTATTATAGCTGTTTTTTTATTTGTTGAACATCAATTACATTTTTAACCTTAGATGGGTTAAAACGTTTTTTGGATTTCCAAATTTGGGGAACAGACACAGTCTCTATATGATGATATCTAGGTGAAAGAGGCTCTATGTGATGTGATTTATCTGACCTGGGTGACGCGAGGCCGCTAGCAGACGGTCGGTTTAGCCAGTCTGTCTGCTTCCTGACCTGTGTGTGTGTGTGTGTGTGTCGGCGGGCGCGATCAAACAGTGGAAACATGAAAACATAGGCTACTATTTTGTTCAGGGCATCTATGAATATTATTTATTTATAAATTATAATTAAACTTGTTTAAATGTACAGTTTGGTGTTGTTTTGTTTTTAAAAGACATCCTAATACAATAAATGCATTAATCTCTCAATTGGGGATTTATCATTAAAGATATAGAGTTTTGAATCTATCAAAATGACCGCTTGCGGCACTTCTAGTAGTTATGGAATTCTGGCACTTTTAGTGCTAGCGGAGTGAGCTGGAAAATCAAACTTTTCCCGAACCCGGTGGGGAGGAGGGCCTGGGCCACAACATCATGGCCACCAACAAAACTTAGCAAACATTGTTCTTGCTTACGGCAGTTTTGCAACAACGGACCGAATAGCTTTTCACACGTCTTTCTCCGCTGCCATTACTCCAACTCAAACTGACGCACTACATCAACGTCATCGTTCTCAGCCACTCCCTCTGTTCGCTGATTGGTCCTACAAAAAATTGGTTTCTGGAAACCTAAGAATATACAGCAGTCCCAGACGTAGTACTGAAGGAAAATGAAATTGAGCGGAAGTACGTAGGAGGGCGGAGCCAGGCTATATCTGACCCATATCAGAGCCCGTCTACGGAGAGCCTGCCTCCCACTGGGGGCGATAGCCATGAGTGCAAAATGAATGGGAGTCAATGGGGCTAGACGGCTAAATTTGTCTCTTTCACCCGATTGCCGTTGAGAAATCTCAGATCTGATTGTAGATTTTGCAAGTTCAACATGGGTTTTAGGTCGAAAGTTGAATTAACGAGTACTTATGTCGTTTTGATTTCCTACAGGTTGAGTTGTTGTTGCCCATAACACGCTAGCATTCTGCTAATGACGTCAGCATTCTGACGTCATTGACATTTTGAAAGACTTTTTAAAGCAAATAAGTGACTCTAAAAAATCTAACACCCAGCAATGTGTAATTTCTTTGCATCTCCTTTTGAATACAACATTCAAATTACTAGACAAAAAATTATATCCTGAGAAAAGTGGATTTTGAGGGGTATACCGCCATTGACCTCCATTCATTCTGCACTCGTCCTGTGAGCGCCCTCATATGGAATCAGAGTGGAACTGCAACCAGTTCAGAAGCCGGAAGTCTAGTGAGAGTGAAACTTCTCGCCATATTAGACATTCTCTGCCCATATACACTGTTAGACCTTACCAGGTTTTTTTTTTTTACAGTAAAATACTGGAAACACTGTTGCCAGTAATTTACTGTTAATTGTACAGTTCTTTACTGTAATCTACAGTATGTTACTGTAAAAACTAAATTAAAACTCAAGTTAACTAATTACACTTGCAGAAACCGACTGCCTTAAATTGACCAACTGTCATTTAAATGTATTAAAGGTCCCATTCCATGGATTATTTTTATTATTTTATCATGTTTCCAGGGGTGCCCTTATAATGTTAGTATGTTTTTTAGATCAAAAATTGTTATAATTTAGAAGTAAAAGGCATATTTCCCAGCCTGATTTCATTCCCTGGTTTGAACACTCTGTTTGAAGGGGCGTGTCTGCTGTGAGACTTCAGTGTAAACGCCCTCTGCTGTGATTGGCTGAAATGCTTGCATATGAAATATCTGGCATTACATGTGAAACTATCTGGAAAACTTTTACTATTACAGCTATTATACGTTTTTACTATTACAGCTATCTGGATTAACGAATCATGAGAAGTTTTTTAAGTATTTAGATCTATTTCAATCACATAGAAAATTGCAGTGATGATGAACATTGAGCAGATGACAGTCTGTTGATCGCAATATTATCTGCCTGCAGAGCCGGAGGCTGCATTTTCAGGACCCCACTTCTAGGACCGCATTTCTAGGACCCTAGTTTTTTGTGACAGCGCCACCTACCGACTCGGAGAACCGCAGTCTCAGGAACGCATTTCCAGGACCCTAGTTGTGCCAGGCAGTATTTCCACCCACCCAGTTTTAACTACATTAGAGTTTTACAGTTTTATTACACCCAAATACTACTTTATTTATTGCAATTAAACCTGGTTCCTAGGAATGTTGAGAAATTATTGGGTCTAGCATAATATAATAACTCAAGTAAAATAAACAAGGAATCATGTTATAGTCTTTTCAGTCACTAGATCGACCACATTTTTAAGTATAGAGGGAAGACAAGGTTGACTCTGGGGGTAGATTGTGTATATTTTACAAAATAATATATCACACCTCAACTTGAACACACTAAATATTTTACAAAATAATATATAACAACTGAACTTGCACACACAAAATATTTTACAAAATAATATATAATAACTGAACTTGCACACACAAAATATTTTACAAAATAATATATAATAACTGAACTTGAACACACACAAAAACAAATTTGTTCATGATGTGGACCACAAACAGAACTTCATGGACAACATCATCACTGACTCCTAAGAGAGAGAGAGAGAGAGAGAGAGAGAGAGAGAGAGAGAGAGAGAGAGAGAGAGAGAGAGAGAGAGAGAGAGAGAGAGAGAGAGAGAGAAAGAGAAGTGAATCAAATAAGGAACATTTAGTTGAACATGTTCTACTCTTAACATTGACACGACTTTTTTTCTGACCATATATATATATATATATATATATATATATATATATATATATATATATATACACACACAAACATTTACATATGTATATAATATTTAAAGCACACATTATAAAACCATGTCAAAATGAAGAGACGCATGTAGACGCATACTACACATAACATGTATTGTGGGTAACGTTAAACAGGCTGACTGTGAGCACGTGACAGTGAAAACATTAAGATTATTTTAACTGAATTAAAATGGAAGAACAATGAGTAATTAACAAGCTTTCAGAACGAACATGCTACAGTTTTATTGTGCTGTCAATAAGTCAACACAGGCTTATCACGCAACAGTTCCGTTAAATGAACGTGCTAACAATTCATTTTCAAGCATTAGAGGCTAAATACTATGGCTATGCATTCAGGACTATTTATTTAGCAAATCACCATCACGTTTGCTACGTTAACTTTCCAATTAAATGCATCGCAATTGTAAAAATGTATTCGCATTTGATACTCACACTCTTGATTGTCATCCATCTTCGCTGGTCCTCTAATTCGGTAGGTGGCGCTGCCACTAAAAACCTAGGGTCCTAGAAATGCGGTCCTAAAAGTGGGGTCCTGAAAATGCTGCCTCCGGCTCTGCAGGCAGACCCTACTCGTTGATCGCGTGAAAGATCTTATCATTGCAACGCAGTTCCTGCACTCTCACTAATGCTTTCACCAATGCAAACATGAGACATATAAATACAGTAAGAGCTTCGTTGTGCAGTGTAACAGCGTCATTGATTTCATAACGAGTTTTGACAAGTGTCCATATAAACTCGCGCTGTGTGTCACAGCTTGGCCGATTGGAAAGGGATTGTTTTGTGATCGCTTTCTGTATATTAATCACAGTTTAAGTAAGATTATTTTCATCCTACTAAGAGAAACGAACGATGTGAAGAGTGATCGCTACTTCCATATTAAATCACTACTTACCGCTTGCTGGAATATAGTTGAAATTGCCCCCTTCGTCAGTATGAAACGCTGAGAGAAGTCTGCTTGATATTATCCCAGGTTAGAAAAACAGTCCGTGGTGAAATGGACAGAGCAAACTAACAACTTCGAATTAAACTTTTGCGGTATCCGATTATAGATAAACATCAACCACGTCTGTTGACATTTCGCCATCAATACGCCTGTGTTCCTGTGGGCGGAGGTTACGGTTTTAATGACGTCATTAAAGAAGGAAGTAGAGGGATGTAGTCCAATCCAGACATTTTTTGTAGTCAACTTCTGTTAAATAAAATATCTCGCTTGGCATTGAACTTTGAGCGTTATAATTTTACAGATATTATTTATACTCTAACAACAACATTACACACTAACTAAACTTTGAAACATGGAATCGCATGCAACGGGACCTTTAACTAAAATGTATAACGCATAAATAATGTGAGCAAAATATTACTGTGAGCTTTTTTCATTTGAGACCACTAAAAAACTATTGAACATAAAAAGATTTCCAGTGGACCAGCAACTACAAAGGCACCACCTATTAAATACAGCAACATACAGCATATCATCAATGTATGTAGATCTTCTCCTGGACTGAAGCACAGGCTCTACTCTTCAGCACAATGGTGGTGCAAAAAAAGCAAAAAACAAACAAAAAAACAAACAAGATTTTACAGTAAACTACTGACAACAGTGTTGCCAGTATAAATCTGTTTTATAACTTACAGTTTATTACTGTTAAAATACATTTTGTGGGTGTGTCTTTTTATCTTACACTGTTAACCCTTTCAACCCCACAGGGAAATCCACACTACAAAGAGTAAAAGTAACACTGACGCAGTGTTGCAGTGAGATAATTAAGGGAATATGTAAGTGATTGTTGAGTATTAGTGATGAACACCTGCTGTTAACAAGCAGAATCACTGAAGGAAAGAGGAACACACAAACAGAAAATAGAAAAAAAACAAGAACTACAACTGACTTCCAGCCATTACACATTTTTACACTTAGTATTAACTAACCAGGGGTGCGTTTCCCGAAAGAATCGTTGGCCAACTATAGACGCAAGTTCATCGCAATGTCCATTGAACTCTATTGGTAACGAGGGAACTTGCGACCATAGTTGGCTAACAATACACTGTAAAAACTAATCTATAGTATTTACCCAATAAATGTGAGGTAACAATTTGCATCGACTTTGGTGGGGTAGATTTAATCCCATATATTGAGTATAAACTATCTGAAGTAAAAAGCTATTAAATACTTGCATAAATTGGGTAACAATGCCTCACATTTATGTATATATTCAACAGCTACTTACTCATTAAAATTAGGTAAAAATTATCTCTTCAAATCAAAGTTAATTAATATCAGTTAATAACAATTACTTATTCAGAGAAGGTAAAATGTACCCCCCACAATAAAGACATTCAGATGGTTCATCAGATCAATGTTTTAATCCAAAAAATCCTATGAAACACTCAAAATATAGTGCAGCACAACAGCTTTACACAACATTTCAAGTAATGAACCTGTTTTATAACTCACTGATCTATCAAATGTTGTTTCAATAATGTTGGATAATAAAACATATCCCTGTTTTAGGACATCCAGATTAGAGCGGAAAAGAGAAGTGAGGAGAGAAGAGAAAATGAAAGGAGAAGTGAGGAGATCAGAGCAGTGCTGGATGTCCAATCACATTAAGATTTTCTTGTATCTAAACTCTTAGACTAAACTCTTTGTGTCTCTTCAGATTTACACAACAGTGACTGACCAAATCTGTGGTCCAGGTACATTCATAAAACAAATAACCGAACAGCCTTGTTTATATGCAGCAATGATGCACCAAATTATCAAAAAACACAGAATAAAGTGCTAAATAAAGTACAACAGCTTCACAGAGCAATGGAGTGGGCTGAGAGAGAGTGGATGGATCTGTGTGTGGAGCAAATAAGGGAAAAGAAGAAAAATAAAACTACACTCCATGACAACTCCATTAAAACTATGTCTAGACAAAAGATCCTCTTCGAACAAGAGGGGAAATGTGTGTCTACTGCATGAGCTTATTTTTGAGGCTGTGGACCTTTTTCAGTAGTTTTGCCCCGTCAATTTCCAAAAAAAGTTTTTGAAAAGCTTCAAACGTGTTCTTCAGCTCCTTTGGATATTCGATGTTGATTGCATAAATGAGGCCCATCAGCAGTATGCATGCCTTTGTTCGGCTTCCACATCCTTCCATCACTTGGTTTCCCTCGATCACAATAGACAAATTTGATGGATCCTCCTCAGCCATGACATGATTGTGCTTCACAATCACCTTCATCGTTTTGTCTGTGTAGTCCTCACATTCCTACATGTTAAAAAGAAACAAACAAAAAACATACACATTTTTTATTTTATTTAAGATGCTGTTTCAATATATTTCAGTTTATCTAAAAGGAGAGCAGAGGGGGAGTGGAAGGCAAAAGGAGAAGGTGGATACGAGAGGAGAGGAGAGGAGAGGAGAGGAGAGGAGAGGAGGATCCCTTGAGTTAATCAAAAATCTGTTATCAATATGACATACCTGGCAGTCATGGAAAAGATCGTCTTGTCTTTCACCGAGGTAGTTAATGAGGCAGCAGACAAGAGCATCTCTTTTTTTCTCAATGTTCTGTGTCTGTAGGGAGATACAATTTAGTGATAAGACTGTTAACTATAGCTTTAAGGACAATGTGATTTATTTTATTTGGAAAACTTGCATACCTGTAAAGGATACACTTGTGTTGGGGACGTGGGTGGATGTGACAACACTAGAACTGGTAACAGTGGTCTATCAGTGAGTCTCTGCTTGTGGAGGACAGACAAGAGGAACTGAAGAGAGGGCAAATAGTGAGTGTCCACATACACAGACTCTGCCTGCAACAGAAATAAAAACAAAAATTACACAAAACAAATTATCAGACATGTACCTGGGTTAGATTTTGTACAGATGATTTTGGGTTTACCTCAATATAATGCAAATAATCACCCCCTTTGGGTTTTCGGGTGGGTGTTTAATACGCAAAATGGATTATAACTAGGGCTGAGCGATTTAAATCGCGATATTGTTATGCGCATCTCATCAGTAAAGCCGGTTCCTTGATTAGTAGTAAATCACCATCACCTGCTTTCAGATGGAGCGGCATTTACTACAAAGAGCCGTAGTTAACTGACAAGCTGAGCCATATCGCATTAATATCGCGGACGTATCGCCAGCGATATTTAATGCGATATGGCTCAGCTTGTCAGTTAACTACGGCTCGTTGTACACAGCAAAAACTCCAGTGTTAAATGAACACTCCTGGGAGTGTATGAGTCCACACTCAAGAGTGTTGAAGTTAATGAGATTATTAAGTGATTAATTTAGTGATGATTGAACATTATTGAAGACACCTGATGTTAACAAGTAGAATCGCTGAAGGAGAAAATCGCAAATTGTAAGTTACCATTATTGTGATGGGTAGTTGCTTTAGTTGGGCTCTGACCCTTTTATGTGTACTTTAGATTTTGTTTGGCGGTTGTATCTGAGTTAAAACTGCCAGTTGAACAAAGAATAAAAAGTGATGGTATTGATTTTATTATGACAATCATCATTTGAACTTGATCACTGAACTCATTAAAATCCTTCTTTCTAACTTCGATTTATGTTGTTGATTATAGCATAACTGTGAATCTGAATAAATGGCCAGAGCTTTTGATATAATATAAAGGATTTCTTAAAAGTTGTTTTAAAAAAAAAATCATTCTTTTAGGCAGACACAGTTGTCAAGATTCAGTCTATGCATCTCAACAATGGTGAGCAGAATATTCAATGAGGAAAAGTAAATTACATAGACAATTCAGATCTTAATTTATTCATACCGCAATGCATGATGGGAGCCATTAATGAGTTGTGATTGGTGGCAGCCACTGCAACATGCTTTATTATTGCCACCATTGTTGAGATTCACAGGCTGATTATTGATGTCTGTGTTTTAAATGAATATGTCTGAATGTCTTTTTGATCAGAACAATGTTTATTAAATATTTTGAATTGTAAGTAAAGTACTGATAATCATAGGCTGAAGATTCACTAAGCCGCTGCTAACAAGTTAAACCAAACTATCTTAATATGTTTCACTTTTCAGATCACAGCGTGATTATGTCAAAACATAACCAACACTATAAGATAACATTTTACTTTGTTCATTTAACTGTTATTAATCAATAACAGCAGACAAACGACAGTAAATATTAAGGTAAATATATAATGGTCTAGAGCCCAACTAAAGCAAACACCCTTCACCTTAATGGTAACTTACAATTTGTGCTTTTCTTCTTCAGTGATTCTGCTTGTTAACATCAGGTGTCTTCAATAATGCTCAATCATCACTAAATTAATCACTTAATAATCTCCTCAGCCCTAAATGCCGCTTCATCTGAAAGCAGGTGATGGTGATTTACTACTAATCAAGGAACCGGCTTTACTGACGAGATGCGCATAACAATATCGCGATTTAAATCGCCCAGCCCTAATTATAACCCCAGACGTTTAAAAGAACCAGGCAGCTATTTGCAGACCGGTGATTAATTGGGGAAATATGGTAGTTTATCAGTGCTCCTCTGATCTGGGCAGTCTGTCTGACAAGGGCCGGTCATGCAGAAATAACAGACTGTGTACTGACTTAAATAAAGGCATTGCAATTACATATATTAATATTCATGCTTCATATAATTAGCTTCATATATGTAATGTGCTTCATAGAACATATTATAAAATTATGAAAACATTTATTAAGCACTGATGTTCTAACAATAACTAAACAATATTAAATCAATTCTAAAATGTTGTACGTGATCCCACAATTCCTTAAAATACTTAGGTGCAGCAACAGTTGGTGTTTTCACACACACTCGTGGGATACAGTGGTAACGTTACTATGTTTTTATTTTTAATCCTGTGCCCATTCAATATATTAGAAAAAGCTGGCTTTGACTAGTTTCTAACCTTAAAACCAGCGGTCAGACAGTAATGCATGCTGACTAATCTTGTAAAAAGCACACCACGACGGCATTTCAACTTACCGGCAGTTGTGCAGACGGTGAAAGCCCGGAACACAACAAACCGATGGCAAAGAACTAGCAGCGACGAAAGCAGACGTGCCGTGTCAACGCATTCTCATCCTAGTGCGTCATATTTATCTGCGTCTCATATTGACGCTAAAGAGTGCCATGTGCGTCGGATGTAGACGAAATGTCAAAAGCGTCAGTATATGACGCCTTGGGATGAGAATGCGTGTTGGCCTGGGGTCAATTTGTTTATTTGAACACATCAAACCGACGCGTGGACCACAATAAACCAAGTTGCCTGACTGACGGTCCGACGTTGCCCAACGGCCGACCGTCGGCTTGATGTGTCGGGCCATGGTGACGTCAGCGACAGATTCAAACTTTAATTTCAAGTAATGACATGTTAAACAAACGAAAGCCGAATACAAGTGAAGTGTAATATCTCATAATTAAAATATATATATACAGCACTCCTATGTAGGCTAAATAGCTTACCTTCACTTCTGCTGTTCGATGGCAGCCAGAGAGAGGATCCAGCGTCGTCCACACTCACTCAAAAACCCGGGCTGACGCATGCGCAATTTAAAGCAACAAAACTCACGGTTTGGGGGTATATTTTACTGCATTTTTCTATGTGATGGTTCTTACTGTTGACAAATGGGTAGCATATGTAGAATTTACCCATTACTTTAGAATTCGTTGGCTGGCTGCAATAATCATGTACATTTTATATGGTTTCCACAGATTATATTTACCACTCTCCAAAATCACTTTTTTCAAACGCACCCCAGTATGACTTTATTTCTGTCAGACATCTACAGAAGTTGTTATTGAGATGTTTAATTGAAAATGTTTGGTTTGAAGTTACCATTATAGAGATCAGTGCTGGCTTGAGTTGGGATGCTGACCCTTGACTTTTTAACATTAGTTTTTCACTGTCTGATTGAACTGGGTGTACACACATGGTTTGTGAATGATTACAGCTATATTGATTATGATGGGAAAAAAAATAATTGTTTAGTCTGTTCATTCACTAAATCTCTTTCAGTTTTTAATTCTGTATCAAAAGTGTTATGTTAGCACCTCTGTGAAACTATAGTAATAAGTTACAATTCTTTTTTAACACATGATGCACAGCCTAAAAAAGAAACAGAACTACACTGTCTAGTAGAAACACAGAGATATAAAAAATCTGCATATGTCTCTCATCAATGGTGGCAATAATTTATTTTTATTTATTTATTCATGCAGCAGTGCATGCTGGGAGTTTTATACTATCCTGGAACCCAGCATGCATTGCAACATGGGACTTTTGATTGTCATCATTGTTGAGATTCATGCGCTGATTGTTGATGTCTGTGTGTGTCTGAGTTAAGCAGGGGTTCAAAATGTTTTACAGCACCATATTGTTTAACTATTCTTCAGAATAACTAATTACAGAAACATTGCTGGAATTCATGTTATAGACTAACAGATATGATTAATATGAAATATCCAAAAACTCAAAGCTTTAACACTGGTTAAGATCAGAGAATCATACTTGTCCAGGATGATTATATAATCATCACAACAGTCATAAAAACCTTATTATCTCTCTCTTGATTTTTTTTTTTTTGAACAGACAATATGATGATTTTGTCATCATAAGCATTACAACCGTAATCATTCATAAACTGTGTGCGCACAAGGGTGACTTGCAAAAACACAGCTCAAGCAGCAAAAGAAAACGAATGTTTTAGCATCAGGATCCCAACTAAAGCAAGCACTCATCTCTATAATGGTAACTTCAAACAAACGTTTTCAATAACAACTTCTGTATGACAGAAATAAAGTCATACTGGTTAATAATAAGTGTAATAATGTGTAATGCCTGGAAGTCAGTCGTAGTTATTGTGTTTCTCTATTTTCTGTTCTTGTGTTTCTCTTTTATTCAATGATTCTGTTTGTTAACAGCAGGTGTTCATCACTAATGCTCAACAATCACTTACATATTCTCTTAATTATCTCACTGCAACACTGCGTCAATGTTACTTTTTACTTTTTGTAGTGTGGATTTCCCTGTGGGGTTGAAAGGGTTAACAGTGTAAGATAAAAAGACACACCCACAAAATGTATTTTAACAGTAATAAACTGTAAGTTATAAAACAGGTTTATACTGGCAACACTGTTGCCAGTAGTTTACTGTAAAAAAAATTTTTTTGGGTCACCGTTGTGCAGAATAGTAGAGCCTACAAACATTGATGATTTGCTGCATGTTGTTTTATTTAAAAAGCAGTGACTGTGTAGTTACTGGTCCAGTGGAAATCTTTTAATGTACAATAGTTTTTTAGTGGTCTCAAATGAAAGTAATACTTTGCTCACATTATTAATGCATTATACATTTTAGTAAATACATTTAAATGACAGTTGGTCAATTTAAGGCAGGCGGTTTCTGCAAGTGTAATTAGTTCATTTGAATTACAATTTAGTGCATTTTTACAGAAACAAAATAGACTACAGTAAAGGACTGTACAATTAACAGTATTTTTCTGGCAACAGTGTTGCCAGTATTTTACTGTAAAAAAACCCGGTAAGGTCTAACAGTGTATGCTGGCAACACTGTTGCCAGTAGTTTACTGTAAAATGTATTTTTTGGGTCACCGTTGTGCAGAATAGTAGAGCCTGTGCTTCAGTCCAGGAGAAGATCTACAAACATTGATGATACACTGTGTGTTGTTTTATTTAACAACTGGTGACTGTGTAGTTGTTGGTCCAGTAGAAATCTCTTTGTGTACAATAGTTTTTTAGTGGTCTCAAGTGAAATAATTTCACAGTAATACTTTGCTCACGTTATTTGTGCATTATAAATTTTAGTTACATTTAAATGACAGTTGGTCAATTTAAGGCAGTCGGTTTATGCAAGTGAAATCAGTAAACTCAAGTTTTAATTTAGTGCATTTTTACAGAAACATGCAGTAGATTACAGTAAAGAACTCTACAATTATGTAAAAAAAAACAACCTGGTATAAATTACGCACATAACGTTACCTGCATGTGGTTGTGTGTATAACGTTACCTGTGGAGTATTTTACAAAGGTTTACGGGAAATTAAAAGTTAATAATCCTCATAAACTTTAATTTTTTATAAGTTTTCCTCAATTATTCCTACTCAATTTTATTTGTTAACACACAGTGAAACTCATAATTGTACCTACATGAACCACTAAGCCACTACCGCCCCAGGCATGCACACGAGATTCATGAGTTAAGAATCAAATATGCTTAAGCATGAGTTGGAAAAGAAAGCTGATGATCAGCGTCATGGTACCAACAAAGCTGGATTGGAGTTTTTGATTTGGTTTTGGTTTTGTCAACTCTAAACTGATCCTGTAACCCTGAGTTTGTTCAACTCTGAACATCACAAAACAAGCTACTAAAAAGTCACACAAAAAACAGCAAAAAGAAGAAATTGCTAAGACAATTTAGCTTATAATTTATTCATGCCGCAATGCATGCTGGGACCCATGGATGAGTTTTGATTGGTGCACCCAGAATGCACAGCAAATACTTTCTGGTCACCGTTGTTGAGATTCATATGCTGATTTATTGATATCTGTGTATGTCCCATTACTAAGACAAGTTGAATGTTTAACTAATTATCAGTAATCTTTAAATCATCTCACTTTACGTTGAAAACGATATAACTTTTGCTGTAGTATTACAGGGCTGCTGAAACTAATAAGGAAAATCTAACTTAGAAACTCAGGTCACAAGATGATGATTATGTCAAAACAAATAACAACAACTTATCTTGTTTTCTCTTGGCTCGTCTGGCTATTATAACTTAGTTACAACATAGTGGTGGAAATTTAGTTTTTTTCTCCCAAGAGATGTTCATTTTCAGTTCGTTCACCAAAATGATTTGCTCAGATTTGTTCACTGATTCGTTCAGTGACCATTTCTTCATATTACATAAATACGCCAGCAGGTGGCGAAAAAGAGTGTTTTATGTGTTGTATGAGTCAATTAACGAATTTACTTGTTACAATAAAACTGATTAGACTTTAGTAAAATGTGTGCCTAATCTACTATATAAAAAAAAAGTCACTGTGTAGTGAGGACACTTATGTACACTGAGGGGTATTAATTTAACACTGGGATTTTTGCTGTGTAGAAAATAATTTATATTTTAAACTGGGAAGTTAAACTTACAAGATGTTTTTATTGTAGAGACATGGAATGTAGAAAAACGAATGTTTAAACATCAAATTCTTTTTTACTGTGTGCTTGGAGAATATACTCAGCTGTGTTACTGAATGTCTCATATGCACAGGACAGGAGTCTGATGCTGGAAAATGCAGCAAACCAGAAACAGCTGAAGCTAAAAAGAGACTTTTTGATCGTCTCAGCTTGAATGAGGATTACTCTAAGAATACTAGAATGTCGCCCTTGACATTCCACGACAACCCTGAAGACGTCGATTTCTTCAGCCCTGCCGTCATTTCTGTGGACATATATGTGACCTCCATCACAAATGTGGTATGTGTCCAGCATGATTCAGGACATTATGGGATATCAAGTTGTAGTGTCATCTCACAACACTTCTTTTTTATCTACAGAATGAAAAAGCCCAGAGCATCTCGACACTGGTCAAAATGATAACTGTAAGTGTTTTAAAAACCTATTTCATTCTTATCTCACAACGTGTTACTCAATTTACAGAATTTTGTGATAGTGGTTTCATTTGATTTTCAAGCATACACAGTAAATTCCCTGGTGTTGAATTAAAGCTGCAGTCGGGAATTTTTTATTTTTTATCATATTCAAGGGCTGGGCGATATATCGCACGATATTGTTATGCGCATCTCGTCAGTAAAGCTGTTTCCTTGATTACTAGTAAATCACCATCACCTGCTTTCAGATGAAGCGGCATTTACTACAAAGAGCCGTAATTAACTGACAAGCTGAGCCATATCGCATTAATATCGCGGACGTATCGCCAGCAATAATTAATGCGATATGGCTCAGCTTGTCAGTTAACTACGGCTCTTTGTACACAGCAAAAACTCCAGTGCTAAATTAACACTCCTGGGAGTGTATATAAACACTCAAGAGTGTTTAAGTTAATGAGATAATTAAGTGATTAATTTAGTGATGATTGAACATTATTGAAGACACCTGATGTTAACAAGCAGAATCACTGAAGGAGAAAATCTCAAATTGTAAGTTACCATTATGGCGATGATTGTTTGCTTTAGTTGGGCTCTTGAGCCTTATATGTTTACTTTAGACTTTGTTTGGCTGCTGTATCTGAGTTATAACTGCCAGATAAGCAAAGAAAAAAAAGTGATCTGATGGTGTTGGTTATATTATGACAATCATCATTTGAACTTGATCACTGAACTCATTAAGATCCTTATTTCTGACTTCGATTTATGTTGTTGGTTACAGCATAACTGTGACTCTGCATAAATGCCCAGAATTTTTTATAAAATATAAAGGATTTCTTAAAAGTTGTTTAAAAAAGTCTTTCTTTTAGGCACACACAGACGTCAAGATTCAGTCTATGCATCTCAACAATGGTGAGGAGCAGAATATTCAATTAGGAAAAGTAAATTACATAGACAATTCAGATCATAATTTATTCATACCGCAATGCATGATGGGAGCCATTAATGAGTTGTGATTGGTGGCAGCCACTGCAACATGCTTTATTATTGCCACCATTGTTGAGATTCACAGGCTGATTATTGATGTCTGTGTTTCTAAATAAATTCATTTGAAAGTCTTTTGATCAGAACAATGTTTATTAAATATTTTGAATTATAAGTAAAGTACTGATAATCATAGGCTGAAGAATCACTAAACTACTGCTAACAAGTTAAACCAAACTATTTCAATAAAATTCATTTTTCAGATCACAGCATGATTATGTCAAATCATAACCAACACTATCAGATCACACTTTACATTTTTTCATTTAATTGTTATAAATTAATAACAGCAGACAAACAACAGTAAAAATTAAAGTAAACATGTAATGGTCAAGAGCCCAACTAAAGCAAACACTGATCACCATAATGGTAACTTACAATTTGTGATTTTCTCCTTCAGTGATTCTGCTTGTTAACATCAGGTGTCTTCAATAATGCTCAATAATCACTTAATTAATCTCTTAATTATCTCATTAACTTTAACACTCTTGAGTGTTCATTTAACACTCTTATTTTAACACGTTACACTCTTGAGTGTGGACTCATATACACTCACAGCCCCAGGAGTGTTAATTTAACACCGCTCCATCTGAAAGCAGGTGATGGTGATTTACTAGTAATCAAGGGAACCGGCTTTACTGATGAGATGCGCATAACAATATCGCGCGATATATCGCCCAGCCCTAGGCCTAATTGACAAATAACAAAAATAAAATGGTAAATAATTGCACTTTTTTGCACAGGGGAGAAAATGATAATGCTAACATGAACAATGATGTGACAATACTGCCGTGCAAAGGCAAAAGACCGTAACTTCGTTTTTGGTCGAAAATGAGTTATTTACATTTTTGGCACATTCAAGACCTTCTTTATCATGTGGATAAGTATCTTGAATCAATTCCGTTTTTTTTTCGAGAAAATAATGATTTGTCTTAACAGTAACTTCCAAAAGCCCATGAGAAACCAAGGCAGAACACCGTAACATCAGTTACCGCTCTTTGGCTTTGTTTTGGAACGCTCAAATTACGAGTTAACGGTGCTCTGCCTTTGTTTAGCCGCGTGTCAATATGAAGTTACTGTGCCGGTGTTCAATCAAATAATGCTACCTACCAGATTGTACGGTTATCTTCCTTTGTTTTAATGTCCATTAAAATTAAAATTACGGTGTAGCCTGTGTACTTTGTACAGCTGCCATCAGTCGCTCTAACTTCTGATGTCCTCAGAGCAGTCAGAACATTTAGTATGGTCTGCTCCATCGACAAACGTGCGATATCGATCGCGAAGGATTATGCAGAGTTGACAGAAAAACATTACACATTGCCGTATCAGATGAATACAACCAAGAAATAAAGCTCGGCAAACTAGCTGGCAGAGTGCCAAAACTTCACCTTCAGCCCTGCCCTAAACGCGGTCGAGTCAACGCTGGACTAATAGGAGGTATTTTGTCATGTCAAATGTATTAATAATGCCATCAGAATGCAACCAAAGCACAGGATAGCAATAAGTAGATGGTTATAAATAATTGTAAATCATACAAAATAAATGCCATGATCACTAGATTTTATACAGGTGTGTACTATAATGATTTTGTTAATGGTGTTAATGGTGTAAATATTGATAATGTGGAAGTTACTGCCTTTTGCCTTGGCATGACTTCTCACTTTTTGCTGACAATACAAAGGCAGAGTACAGTAACTTTAAAATAGTGGTCAAAAGTCAAGTTTGAGCTCAAGATTTTTTTATGTTTATAATTTCCATTACTAAAACATCTATTTGCCAGATTTCCAGTGTCCTACCTACACAGCAAAAAGTCCAGTGTTAAATTAACTCTCCTGGGAGTTTATATGGCTCCAGAGTCAGTGTTAAAATATGAGTGTTAAATTAACACTCAAGAGTGTTAACTGAATGAGTTATTCTCTCAACTGAATGAGCTCATTAAGTGATTCATTGAGTGATGATTGAGCATTATTGAAGACACCTGATGTTAACAAGCAGAATCACTGAAGGAGAAAATCTATTTTTTTTAAGACACCGTTATGGAGATCAGTGTTTGCTTTAGTTGGGCTCTTGACCCATAAACTGTAAAAATTAGATTACCTTTGGCTGTTGTATCTAAATTATTACTGCCAGATGAACAAAGAGAAAAGGTGATCAGGTTTTGTTGGTTATGTTTTGACATAATCATAATTTCACTTGAATCACTGATCTCATTTAGAGTCTAATCTCTGACTTAAATGTATATTGTTGATTACAGCATCACTGTGATTCTTCAGCATAAGAACTTTTTTCTAACTAGTCTAAAGGATTTCTTAAAAGTTGTTCTGATAAAACAAAATCTTTCTTTTAGGCACACACAGACATCAAGAATCAGTGTATGAATCTCAACTATAGTGACAAACAGAATATTCAATTAGGAAAAGGATATTAGTAAGACAATTCAGCTCATAATTTATTCATTCCGCAATGCATGATGGGAGCCATGAATGAGTTTCGATTGGTGGCACCCAGAATGCACTGCAACATGCTTTATTATTGTCACCATTGTTGAGATTCACAGGCTGATTATTGATGTCAGTGTGTCTAAATAAAATAATTTTCTAAGTATTTTTATCAGAACAATTTTTAAGAAATATTTTGGATTATATTGATAATGATGAAAATCATTTGCTGTAGAATCACAGGCTGCTGTAATCAACCAGGTAAATCTGACTCTCTAAATGAGAGTTGATATTAAGGTCAAATTATGATTATCAAATCATAACCAATACCACCTGATCACCTTTTCTCTTTGTTCATCTGAGAGTTATAACTCAGATACAACAGACAAACAAAATTTAAAGTTCATGCTTTATGGGTCAAGAGCCCAACTAAAACAAACACTGATCTCCATAATGGTGTCTTAAAAAATTAGATTTTCTCCTTTGGTGATTCTGCTTGTTAACATCAGGTGTCTTCAATATTGGTCAATTATCACTCAATGAATCACTTAATGAGCTCATTAAGTTTAACACTCTTGAGTGTTAATTTAACACTCATATTTTAACACTGACTCTGGAGCCATATAAACTCCCAGGAGAGTTAATTTAACACTGGACTTTTTGCTGTGTATAATTAATTTGGCGGGACAACTAAAAATCTTTAAAGTCATTTTTCTCAGTTCCACACTCTAGCGACTTAAGGTCTTTTGCCTTTGTAGGGCAGAATAGGTTAGTTATCAATCGTTTGAAAGTGGATAACGGTACAATTGATTCAAGCCTTAGAGATTTTTGCAGTTCGTTCCAATCGTTAGCTGCAGAAAACTGAAAAGAAAAACGGCCAAAGGAAGTACGGACATTGGTAGTAGTTAATGAGATAAACCTACTTGATCGCAGATTGCGAGAGGGAGAAACTACCGAAATTAGGTTTCTCAAGTAGGTAGGGCCTTTGCCTAGGATAATTTTATAGATGAAATAGAACCAGTGTCTTTGTCGTCGGATGTGAAGGGAAGGCCAGCCAATGAGTGTGTAGAGATTACAATGATGAGTGCTAAATGGAGCGTTGGTGGCAAAGCTTATAGCACTGGGATATAATACATCTAGCTTTCTAAGAAGAGTGTTAGAAGCGGATCTGTAGACTACATCACCAAAGTCTAAGATGGGAAGGATAGTCATATTCACAAGAGCATGTTTAGCGGGAATAGTGAAAGAGGCTCTGTTACGAAAAAGGAAGACAATCCTGGATTTTATTTTAGATTGGAGTTTGTTAATGTGGGTATAGAAAGAGAGTGAAGAATCTAACCAAATACCAAGGTATTTATAAGTGTCAACAATTTCCAGTACAAACCCGTCCAGAGTGGAATTTTTTTTTGTATTGGAAGGTGCAGAAAGAGATCGATTGAAGATCATACATTTGGTTTTACTAGAATTTAAAATTAGTTGGAGACTGCGAAATGAATGTTGTATGCTATTAAAGCTCGATTGAAGGTTGTCTAACACAATATTCATAGATGGGCCGAAGGTGTAGAGAATAGCATCGTCTGCGTATTTTAAGTGCTGTGAGAAAAAGCTATAAATCTACACCTCGAACATCCTCACACGCAATATAGCCTATTTGCCGGAACTCCTTCTTTATGTGGACAGATGCTCAAATTTCCCGCTGGATGGTTATGTTTTTATTAATTATTTTTAGCCTATTATTTTGGATAAGTTTTAACATAAAAAAGTTACAGACTCCAGCTTTAAAGCAGCCAGAGAATAACTGATATTATAAAGTCAAGGGTCAAGATCCCAACTAAAGCAAATACTGATCTTTATCATGGTGATAATAACTTTATTATTTTCAATAAAACATCAACAACTTTTTGAGCGCTGTTAATTCACAGTATATTCCTGCACTGTAAATGCAAACATTGTATTTAATTAAAAATAGTAAATTGACCTTAATCATTTTTTTTCAACCTGCTATTAACACTCACTTTTAGTAAGTTACTTGTACTTTGAGGTTGAAAAATCGTACCAGCTCAGTCTACTTGAGCTGGATTCATTTAGAAAAAGTAAGTTTATGACCTGTGGGCATGCGCAGATCAGTCCTCTCTACGCTAGACGGCAATATATGGCCACGCCAAGACTCGCCCTTCAATAGCCACTATTGGCTGAAGGTGAAAACCGTAATTTTAAGCCACCATTGTGGCGATTAGTGTTTGTTTTAGTTGGGCTCTTGACCGTTATATCATCAATTTAACCTTTTGTTTGGCTGCTGTACCTGAGTTATAACAGCCAGATGAACAAACAGAAAAGGTGATCTGATGGTGATGGTTGTGTTTTAACATAACCGTTATTTCACAATCATTTGACCTGATTCACTGAACTCATGTAGTTCAGAGTTAATTTCTGAGTTAGATTTACTTTATTAATTATAACAGCACTGTCCTGGTACAGGATAATATTTTTAGCCATTTCAATGAAATCCAAATAATCAAATAAATAATAAAAAACGTCAATTTTTTTTTTTTTAATGTAGGCACACACAGACATCAAGAATTAGCGTATGAATCTCAACAATGGTGACAAACAGATCACCCCCTGATCATAAGCTCATTATTTATTCATGCAGCAATGCATGATGGCAGCCATGAATGAGTTTTGATTGGTTGCACACAGAATGCACTGCAACATGCTTTATAATTGTCACCATTGTTGAGATTCACAGGCTGATTCTTGATGTCAATGTGTCTAAAAACTAAATTAAACAAAAAAAATATATATTTTTTTTATAATGGAAACTTTTAAGAAATTCTAAATATTATGCTGTACAAGAACAGTGCTATAATTAATAAATTAAACCTAACTCAGAAATTGGTTTCTTTAATTTAAGTGAACTTGAAAAATGAGTGAGCAGAACTAAAAGTGTTAAGTTGTAGGAATTTAGTAATTCTAAGTGGGGTTAAATTTATATCAAGCAATCCACACAAAATGAAAAAACTAAGTTAACACTAATCATGACTATTAAGTTACATGAACATAAAAAAAACGTGCTAGTGGTACTACTTGATTTAGTACTGCACACTTAAAATAAACAAGCTTTTCTAACTCACTAATCTTAAGCTTACTTTGCTTAATTTTTTTGAGGCAACGAGTTTGCATACTTTTTTTAAGTAAGGTCAACTAATTACATTTTACAGTGTGTAGGCTATTTTAGTTTTTTTAACGGTATATTACTGTTTTAATGGAAAATGGTATAATATTGTCAGAATTTGGCCTTTTTTACAGCAAGGGATAACAGTGTACTTTAGATGAAATCAACTGCAGATAAAATTAAATCATTAAATCTCTTATTACAAACCAGACTGACGTTATTTATGCCATTTATCTACAGAAGTTATTTTTGAGAATTAACAGACCCAGTCAACACGTTGATCTCACAGTGATCTCTCCATATGACCACAATGTGAGTTCACAGTGAGCTAAAAGTGTAACCGCACTGTGCACTCACTGTGTGCTCATATTATGGACACAATGTGAGTCACCCCAGCTAGAAATGTAATTGGACATGGACTCCAACATCACTCAGACGTAGGACTGGGCGATTTAAATCGCGATATTGTTATGCGCATCTCGTCAGTAAAGCCGGTTCCTTGATAAGTAGTAAATCGCCATCACCTGCTTTCAGATGAAGCGGCATTTAGGGCTGAGGAGATAATTAAGTGATTAATTTAGTGATGATTGAGCATTATTGAAGACACCTGATGTTAACAAGCAGAATCACTGAAGAAGAAAAGCACAAATTGTAAGTTACCATTAAGGTGATGGGTGTTTGCTTTAGTTGGGCTCTAGACCATTATATGTTTACTTTAATATTTACTGTTGTTTGTCTGCTGTTATTGATTTATAACAGTTAAATGAACAAAGTAAAATCTTATCTTATAGTGTTGGTTATGTTTTGACATAATCATGCTGTGATCTGAAAAAGGAAACTTATTGAGATAGTTTGGTTTAACATGTTAGCAGCAGTTTAGTGGTTCTTCAGCCTATGATTATCAGTACTTTACTTATAATTCAAAATATTTAATAAACATTGTTCTGATCAAAACACATTCAGATAAATTCATTTAAAACAGACATCAATAATCAGCCTGTGAATCTCAACAATGGTGACAATAATAAAGCATGTTGCAGTGGCTGCCACCAATCACAACTCATTAATGGCTCCCATCATGCATTGCGGTATGAATAAATTATGATCTGAATTGTCTATGTAATTTACTTTTCCTAATTGAATATTCTGCTCCTCACCATTGTTGAGATGCATAGACTGAATCTTGACATCTGTGTGTGCCTAAAAGAATGATTTTTTTTTAACAACTTTTAAGAAATCCTTTATACTATATCAAAAATTCTGGGCATTTATGCAGATTCACTAACCAACAACATAAATTGAAGTCAGAAAGAAGGATTTTAATGAGTTCAGTGATCAAGTTCAAATGATGATTGTCATAACATTATCAACGTCATCAGATCACATTTTTCTTTGTTCAACTGATGAATATAACTCAGAAACAACAGACAAACAAAATCTAAAGTTAATAATATATGGGTCAAGAGTCCAACTAAAGCAACCATTGATCGTCATAACGGTAACTTACAATTTGAGATTTTCTCCTTCAGTGATTCTGCTTGTTAACATCAGGTGTCTTCAATAATGTTCAATCATCACTAAATTAATCACTTAATTATCTCAGTAACTTAAACACTCTTGAGTGTGGACTCATACACTCCCAGGAGTGTTAATTTAACACTGGAGTTTTTGCTGTGTACAAAGAGCCGTAATTAACTGACAAGCTGAGCCATATCGCATTAATTATCGCTGGCGTATCGTCCGCTTGTCAGTTAATTACGGCTCTTTGTAGTAAATGCCGCTCCATCTGAAAGCAGGTGATGGTGATTTACTACTAATCTAGGAACCGGCTTTACTGACGAGATGCGCATAACAATATCGCGATTTAAATTGCCCAGCCTTAGTCAAGACCAAAGAGCCCAACTACAGCAAACACTGACCTCTACAATGGTGACCAAACCAAACTCTTCAAACAAACTTCAACATGTAAACCTCTTAAACATAATTTCTAAACATCGAAACTTCCCGCTATAACTGTCTAAGAATGTTAGGGGGGATAATGTTCTATCAATGTCATCACTAAACATGTTTGAAATGTTTATAGAGAGTGTTATCCTACCTTTTAGGAGAACATTCTGGTTACAAAAATAAAATTAGCTACAGAAAATATTACAAGAACATAACATAATGCTCTCAAAACATTCATAGAACAATAACATTTCTAGCTGGGATGAGCTCATATTGTGGTCATAGTTTGAGCACACAGTGAGAGCGCTGTGAGGTTACACTTTTAGAACACTGTGAACTCAGATTGCTGACGTTGTGACCACATGGTGACATCACTGTGAGATCATAGTGTTGACTGGGGAGGTTTAGATGTTGATGATTTATTTAAAATATCTGGTCACCATTATGGTGATCATTATGCTGGCCGTTTTCTTTAACCCTCTGGGGACCAAAAACGCGCCGGCGCGTTTTGCTCGTTTTTTTTTTTAGCAATGAAAAATAAACACAAAATGCTCTGTTAATTTTGATCTTTAATTTTCGTGTTATACATCAATCGATCCTGTTCAGTTTCTATTTTTTTTCAGGATACTCACAATAAAAATAAAGTGTTTTGCTTTTTGACAAATAAAGAAACTTTAACATGATGCGATGTCTGCCTTCTGTCTGTCAGAAAACTCCCATTTGAAACGCGTTCGAAAATGATCTATAACTCCGCGAAAATTCAGTCAAACAGGCAAACAGACCCACGGGCATAAAGCTTGAGATCGCAGCTGTTAAATGAAGTCACTTATATAAAAAACAAATATTATCAGCTTCTGTAATCTGTATAAAAAGAGAGCGACTCCAGTCGACCTCATTACGAGATGATTCACAGTAATGTGACCACTCCCCGGAGAGCGCGTGCTATTCAAACGCAAATTCTGAGAACTATTTCAGAGCTGTGAAACGCCCACATCAGCTGTAAACAAAGCGCGTCGCGAGTGAGACATTATAGCCTACCTTATGGAGAAAAGTTTCCTCAGAACAGTGCTGATATGAGGAGCAATATCTCCTGAAATGAGGAGCAGATTCCGCTGAGGAGTGAGGTAGGCTGTTTTCTTTTCTCACGTGTGGAATAACGTTATAGAATAACGTTAGTGTAGGCCTATGCAAACCGCAAAAAGATGAATCGCATTTCTATAATATGACTCGCCTTTCTGTGAGATGAATGAAGGGGACATATTTGTAAAGACTGTTTAGCCTAAATATGAATCGCGCGTCTGTTTGTGAAAAAATAAACTGCTTTGCTATAGCCTACTGAGATGAGTAAAAATCGACTGGAATATGTTGAAATAAAATGTATTTGTATAAGCAACATATTAACCTGCAAAAAAATACTATTTTTGTCAAAAATAAATTCATAGACTAAGATGTTAGATGTTCCAATGTTGGCTATATTCAAACTAATGAATACATATGATAAAATGTAGGCCTATAATCTTTTTTTTTTTTTTTTTTTTAAAGAAAGAGTACACTTGAAATATTGTTGAAATTGTAATTATCCCACCCAACACGTTTATCTCACAGTGATCTCTCCATATGACCACAATGTGAGTTCACAGTGAGCTAAAAGTGTAACCGCACTGTGCACTCACTGTGTGCTCATATTATGGACACTAGGGCTGGGCGATTTAAATCGCGATATTGTTATGCGCATCTCGTCAGTAAAGCCGGTTCCTTGATTAGTAGTAAATCACCATCACCTGCTTTCAGATGAAGCGGCATTTAGGGCTGAGGAGATAATTAAGTGATTAATTTAGTGATGATTGAGCATTATTGAAGACACCTGATGTTAACAAGCAGAATCACTGAAGGAGCAAATCACAAATTGTAAGTTACCATTAAGGTGATGGGTGTTTGCTTTAGTTGGGCTCTAGACCATTATATGTTTATTTTAATATTTACTGTTGTTTGTCTGCTGTTATTGATTTATAACAGTTACATGAACAAAGTAAAATGTTATGTTATAGTGTTGGTTATGTTTTGACATAATCATGCTGTGATCTGAAAAAGGAAACTTATTGAGATAGTTTGGTTTAACTTAGCAGCAGTTTAGTGATTCTTCAGCCTATGATTATCAATACTTTACTTATAATTCAAAATATTTAATAAACATTTTTCTGATCAATAGACATTCAGATAAATTCATTTAAAACACAGACATCAATAATCAGCCTGTGAATCTCAACAATGGTGACAATAATAAAGCATGTTGCAGTGGCTGCCACCAATCACAACTCATTAATGGCTCCCATCATGCATTGCGGTATGAATAAATTATGATCTGAATTGTCTATGTAATTTACTTTTCCTAATTGAATATTCTGCTCCTCACCATTGTTGAGATGCATAGACTGAATCTTGACATCTGTGTGTGCCTAAAAGAATGATTTTTTTTTTTTTTTTTTTTACAACTTTTAAGAAATCCTTTATATTATATAAAAAAATTCTGGGCATTTATGCAGATTCACTAACCAACAACATAAATCGAAGTCAGAAAGAAGGATTTTAATGAGTTCAGTGATCAAGTTCAAATGATGATTGTCATAACATAATCAACATCATCAGATCACTTTATTCTTTGTTCAACTGGTGATTATAATTCAGAAACAACAGCCAAACAAAATCTAAAGTTAATAATATATGGGCCTAGAGCCCAACTAAAGCAACCATTGATCGTCATAACGGTAACTTACAATTTGAGATTTTCTCCTTCAGTGATTCTGCTTGTTAACATCAGGTGACTTCAATAATGTTCAATCATCACAAAATTAATCACTTAATTATATCTCATTAACTTCAACACTCTTGAGTGTGGACTCATATACACTCCCAGGAGTGTTAATTTAACACTGGAGTTTTTGCTGTGTACAAAGAGCCAAGCTGGCGATACGTCCGCGATATTAGTGCGATATGGCTCAGCTTGTCAGTTAACTACGGCTCTTTGTAGTCAATGCCGCTCCATCTGAAAGCAGGTGATGGTGATTTACTACTAATCAAGGAACCGGCTTTACTGACGAGATGCGCATAACAATATCGCGATTTAAAGCGCCCAGCCCTAAGACCAAAGAGCCCAACTACAGCAAACACTGACCTCTACAATGGTGACCAAACTCTTCAAACAAACTTCAACATGTAAACCTCTTAAACATAATTTCTAAACATCGAAACTTCCCGCTATAACTGTCTAAGAATGTTAGGGGGGATAATGTTCTATCAATGTCATCACTAAACATGTTTGAAATGTTTATAGAGAGTGTTATCCTACCTTTTAGGAGAACATTCTGGTTACAAAAATAAAATTAACTACAGAAAATATTACAAGAACATAACATAATGCTCTCAAAACATTCATAGAACAATAACATTTCTAGCTGGGATGAGCTCATATTGTGGTCATAGTTTGAGCACACAGTGAGAGCGCTGTGCGGTTACACTTTTAGAACACTGTGAACTCAGATTGCAGACGTTGTGACCACATGGTGACATCACTGTGAGATCATAGTGTTGACTGGGATTGTTGTAATTGTAACATTTTTAATAAAATAGCAAAACATATTTACAAGATAGATGTAAGCGAAATCTTAAATGGTCAATATAAGTCTTCTAAATACATCTTTTGTCTTTGCATTGTGGCTCAGTCAGTGTCACACCTGAATGAATGGCTAATTATGCAGAGTGGGTGGGACACTGTAATTTAGGGTGTAAACTACTCCTCCCCCCCGCATATTGGCTTTTCGTTTTTGTGAACGATAAAGCAAGACTATTTTCACATAATTTTGAAGCTAGAACTCAAAGGAACAACATCAATTACTCAAAAGTCTTGTGGACACATATTTAATATGTGTTTTGTGTTCTTAAATCAGCAACTTTCATTTTATTTTTTTCCAATAACCACGCATAAACATTATTCTCTTAAAAATACAAACATCTACATACACGTTGCTCGCATATTATGGTAGCCCTGTTTGTGCTATATAGAGTGAATTTACACCTTAGCCATTAACATGTTTATAAATAACTGAAAAAAGCACAAATATCAAGGCATGTCAGAACATCTCAAGGACCCCAAAAACAGCTTGGTCCCCAGAGGGTTAAAACAGTTATTTGTTATTATAACAGTGTTTAACAAAGCGCATGCATTGTTGCCAAAGAAGCCATAAACAGAACTGACCAGGTGATATAATTATAATCATAAAGAAAAAAATATTGATTAATTTAATCTTTTACAATTTTTATTAGCCTACAATTTTTATCAGTGATAATTTCTTGCCACAGATCACTCATTCTGAATTTTATTATTATTTTGTTCTTGGAACATTATTCTTCTTCTTTTTTTTCTTTTTTTTTTGATGCGCACATATATTCAACATTAGTGATATGCTTCATGCCGCAATGCATTCTGGGAACCACCATAGTATAAAACTCATCACTCTGAGCATGCATTGCTACATGAAGCATGTCACCATTGTTGAGATTCATATGCTGAGTCTTGATATATGTTATGTTATTTGAGAATTAATATATGTATTAATTCTTAAAAAGAAATCCTGTAGATGAATGGTAAATAATGTCAGTCTGGTTTGTAATAATAGAGATTTAATGTCTTTTATCTTTAGTTGATTTCATCTAAAGCTGTGGCTGAAGTCAGTTGTAGTTCTTGTGTTTCTCTTTTCTTCAGTGATTCTGCTTATTATCATCAGTTGTCTTCAATAATCAAACAATCATCACTCAATTAATCACTTAAGTATCTCATTACCTCAAACACTGCTTCAGTGTTACTTTAACACCCAGCTTATGGTTCCCATATGAACACCGAATGGTATTAATTCAACACTGGGAAATTTACTGTGCAATATCTGTCTTATAATCACTCTGAACTTCATCTAATTTTCCAGGGTTGGCCAAATTCCAATATGACGTGGAAACCTGACCAGTATTGTGGAATCGAATCATATGCAGCCCCTAAAAATGTGTTTTGGACTCCAGACATTAATATAATGGAAAGGTATAAAAAATACTTCTGTCAGAACCTTTTTTTTTTTTTTACCTTTTAATGATAGATCAGAAAGATTTTAAAATGATGGATAGAATAAAGGTAATAGTATGACAACGAAAATGACAGGAAATTATAAAACCGATTCAAAGGCTTTGTTCATACTGCACATAAAACAGCCTGTGAGATAAGTCTTGGCTGGTCCCTGGAGCGTACGATCACACAGGTGTGATTAGAATGTTTAGTCCATCATGTGATCAGCTCAGCGCTGTCATATATCACAACTATTCAGTGTTTTAGGTTTCAAACTAGGGTTGTGAATAACGTCTCGGTTACGTATGTAACCCTCATTCCCTGGAGGAGGGAACGGAGACTGGGAGATTGGGATCACGCTAGGGAGCCTGTCATCTTCGAATATTGTAAAAACGAGCCAATGAACATTGGCGTGCATGAATGACATCACACGTCCCGCCCCGCAGCGTGGGTATAAATACGGAAGTGGATGCGCGCACCAGTTGTTTTTTTGCTGAGGAGCCGAGCGGACCCCGGTCTTAGGCTCAGCGGACTTAGGCCTGAAAAGTCACTGCTGTTCCACAGGACCAATGGGAAGAGTACCTTTCGTTTGAAGGTCTACGCTGTGGAACCACATTCTGCCCGAAGGAGGTAACATGTGGAGAAACACATATGGACTGAGCGGCTAACGGCCAGTACCACATATGGCATTTCATTGAGGTGGCTCCAGCCAATAACAGGGGGGAGACGCAACCTGTCAGTGATGACAGAACTGGTTCTACCAAGGGAAGCCACGGAGACCCAGCAGGAGTCAACCCATGGAAGAATACACATATGGGATCACCATAGGACCCCACCTAATACAAGTACACAAGAATACAATTGATAGGTCCCCAGCAGGCACATTACGTCAATGTGACGTCAGGAAGACGTTGGACTCCAACTAATCCAACGTCAGTCAGACGTCATATTTTGGTTTGAATCTGGCCCACATGCAACGTGGAATTACGGCACTTGGGTGGACCGCTCCTGTTTGCCAAATATGGGCCACAAGCAGGCCATAGCAATGCCACATCTCGGCCAAGAGCAAAGAAATAGGCATATAATGCAGTCAGGTCAAGGCTGTTGGTTTAGTTTTTTGTTTTCTTTTGTTTTTTGGCATCTCAATGTGGTCCTGTTCAGTATCAAAACTTCACATGTCTAAAACGTAAACAAGCTCTTTGTTGTTGCACTGTACACTGAATTCTGAAAAGGTTTGTTCTGTAATGTTTTGTGTGTGTGCTTTGGTGTGCTTAAATTCATTAATTATATAGACGTAATTAGGTTTCCTTTTGGAGTCTAGTGTCCATTTTGTTACCATGAAAAAAGCTTGCAGAAAATCCAGTTTTGTGAGAATGATTCTTTAATCCGATGCACGTTTGCATGTTTAAAAAGATAAAGGCTCTCTGAAGTAATACGTTAATTAAACAATATATATATTTAAATCTTCATAATCCACAAAAAAATTAACTACTGCCGTACACATTGATTATTTGTCTCTGACTAAAAAGGGCTATTCCCTATTTACAGATTATACATTCTTAAATTAAAATATTTTGAAAGTACACTATAGATTTTATTTTTATGTATATTTTATAAGACACACACAGACATCAAGAATCAGCATATGAATCTCAACAATGGTGACATGTTTCATGCCACAATGCATACTGGGAGCCATGAATTTTATATTATGGTGACTCCCAGCATGCATTGCAGATTGAAGCATGTCACCATTGTTGAGATTCATATGCTGATTCTTGATGTCTGTGTGTTTTCTATCATCGGTTCGAACACCACAAACTCACAGCAAAGTCATCAGTCTTTTATATTCACTTGATTTCACCTAAGACTGTGGCTTAAAGGTGGGATATGTAATTCTCTTGTTTGGCCATTTTTTCAAAATCACTTGAAATCCTATTTCTAATCCACTTACAGCCACTGAGTTAGAAGCAATGAAATGTAAATTAAACAAGTTAATCATCTGTGAAACGGGCAGGACTCGAAAAACTCCAGCCAATCATTTCCAAGGCCGCCTGGAATCATTGGACAGTAAGTGCGTCAATCAAACGGTCGTACCATCCCCCCCATAGACATAATAAATACATAGACGCCCTATTGGCCGCTGGATCGAATTGAGAAAAATGCCTATTTCTTGTGCTGCTTGGGGCTTTACAAATCGCCACACAATTGAAAACAGGTCTCAGGGAATTACCTTTCACAAGCAAAACTGAACATTTGTTTCTGGTTGCATTTCATTTACTATTTTTATTTTCAGAGGAGAAAGGCCGCTAAATTTAAAAATACTACTGTTATTGCGTCACGAAATGTAGTTTTAAGAGTTTTTCAGTCGGCAATGTAGTTGTTTAAAGCTCAAATCTGTGGTTTATTTATAAAGATAGCGCCTTTTTAAAAATGTTATCTGACGGTTTCGGAGTTGTGAGATCCAGCGATCACCGGGCGCTCAGCGCTCATGTACCCCGCCGAGAACAGCCTTGCCTCGGCTTGTGCTTCTGAGTTCTGACGTTCGCCGCTGTCAGTCTAGTGAGAATAATTCGTCTTGTGTTTATCTAACGGGCGATCTTTGGTTTCATTAATCTATAATTTCTTCCTTGGTAGATTGTTTTGGCTGAGGGCAAAGTGAAGTTTCATAACTTTATATATTTAGGCTATTTAACTTTAACGGTGTAGCCTGCTGTATGTTTGACTGGATCGTTTACTTTATTTCTTGACTTGTATAGCTTCTTATACCTTTTAAAAACTGAAATTTAACAAAAAGAGACAAGGTTGCGTCATTTTATTTTATATAGCCTATGTAATAATATTTTAAAATGTATAAATTTACATGATTTATTATTGTTATTATAATAATATACCACTTGCGATTATTAATCTATTATAGTTATGCTGTTAAATTATTTTACTATTCATAGTAACTATTTATTATTTTTTATTGTCTATATTCTGTAATTTATATTTCATATTCTATTGCTATTATTATAGTATTATACATAAACTATATATTATCAATATATTATTATTATTATATTAGTACTTATATTATATAATTATACTTTTCATTACTATTTTATTTGCTGTATACTGTTTGTTTATTTTATTTTATTGACTAAACTATTTACTATTAGCCTACCTCTCACTTTATCTTATATTTACTATTTGCATTGCACTGTAGTTGTACCATATCATATGTATTACCATAAAGGATCCATCAGTTATCTTTGCTATTGCTAAAATCGGGTCAATGACAGAATATGCTTTTCCCACAATAAGAAAACTTTATTTAATTTAATGTGAAAATTAAATTATATCTCAGTATGGGGGTGTTCACAATTCTTATCCAAGAATGAAAAGCCAAATACATGACAAGCCTGAGCTTTGGCCATTCCTTATTAAAAACAAAAATATTTTATAAGTCTAACTATCGAGATTTTAAATAACTACAGATGGAACTTTTTTGTACACCACATACAAACCACTGAAATCGGTTGATAAATGTAATTTTTTGGGGGGGTTTTATACAGAAAAACCGCAGCTCACCTGTTTACTTGCATTTGATTACAGTGCAGTCTTGCCCTCCACAAAATGGCGGACGCGTTGACGTATCGCAGCAACGTTCCAAAGCGGCCAATAGGGCGTCTATGTATTTATTATGTCTATGATCCCCCCTCCCCCTATCCATGTCCATGTTCTTTGAATGGGTGGAGTCAAAGGAAAGAAGGTAGGACCATTTGAGTTGTGTATTTTCAAAATCTGCCGGCCGTTTTGCAAATCACATACCCCACCTTTAAGTCAGTTGTTCTTGTTTCTCTTTCCTTCCGTGATTTTGCTTCTTAACAACAGGTGTTCATCACTAATGATCAATCGTCACTTAATTAATAACTGATTTATCTCATTAACTTTAATTTTTAATCAGAGTTAATTTAACATTCTTTAGAGAGGGACCAAAAGTTCTCTGAGTAGAGTTCATTTAACTCTGGGGATTTTGCTGTGTAGGAGCAGGATTGTACACCCCTGACATGATCCTCAGTAGTCTGCAAATGTGCAAATACATTTGACTTGAATACCAATCATCATGTCTTTAATAATCAATGCTAATTTATATTTTTTCCATTCAGCATCAAGACAGATTTTGGAACAAAGGAGTCTCCATATGTACAGTTGCTCAGTCAAGGCTTTACAGTCTCAACTGATGTTATAGCTCTGACCACGGCTTGTAAGATGGATCTCTACAGGTTTCCCTTCGACACCCAAAACTGCTATATAACACTTCAGTCTACAGCGTATTCAGGTACATCTGATACACATGAATCAGTTTTGACAAACACACACATATGAAAGATCACATGGTTTATTCTTCTAAACTATTTGACTTTAAATTGAAATAATAAAACATTAATGTCTGTTCCCACAGATGAGGAGATTTTACTTGACACATTATCTGATTCAAAGAATGTGACCATCAGGTCGAAGGAGCTCTTTCAGGCCCAGGGAGAGTGGGAGCTCATCACTATAAATAACAGTGTGTTACCACTGAGGATGATTTTGGAGGGTTTAAAATAAATCAACTTATATATCAGGTACTGAGTATATATATATATAAAATATACCAACATATGTGCCAAAATTTTAAATTTTAACTCTTAAAAAAGGCAGGAGTATAAAGTATATACATTAATAATATGGTTCTTACACCAGAAGGTGCACAGATGTTGCATGGAAGATGTGAATATGTGTGTAAATCCATCAGCATTACATTATTTATTAATAGACCCTTTTACAGCATTCAGCCAAATATGTTTGGAAGAAACCATTCATACTGATAAAAATATTTTAAGTATATTACATTTTCATGGTGGCCGAAAAGTGCAAAACAAATCACAATAATGAAAACGAAATTACAATTACAAATCCAAAACCAAAACAACCAATTGTAAACACAGTGGCTTTACTAAAACTACAATGACAAGATTTTGAATGAATGAATGAATGAATGAATGCTTTATTTCAAACATAAATATAAAACAAGTAACAAAAGAAAGTAAACTGAAAATAAAAAGACAAACAAACCATTATCATTATCAATTAATGATAATAATAAGATTAAAAACAAAATAACACAATGACAAGTCATTCAAAACAGAAAAGATTGGTATATTTTTTGCAAATGGAGAACAGCTAATTGGATGAAACATTTATCAATCAAGATACCCAGGAAGTGTGGCAGTAAAAGGTTGATTTGTCCGTGTGTGTGTGTGTATTTTTTGCGTGTTTATTTAATCATCTAACACTAAACTAAAACCATCAGTAGGTGACGGAAAGTCACTGTCTCAAGCCGAGTTCAGACTGCGCGATTTTCAAAGTAGTTGGGTCACTGTTCTTTTCACACTGCATGACTATCTTGGCCAGGATTCAGTCACTGCTGTGTGGCTGCACACTGAACGATGGATCGGCGACAGAAGGTTTCACACTGCATGACTTTACAATAGGAAGAATTGCGGACAATTCACAACCAAAGACACGCGAGATGTGACAAGGAAACAACGCGAGATCATGCGTGCGTGAGACCGGAGCTCTCGCAAGACTGAAATTGTTATTAAAAATGATAGCAGAGCCCGTCTACGGAGAGCCTGCCCACTCCCTATTAAGTCCTATTGTACCGAATTTTGGTTGTAGTACCACCAGAGTTCCACTGGGGGCGATCGACATGAGTGCAAAATGAATGGGAGTCAATGGGGCTAAACGGCTAAATTTGTCTCCTTTACCCGATTGCCATTGATAAATCTCAGATTTTATTGTATATTTTGCAAGTTCAACATGGGTTATAGGTCGAAAGTTGAATGAACGAGTACTTATGTCCTTTCGATTTCTTACAGGTTGAGTTGTTGTTGCCCATAACACGCTAGCATTCTGCTAATGAACGCTGATTGGTCAGTGAAGGACTGATTACGACCAGAGATACCCCTTGATGGCATCGTGGCATCCGAAGCGGGACCAGAAACAAACAAAACAAAAACTCTTCTAGCACGTGTATTTACCTGTGTCAGCTGTGTTGTCGATGCCTCGAGAGAAAGAAAGTGCAGAGCGCGAAAGCACCAGAGTGACTGAAGGATTGCCGTACAGCCGTATCTCTGGTCGTACATGTGTATGATGTCATTGACACTTTAAAAGACTTTTTAAAGCAAATAAGTGACTCTAAAAAATCTAACACCCAGCAATGTGTAACCGACTCGTCTGTGATTCTCTCAGATCACGTCTTTGCTCATTCACACTGCGTGATTGTCACTCGCGTGAACGAGCACCGATTTGCCTGTGATTTCGGGCATTTGTCGGCGATTTCTCAAAACCTGTCGGCGAGCCAAAATCCGGGCTAAAATCGTGCAGTCTGAACTCGGCATTAAGGAGTCATTCAGTCATTCATTTTGTTCAAACAGCCGATTCGTTCAGGAAAAGCAAGTGTCTGGCCATTTGTAGTGATGTCCGAAATCATAGTGGACGTTATTTAGTGCACTCATTAAATCTCACAATGCACCGCAATAACAAATGGCACACTCCGGACTTGTGGACTTCCTCAGAGTGCACACTTTGGTGACGTCATGTAGTGCAGACCTATAGGCCCCTTGGCGCGAATCCACGAGGGTTCATTGAGAGGTATTTTTGGGACAAACTCGATCGTCACGCCGGAAATAACGGCCTGGTTGTTGTTGGACAGGAGAAATCACATTTTTGTGCTCCGACGGTTTATCTGCATGTCAACTACACAGCCTAATTTTACAGTTCTATATTTTGATATTGTGCATATCACCTGGGCATTAGACAATAGATATATCATGCTTATTTAAATGATGTATTCAGTTGTACATAATAATACATAATGTTCCATTTGAACTAAGATTAAAATTTTAAAACATAATTTAATTTTTTTTTTCAATTTACAGGTTTCAATATTCATACTGTGTTTACATATGACTCAGTAAAGCCCTGACATTCGGTTCTATTTATTTAATGAATCATAATGCGATCGTATTATTAAACGCGCTATTATTATGCTTGAGACCATTATGTTTGTATAAACTGTAGGTAACAACTGGTAAAATGTACATTTAGGTCATAAAAACCATAATATTTTCTTCTCAGACATGTCAACAATTATCCGTGAGTGAAATCTCCTGCCATCTGTTGTCTGATTGGCCTTTCGCAAGGATTCCTGGGCAGTTAAAGTTACCGCTTCAAGGGTACAAAGGGGGCACACTTCAGAGCGGTAAAATGCTGAATGGGACGGCCTACGGACTCGTAGACTCAGCGAGTACGCGCAATTCAAGTCCACGAGACTGAAAGTCCGCATGAAGTGCGTCATTTGGGACAGGGCCTCAATGTCTAGAGAATACCCATAATGCAATATGAGATTCACGGGCCAAATGAATTCCCGCGTCTGTCCAGAAGATGGCGCTGCAGCTGTACAGGCTACAGTGTAATATCATACAGGTTCAAATTCCTTTTTAATTGATTATTAAATTATTAAATTAAGGTTTACACATGATAGTTTCCATGACAGAGTTCAAGATAAATCCTTTCATTACTGCTGGAGCTGCCAGTTTCAAATGATTATCAAACAGCAAACACAAACTATGCAGACGCGGCAGCCCTTCTAGTGCACCCAGTGTACGAACTGACTGATTCGTTTTCGTTTTCTATATCAGTGGAGTGATGTAGGGAATAGTGAATGAGGGTTTAGGGGGCGATTTCAAACACAGCCTCTGTCTTTATAAATGGGTCACTGAATCATTGAAGATTTGTTGAAAACATGCGGATTCATTCAGTGACGAAGCCCTGATAGAAAAGGAATGTTGCTTTTTTTCTAAAACATGTACTTTAAAAACAAGACAAATATGGCAAAATATATCCTGAGTTCAAGTTTAAAAATTTACTCTCTCTCTCTCTCTCTCTCTCTCTCTCTCTCTCTCTCTCTCTCTCTCTCTCTCTCTCTCTCTCTCTCTCTCTCTCTTCATTGCAGATCACCATAAAAAGGAGACCTGTACTGTATGTCATCAACATTATAATACCAGTCATTTTCTTCCTTGTGCTGGATTTGATCTCCTTCTTCGTTGAATCAAATGCATCAGACAAAGTGACCTTCAAAGTGACTTTACTGCTGTCTATTACTGTGATGCTGTTGCTTGTTAACAACACACTGCCCTCTACAGGGAAAGAAATCCCTCTAATTGGTGAGTCTAACATTGACCTCCCAGTCACACATTGATCTCATCGTGATCTCTTCATATGATCACAATGTGAGTTCACTGTGAGCTAAAAGTGTAACCTCACAGTGCACTCATTGTGTGCTCATATTATGGCCATAATATGTGTAAGATTAATAAGGGAATTAAGATCAATATAACTCAAAGGGGATTGAATTACAGGGAAGAACCGAATTATTATGCAAATTATTCAGAATTAATATTTAACACTTTATCAACTATTCGTCCACCGATAAGTTGAGATTAGGGTATTTTATCAATTCTGGACAGAATATTATCCCGTGGCCTACGGTAATAATATCATAAAGTTATGATAACTGATTAAAATGAGCGAGGTAGCAAAATCTTTTTAGTTTAAGGCAGTAACTTGTAAGCACACAGCACAAGACGCTTGTATGTAAAATCAACCAAGACTTTATTGAACTACTCTAATACACACAAACTAAACTAACACGAAAACACACAAACATTCATTCAAACAGTGACAGAGAGTGATGTTATTAACGGAGTGTGAATGGAGTCCCAAATGTCTAGCGTTAGACACTATTTCTTGACCGCAACCTGAGAGAATCAAACTACTAGCACTTTAATCTTAGTTCGTTTTCTTAATAAGATTTGCACCAGTTCACTTCAGCCAGAATTAGGAGAATTGTGTACTTGCGTTTAGATGCTCCTGTCTGAGCGCGTGCGTTCCCTGTGACGAAGTTGCTGGAGAGGGAATCTCTTCGGCGCTGATTGGCTGGCAGTCGGTCGATGATGCGTTCTGAGGGACAGCACTCGATGGTGAGTGGTTGGTTGGCTTTGCCGGATGGCGCTTCGTTCGCGGGATTTCCTGGATTGCGGGTTGCTATGCAACGGAGTTTCCTCTGAGTCTGGAGCGACTCTGAGAGGGGTTTCTTTGACGAAGTTCAGCGAAGGATCTTACGGAAGAGTTGATGAGTTTTGCGTGAGCTCTTGGTGGTTTGAAGAGTATGTAAGCATACACGCTGGACGATGGAAAGGTCAGCGAGAGCAAAAGTCACTGCAAAAGCGAGGCACACGGCAGGCAAAAGCAAGGCAAAAAGCAACTCATAGCTGCTTGTCATTGGGTTATAAGCGTGTCCATCTGACCCGTCCTTCCTAGTGCGACAGCCAATCAGATATTGTCTTGGGCGGGACCTACGCCCCGTTCTCCGGTTCTTGCATGTAATTAGCGTAAAGTCCACATGATCACGTGTGCCCAAACTCCTGAGAGTTTAGTTAAACGCTTTAATAAGTAAACTTAATAGTTTAAATATGGTGCATCCTACACACATCTACTTTATATCAAAATTCTAGAAATCATTTACCCATCAAGTAGGTACCAAAATACATATACTTCCCATAGTTGAGGTGGGAGTAAATAAGGATTTAGCTGTGATAAGTGTTTAACACACAAAATTAACTTGAGTAATATAAAGCATACAGACTACAGAGAATACACATGTATGAGGCAACTTCTGGTGATTAGTTCCTATAGCTGAGGTAGAAAACCTTACAAATTGGCTGTAATGAAAGTTAAACACACAGAAAGAACTCCACAGGTTACATAAAATATACATGATACTTAAGATATATGTGAGGTAAATACTGGTGATCAGTTCAGCTTATTGGAAGCAATTTTGAGACCGTTGTTTGTATTAAACAACAAGTGGGTTAATTTCAGTCTATTGGTTTTGGAGACAAAAAGTCTCTGGAATTTACAACTGCAGAAAGGGGGGTGTCCCCTGGTTGAGGGTTTCTGGTGATTCTGGGCCATAAGAATGCTTTAGCATCCTTCGTTTCCTGATAAGGCTGTGGATTTATGCATTGGGGTCACCACAGGGTTCTTGGCCATTTGGTCTTAGGTTTGTGGAACAAAGAGGAATCTTTTCCTGCTGTCCTGGCATCGCTGGTTTGAGATTAGACACACACAACAAGGGAAAGGGGGGTGACATCTCCTTTAGCCATCTCGGCACCATGACTGTGTTTTATGACTTACTAATGATTCACTGGGGAATCGTTCCGAACTGTGGAATGTGGTGTTGGGTTAATATGAAATGGACTGTTCAAGGATAATCCTACATATGAATCACCTCAGCTAGAACTGCTATTGGACGTGGACTCCAACATCGACCAGATGTAAAATTCTGGGTGAAATTTAAACTTGGGTTGACGTCTTAAGCATTTGAAGACCATCTTGTGCTATTAATTACATATAACCCATTATAGTAATGTGGCAGTAGGACATCAATGTATAGAAGTCAGAGATAAATAGTTGTTATGAAGTCAAGGCCCAAGAGCCCAACTAAAGCAAACACTGATCACCACAATGGTGACCCAGCCAAACTATTACTTTCAAACAAACTTCAACATCTAAACCTCTTTTAAAGCAGGGCTCAGTAGTTTCGGGATTTCTTCGCTGTATTCTCGCTTTTTCCTCGCAGGTTTCTCTCTAGAGCTCCCCCCACTAAGAGCTTCAGTCCTGTGTTTGCTGGGACACTTCCCACTAAAACTTCATAAGAATGTTAGGGGATAATGTCCAGAGGTGGAAAGTCCAGGGGTCAGAAAGTAAAAGTCCTGCCATATATTTACTCCACCCATGAATTCACACAGCAAAAACTCCTGTGTTAAATTAACTCTCCTGGGAGTTTATTTGGCTCCACACTCAAGAGTGTTAAAGTTAATGAGATAATTTAGTGATTGAGTGAGTGATGATTGAGCATTATTGAAGACACCTGATGTTAACAAGCAGAATCACCAAAGGAGAAAATCTCTTTTTTCAAGTTGCCATTATGGTGATTAGCGTTGGCTTTAGTTGGACTCTTGACACTTAAACTATTAACATTAAATGTTGTTTGGCTGTTGTATCTGAGTTATAACTCTCAGATGAACAAAGAGAAAAGCTGAACAGGTGGTGTTGGTTATGATTTGACATGATCATTGTTTTATCTGAATCACTGAACTCATTTAGAGCCTAATCTCTGACTTAAATGTATATTGATCATTACAGCAATTTTTAATTTAATCCAAATGATTTCTTAAAAGTTGTTCTGATATAAATAAAATAAAAAAAATCGTTCTTTAAGGCACACACAGACATCAAGAATGAGTGTATGAATCTCAACAACGGTGACAAAAAGAATATTTAATTAGGAAAAGGAAATTACTAAGACAATTCAGATCATAATTTATTCATACCGCAATGCATGATGGGAGCCATGAATGAGTTTTGATTGGTGGCACCCAGAATGCACTGCAACATGCTTTATTATTGTCTCCATTGTTGAGAATCACAGGCTGATTATTGATGTCTGTGTGTCCAAATACAGTACTTCTTTAAAGTCTTTTGATCAGAACAACTTTTAAGAAATCTAAAATGCTGAAAATAGTATAATTTAGAATCACAGGCTCCTGTAATCAACAAGACAAACCTAACTCTCTAAATAAGTTTTATGAGTCAGGTCAAATGATGATTATGTCAAATCATAACCAACACCACCTGATCAGCTTTTCTTGTTGTTCATCTGAGAGTTATAACTCAGATACATCAGCCAAATAAAATCCAAAGTTAACAGTGTAAGTGTCAAGAGCCCAACTAAAGCCAACGCTAATCACCATAATGGCAACTTGAAAAAAGAGATTTTCTCCTTCATTGATTCTGCTTGTTAACATCAGGTGTCTTCAATAATGCTCAATCATCACTCAATCAATCACTAAATTATCTCATTAACTTTAACACTCTTGAGTGTGGAACCAAATAAACTCCCAGGAGAGTTAATTTAACACGGGAGTTTTTGCTGTGTGAGTTCATGGGTGGAGTAAATATATGGCAGGACTTTTACTTTCTGACCCCTGGACTTTCCACCTCTGATAATGTCATATCAATGTTATCACTAAACATGTTTAAAATGTTTATAGAGAGTGTTATCGTACCTTTTAGAAGAACATTTTGGTAACAAAAATAAAATAGCTGCAGGAAACATTACAAAAAAAAAAAACATTTTCCTAACCCTAACCCACTAATGTAGTCCACTTGACAGAGTGTATGAAAAGAAGAGAGTAAAATTAAGACACTGATGAACACCTGATAAGCAGAATCACTGTAGGACAGAGAAACAAGAACAGAAAAAAGACAAACACAAGAACAACTGACTTCCAGCCACACTGAGAGTGAAACCAGTTTACAAACCACTTAAACATTATTTCTTTCATATATGTACAAAAGTTCTCGTTGAGAATTAAAATATATGTAGTTGTTGATGGTTTATTGAAAATAAAAAATGTTGTCACCATGATGGAGATCAGTATTTGCTTCAGTTGGTCTCTTGACACTTGACCTTTTACTGATAGATTATTAATAAAGTATTATTGTAAGTTTATAATCCGCCATTGAAAGTACATACGGGTGAGGGGTTAGAAATCTGGTCGCCATGTTGCCCCTCCATCTTGAAACTACATTAGCCAAAGAGGGACATACCTGTAAATTCAAGCTTCGCCTTTCGCGCTTTACACTCAGTGACACTGTGACGAATGCGTGGGGGAGATTTCTCGCGACTGCCGGCAGATTTGAAAGATTGCTGATGGAGGATCGCGCCTATTCTCGAGGACATGTAGCAGTCACCAAGGAAGCGAAAGAGAGAATAAAAACGTCAATACTGGAGTAACTTTTCCCAGATGGAAAGAGCTCATTAGGAGCAAAGATTTTAAAACGGACGCCGAAGTTGCCTGCTTTCCTCTCGACAGGTAATTCAGCCTATTTGTGTAAATTCGAAGTTTTATAGTTGCTTGTCTAACCATAGCATGGTTGTGCATAACGCCAGAACGACCTCTAGTATAACTTGCATTACTTTTCCTCGCGTCAATGGTGAAAAAGTATTGTTTACCTTGTAACATAAATCTGTGCTGCGACGGATCACAGGTGATGAATAGTTTTAAAGGTGCAATTGGACGAAGTCGAACTGGAAGCCATTTTAATCTTGGAATAATACGCTCACCGTAGGAGTTATAACGCCCTCGAAATTGAAAGGAACAGAAACTAATATTCACTCAGTAGTCATATACAATCTCACCGCTAGATGAGAGAAAATATCACACAGTGTAGCTTTAATCATATATTTGTGTATACAACATGAAATTCAGTAATGATTCTGAAATCGGTTATTTTCAACGATATTTAAATCTTGCAAAGTATTAGATCATTCCGATCTTCTGGTTGACTCAGACACAACATTCAGTGTATGAATCTCAACAATGGTGACAATCAAAAGTTTCAAGTTGCAATGCATGCTGGTTTCCAGTAAAAAAAACTCCCAGATTGCTGCATGAATAAATAAATTAAAAGTATATTGCCACCACTGTTGAGAGACATGTACTGATGATCTCTGTGTTTCTACAAAGTAGTATAGCTCTGTTTTCTTTGGTTGTGTGTAAGGGTCTGACCTAGGGCTGGGCGATTTAAATCGCGATATTGTTATGCGCATCTCGTCAGTAAAGCCGGTTCCTTGATTAGTAGTAAATCACCATCACCTGCTTTCAGATGGAGCGGCATTTAGGGCTGAGGAGATAATTAAGTGATTAATTTAGTAATGATTGAGCATTATTGAAGACACCTGATGTTAACAAGCAGAATCACTGAAGAAGAAAAGCACAAATTGTAAGTTACCATTAAGGTGAAGGGTGTTTGCTTTAGTTGGGCTCTAGACCATTATATGTTTACTTTAATGTTTACTGTCGTTTGTCACCTGTTATTGATTAATAATAGTTAAATGAACAAAGTAAAATGTTATCTTATAGTGTTGGTTATGTTTTGACATAATCACGCTGTGATCTGAAAAATGAAACATATTAAGATAGTTTGGTTTAACTTGTTAGCAGCGGCTTAGTGAATCTTCAGCCTATGATTATCAGTACTTTACTTATAATTCAAAATATTTAATAAACATTGTTCTGATCAAAAAGACATTCAGACATATTCATTTAAAACACAGACATCAATAATCAGCCTGTGAATCTCAACAATGGTGGCAATAATAAAGCATGTTGCAGTGGCTGCCACCAATCACAACTCATTAATGGCTCCCATCATGCATTGCGGTATGAATAAATTAAGATCTGAATTGTCTATGTAATTTACTTTTCCTCATTGAATATTCTGCTCCTCACCATTGTTGAGATGCATAGACTGAATCTTGACATCTGTGTCTGCCTAAAAGAATGATTTTTTTTTTTTAAAACAACTTTTAAGAAATCCTTTATATTATATCAAAAACTCTGGCCATTTATTCAGATTCACAGTTATGCTATAACCAACAACATAAATCTAAGTTAGAAAGAAGGATTATAATGAGTTCAGTGATCAAGTTCAAATGATGATTGTCATAATAAAATCAACACCATCAGATCACTTTTTATTCTTTGTTCAACTGGCAGTTTTAACTCAGATACAACCACCAAACAAAATCTAAAGTACACATAAAAGGGTCAGAGCCCAACTAAAGCAACTACCCATCACAATAATGGTAACTTACAATTTGCGATTTTCTCCTTCAGCGATTCTACTTGTTAACATCAGGTGTCTTCAATAATGTTCAATCATCACTAAATTAATCACTTAATAATCTCATTAACTTCAACACTCTTGAGTGTGGACTCATACACTCCCAGGAGTGTTCATTTAACACTGGAGTTTTTGCTGTGTACAACGAGCCGTAGTTAACTGACAAGCTGAGCCATATCGCATTAAATATCGCTGGCGATACGTCCGCGATATTAATGCGATATGGCTCAGCTTGTCAGTTAACTACGGCTCTTTGTAGTAAATGCCGCTCCATCTGAAAGCAGGTGATGGTGATTTACTACTAATCAAGGAACCGGCTTTACTGATGAGATGCGCATAACAATATCGCGATTTAAATCGCCCAGCCCTAGTCTGACCGATCAATTTAGCTCAGAGGGACTTATTATTATTAATTAACTAATCGGGAATTTGCAAGAACTACTTATTATAGTCAAGCAAATGACTCGTCCAGTGTTCATTTGAACAGGCCGTAACATTCAGCTCTCCAGCGGATATAAATACCCAAACCACTGAAAACACTGTTTGTTTTTTTTTGTATAAAGGGGTTTCCTGAGTTCGTTGGCGGGTTTCTCCTCTTGTCTGAATAGATGTCTGGGGCGGCCAATTTACAATCAATCTTCTTTGAAGTTGGAAGCGGGCTTTAACCAAAACTTTGCAGCAAAACTTAACTTAGAACTGAGACTCTCAACGGAAAAGAAAAGAAAATAAGAGAGATCCGAGACGAGAGTAGTTAGATGGCTTGAATGAAGCTGTTTAACCCATGTTCTTTTGATCTTGATTTGGGTTATTTCATCTGCTCGTCTACATGGTTGCTCGTCTGTCTGTCTCCTTGACAATGTATCTTCTAATGCATTCTGGAATCTTCTCTACACTGTTAACCCTTGCTGTAAAAAAAGGCCAAATTCTGACAATATCATACCATTTTCCATTAAAACAGTAATATACCGTAGAAAATAAAAATAGCCTACAGGAATATACTGTGAATTACAGAGGTGGAAAGTCCAGGGGTCAGAAAGTAAAAGTCCTGCCATATATTTACTCCACCCATGAACTCACACAGCAAAAACTCCCGTGTTAAATGAACTCTCCTGGGAGTGTATTTGGCTCCACACTCAAGAGTGTTAAAGTTAATGAGATAAATTAGTGATTGATTGAGTGATGATTGAGCATTATTGAAGACACCTGATGTTAACAAGTAGAATCGCCAAAGGAGAAAATCTCTTTTTTCAAGTTGCCATTATGGTGATTAGCGTTGGCTTTAGTTGGGCTCTTGACACTTACACTGTTAACTTTGGATTTTATTTGGCTGATGTATCTGAGTTATAACTCTCAAATGAACAAGACAAGCTGATCAGGTGGTGTTGGTTATGTTTTGACATAATTATCATTTGACCTGACTTACAAAACTCATTTAGAGAGTTAGGTTAGCCCTGTTGATTACAGGAGCCTGTGATTCTACAGTATACTATTTTCAGCATTTTCAATATGATCAAAAAGATTTCTTAAAAGTTGTTCTGATCAAAAGACTTTAAAAAAGTATTGTATTTGGACACACAGACATCAATAATCAGCCTGTGATTCTCAACAATGGTGATAATAATAAAGCATGTTGCAGTGCATTCTGGGTGCCACCAATCAAAACTCATTCATGGCTCCCATCATGCATTGCGGTATGAATAAATTATGATCTGAATTGTCTTAGTAATTTCCTTTTCCTAATTGAATATTCTTTTTGTCACCATTGTTGAGATTCATACACTCATTCTTCATGTCTGTGTGTGCCTTAAAGGAATATTGTTTTATTTTATTTATATCAAAACAACTTTTAAGAAATCATTTGGATTAAATTGAAAAATTTGGATCTTATTCCGTAGAATCACTGTGATGCTGTAATGATCAATAAACTTTTAAGTCAGAGATTAGGCTCTAAATGAGTTCAGTGATTCAGATAAAACAATGATCATGTCAAATCATAACCAACACCACCTGTTCAGCTTTTCTTGTTGTTCATCTGAGAGTTATAACTCAGATACAACAGCCAAACAACATTTAATGTTAACAGTTTAAGTGTCAAGAGCCCAACTAAAGCCAACGCTAATCACCATAATGGCAACTTGAAAAAAGAGATTTTCTCCTTTGGTGATTCTGCTTGTTAACATCAGGTGTCTTCAATAATGCTCAATCATCACTCACTCAATCACTAATTTATCTCATTAACTTTAACACTCTTGAGTCTGGAGCCAAATAAACTCCCAGGAGAGTTCATTTAACACTGGAGTTTTTGCTGTGTGAGTTCATGGGTGGAATAAATATATGGCAGGACTTTTACTTTCTGACCCCTGGACTTTCCACCTCTGCTCAACAATCACTTAATTATCTCACTGCAACACTGCGTCAGTGTTACTTTTTACTCTTTGTAGTGTGGATTTCCCTGTGGGGTTGAAAGGGTTAACATTGTAAGATAAAAAGACACACCCACAAAATGTATTTTAACAGTAATATACTGTAAGTTATAAAACAGGTTTATACTGGCAACACTGTTGCCAGCAGTTTACTGTAAAATCTTGTTTTTTGGGTCACCGTTGTGCAGAAGAGTAGAGTCTGAGCTTCAGTCCAGGAGAAGATCTAGTAATATTGATGATTTGCTGCATGTTGCCTTATTTAACAGACAGTGACTGTGTAGTTGCTGATCCAGTGGAAATCTCTTTATTTACCAAAAAAATTTTGTGGCTTCAAATGAAATAAGTTCACAGTAATACTTTGCTCACTTTATTAATGCATTATAAATTTTAGTTAATACTTTTAAATGACAGTTGGTTAATTTAAGACAGTCGGCTTCTGCAAGTGAAATTAGTTAACTCGAGTTTTAGTGCATTTTTACAGTAACATACTGTAGATTACAGTAAATTACTGGCAACAGTGTTGCCAGTATTTTACTGTAAAAAAAAACCGGTAAGGTCTAACAGTGTAGCAAAAACTCCCCCGGCTTTCTTCGGGTCCTAAGATTTAAACTCAAATGTTTGTCCAGCCTCCTGAATGAGTTCTGACCTATTAGACACGGTCTTTACATTAGAGGTGGCTGTTATGTCCCCTCTCGTCGTAAGTCATGCGTTATCTGTGATCTCTTTACTCTCCAGCTCTAGCAGAGAGTACAGAGGCCACAGTTTAGACATGATTCCTATAAGAATACAAAACATTTTACATAGATTTCAATCAAGCCATCTTCATAATTGTGAACATACGATCGCACTGATAGGAAACAAGACACACTTTCATTCAAACATCTAATAGTTATAAAAATTAAACGACTTATATGTGATAATAGGCACATATATACATAGGTTGTAGACACAAGGCATTTTTGCTGGGGGTTTTCGTTGGTTAGCTCAGACTGGCTGGAGCCTCGATTTTATGGTTCTGGATTGGGGTCTGGAGTGTTGAGTTGTAGTGAAATTATGCTAGAAATAATCATTTGGAAGATTTATTTGTGTTTGGTTTGCCCTCAATCCTTCAGTGCATGATGTGTTAAAAAATCCTCATTGTTCCTCATTCTCAAAAACGTTACATTACCACCACTGTGAAACTACAGAATTGAGTTAATCCTGTAGTTTTACAGTGGTGGTAATGTAACACTTTTGACACAGAATTAAGTGAGCTTAATGGATGAACAGGTTTTTATGATGATTTTGTCATCATAATCAATCACAAATCATGTGCATGTGCACAAATGTGGCTTGCAGAAAACATAGGTAATAAAGTCATACTGGTCAATAAGTGTAATAAAGAACTGTACAATTAACAGTAAATTACTGGCAACAGTTAGTGGTGGGCAGATCGAGGCTTCGTGGAACACTGAGACATTTTGAAGCAAATGTGCCGTATCGTGTCAACGCTTCGAAACAATCCGACACACGTCTCCCCGGTGACCCCTAGTGGTCAGAACAGTGTAAATGCAACAAAAACCCGGACCAAACATGGATAAAATACCTTTTACAAATCTATTGCAAATTTGAATTGAAAGTTAAAACTTTCAAATGCAATCATCTAATAAGATTATCAAGTGTCTATATGTTATTTTATCAATTTTCAGGGTTTGTTTTGTTTGTTCTATGAATTGCTCAGTTAAACAGGCCAATAAGAGGCTATTAACTATCATTATTCATTTTAATTATAATGTTGAATTAAAATATCTACAAATGCATAAAACTGATCAGAGATCAAGGCAAGTTTATTTATATAACACATTTCATACACAATGGCAATTCAAAGTGCTTCGCATAGAATAAATTAAAATAATAAAAAGAAATAAGAATAATTAAAACAGTTTAGAAAAATAAAATAAAATACAGTACAGTAAAAACAGTCGGATGAACAGCGGCACAGTGCTCATTCAGTAAATGCATAGCTAAACAGATGTGTTTTGAGTCTGGATTTGAATGTGACTACTGTAGGAGCACATCTGATCTCCTCTGGAAGCTGGGTCCAGCTGCGGCTGGCGTAATAGCTAAAAGCGGACTCGCCATGCTTAGAGTGAACCCTTGGTATTTCTAGCTGATATGATCCTAATGATCTGAGTGATCTGTTGGGTTTATATTCAGTGAGCATATCTGCAATGTATTGAGGTCCTAGGCCATTGAATGATTTATATACCAGCAATAATACTTTAAAATCAATCCTAAATCTAACTGGGAGCCAGTGTAAAGACCTGAGGACTGGCGTGATATGATCATATTTTCTAGTTCTGCTCAGAATCCTGGCGGCAGCGTTCTGTATGAGCTGCAACTGTCTTATGGTCTTTTTGGGAAGGCCAGTGAGGAGTCCGTTACAATAATCCACCCTGCTGGTGATGAAAGCATGCACAAGTTTCTCTAAGTCTTGTCTGGAAACAAAGCATCTAACTCTTGCAATATTTTTCAGATGATAGTATGCTGATTTAGTTATTGCTTTGACATGACTACTGAAACTAAGGTCTGACTCTAGTGTCACACCAAGATTCCTGACTTGATTTTTAGTTGTTTGACCCCTAGAGTGAAGGTATGCGTTCACCTTGAGAACTTCATCTTTGTTTCCAAATGCAATGACTTCAGTTTTGTCTTTGTTTAACTGAAGAAAGTTTTGGCACATCCAACTGTTGACTTCATCAATGCATCAGTGCACAGGGAGTCAATGGGGCTGTAATCGTTAGGCGAAAGGGCTAAGTAGAGCTGTGTGTCGTCTGCATAGCTGTGGTCAGGTAAAAACCAGATCAGGTAAAACCAAGGATAAAACCCAAGGACACTTGTTCAGTGGTTCTCAGTGACAGTGATTCTGGCAGTTTGGTACATGCTCCGAACCATTATGTCACGGTGTGACAAATGAGGGCGGAACTAAAGTTCGCCGCAATTGTGTCCCCTCCGGGACAATAATAAGGAAACACTACCCCCCCCCCCCCCCCCCCGTGTAAGTGTATATCTGTTGCCCTGCCAACCGGGATGAGGAAATTGACACCAGGTGTGAGCAATTAATTTGGAGCCATGACAAAGCCATGTGGGCATTGAGAAGGATATAAAAAGCCAGTGAAGAGAGACTGTTGGGTGGTTCTCTCCCGTGAGAAGTCGTTCTATTTGAGTGTTGCAGAGAAGAATTGTGGTGTGCAAAGGGAAGTGCTGCTGGAGGGGACTCGAGGAGTGTGGAAGAGTTGTGAAAACACACCGTTTGCCTGGAAGGGAGAGAGATAAGTAATCGACCATCGTATCTCGTACCTGCATGTTTCAACACTGAATTTGAGGTGGATTGGAGTGCTTTGATTGTGCTATCTAAACGTCACTGAGTGAATTATACTGATTCATGTTCGATCTCTTACCCTCTTCCCCCGTGTTGGAACGGTGATGTGAATCCTGTCTATGTCTGTGGAGGAAAACCCCGAAACATCTTCTTCCCAACATTGAAGCTCGTTGCTTGTGGCACGGAGACCCCTGGGTGAGTGCTGGCCTTATCCGCACTTATTTGAAGTGGATTGCAGTGCCTAAATTGACGTTTCCCTCCCTCACGTTGCATGTTTGGAGTGAAATTGCCGTGTGTGTGTGGAAGATTTATTTTCTCTTGCCGTGCACTCTCCTCGTGCCATGCTGGTCTACTGTCAGTAACTGGAGCTTCATAATGTCGATCGGTTCCATCTGTTGAGGACTAGAAGGAACAGCATCTGTAAGTCAAACTAACCTCTCTGTTTTGAAGTAGTGGTTCTGACTGTCTTAGAAGAAGCTCCGCTCAGCCTGTTGACTTGGAGTCTGCTGCAGCCCTAAGCCCACCTGTACGGTGTGAAGTTTTCTGCCCCCTGCAACACACGTGAGAATTGTATACTGCTGTTGAAGTTGATTCTGTTTGTCTTCGTAGAAGCTTCACTCAGCCTGTTGATTTTGAGTCTGCTGCAGCCCTAAGCCCACCTGCACGGTGTGAAGTTATCTGTCTCCCGCAACACTTATGAGAACTGTATACTGCTGTCGAAGTTGATTCTGTCTGTCCAGGAGAAGCTCCGCTCGGCCTGCGACTTTGAGTCTGCTATAGCCCCCGGCCCATCTGTATGGTGTGAAGTTATCTGTTCCCGGCAACACACGTGAGAACTGTATACTGCTGTTGAAGTTGATTCTGTCTGTCCAGGAGAAGCTCCGCTCGGCCTGCGACTTTGAGTCTGCTATAGCCCCCGGTCCATTTGCATGGTGTGAAGTTATCTGTCCCCTGCAACACACGTAAGAACTGTATACTGTGGTGAAGTTGATTTTGTCTGTCTTAGAGCAGCTCTGCTCAGCTGCGACTTTGAGTCTGCTACAACCCCAAGTCCATCGGCATGGTGTGAAGTTAGCTGTCCCCTGCAACACACGTGAGAGTTGTATATTGCTGTTGAAGTTGATTCTGTCTGTCCAGGAGAAGCTCCGCTCGGCCTGCGCCTTTGAGTCTGCTATAGCCCCCGGCCCATCTGCATGGTGTGAAGTCACCTGTCCCCGGCAGCACACGTGAGGCCTATGTACTGCTGTTGAAGCTGACTCTGTCTGTCCTAACTGTCTGTCCTAGAGAAGCTCCGTTTAGCCTGTCGACTCGAGTCTGCTGCAGCCCCAGAGCCCCAACTGTCTACTCACCTGTGGAAACTCACCTGTCCGTCATAGGCCTCTGCGAACCTTGCATCAGTGTGGGAAGAGGACCAGCCCCGACTGTATACTCACCTGTGGAAACTCACCTGTCCGTCGTTGGTCCCTGTGGACTCTGCATCGGTGTGAGAAGAGGAAGAGCCCTGACCATCTACTCACTGGTGGAAACTCACCTGCCCATCGCATCCCATTGTGAACCCTGCATCAGTGTGAGAAGAGGACCAGCCCTGACTGTATACTCACCTGGGGAAACTCACCTGTCCGTCGTTGGTCCCTGTGAACTCTGCCTCGGTGTGAGAAGAGGAAGAGCCCTGACCATCTACTCACTGGTGGAAACTCACCTGCCTACCGCATCCCATTGTGAACCCTACAGCGGCGTGGGAAGAGGAAGGGCCCCGACTGTCTACTCACCTGTGGAAACTCACCTGTCTGTCGTCGGCCCCTGTGGACCCTGCATCAGTGTGGGAAGAGGAACACCCCCGACTGTTTACTCACCTGTGGAAACTCACCTGCCTGTCATCGGCCCCTGTGGACCCTGCATCAGTGTGGGAAGAGGAACAGCCCCGACTGTCTACTCACCTGTGGAAACTCACCTGTCCGTCGTAGGTCCCTGCGGACCCTGCATCAGTGTGGGAAGAGGGACAGCCCCGACCGCATACTCATCTGTGGAAATCCATCGATCCATCACAGGCCATTGCGAACCTTGTACCGGCGTGGGAGTGGGCCCCGGAGACTGCTGCATTGCCTCGATTCCGGGGAAGAAGAGGAAAGGAAGATTTTAGCTTAGGTTATTCAAATTACTTTTAACTTTAATAAAAAGAACTGTTATTCCCTTTAATTCTGTTTCCGTCTCGTCTCTGACACGTTCCTCAGGGTGGTCCTGGTTCAGGGGTGGGCGCAGTCCGGCTTGGCCCATCCCGACCTGTGACAATTGATTCAGAACAAAGATTTGTAAAGGTTTCAGAGCTTCATAAAGTAGTGTTTTAGAAATGGCCATCACTACAATTAACATTGTTGCCAGTAATTTACTGTAAAAAATAAAGAAGCCTGGTAAGGTCTAACAGTGTAACGTCAAGAAATCTGGGCATTTGTTATATTCCCAACACTGAATATTTGGAGAATGTTCTTGTAACAAAACTCTTTTAGCTGGGCTGTTTCTTGTGTTTTTCACAGGGGTTCTCTGCGGTGCGATATTCTTTCTAATTTCCATCAGCATTTTGGAGACCATCCTTGTGAATTATCTGATGACTAAAGGAGCTGAGAAGAGATCAGTGGAACCTAAACCTGCTGTTAGTGAACAAGATGGTAAGAACTGACACAATATCAGATTATGAGGAACTTTTTATTTTAAACTTAAGGTTTATCAGTGGAATTCAGTTTAAGATTTGTTTGATTTGTAGCTTTGGTACATATGCAAAAAAAAGCTAATTAAATTAATCTTTGAGTAAATTAGACTCCATGTTCCAGCATGCTTGTGCCTCTAAAAAAATAGGACACACGGTTTAGATGGATGAATGGATGGATTAAAATAGCATTTGAAGTCTGAATTTAGCAAATGTAAAACCATGCATTATTACATATTTAACAAGCCACCCCAAAACCACATGTGAAATTCATTTGTTTTTCTATTATGGAGTATCAGCTTCTCCATTAAAAAATCATATGTGATATTATACAGACAAAACATTAATACAGAGCTATGCTTTTTTTCCTCTCACAGTTGTTGTAATAGAACAGCAGAAACCTCCAGTTAGAGATCAGAATAAAGAGCAGTCTTATATCAACAAGATCCTCGACCATCTGAAGCAGATCCTGACTGAGTTCCGACAGCGTCCGTACTGGACCAGAGTGGCGAGAACCATAGATGTGACCTTCTTGGTTATTTACATATTCACTATTATTGCATTTATATCTAAGCTTTGGACGCTTTGGTTTCGTCCATAATGCTTAAAATAATTCATTCACCTGAGTAGGGTAAACTAAAGTTAAATAAATTAGTTCAATCAAATTAACTTTTAATAATTTAGAACTTTTTTTCTTTTGAGTTCACAGAACTGACATATTTTAAGTAATCTGAATTGTTTCATTTAACTTTTAACATAAACTTTTTCACAAACTTTTTGTTATGTTGGAATTTTAGGGGGGGGTTACCATTATGGTGAAGAGTGGAACACGAGCTTGGTTTGAGGACAAGTATTTGTTACATATGCTGACTAATTATTATTATTATTTATATATATTTTTTTTTATACAAGAGTTCTTGTTATTTTCACATTCTCTGTTAAAAAACTCTTCAAACTGAAAAAAATATTGATTTATTGTAAAAGTCATCTACACCTATTTGAAGCCGACAGAGTCAGCAAAGTAAATTTTGAGAAAGATCTAGGTAAATTTTTCTGAAGGTTTCAAAACATAAACACAACCAAATCTTAAAACATACGCTGATTATAACACCAAATTTGACGCACACCAAGTCAAAAAAAAAAAAAAAAAAAAGTCTAAAGGGGAAATATATTGAAAATATTTATATAAAGAATATTCAACATGGTTACCTAACTGGCTTTTCTGCTAAGCAGTCAGTTTGAGAAGCATGGTGTGATGGACTTTTAAACTAATGTTTCTAACCTCTAAACCTTACTTCCCCTTTCAGGCCTAACATTCTAATACTTTGAACAAATTTATTCTACAAATTGAACCAATCATATTGAAAGAAGGTGACAAGAGTTAAGTCATGATTTAGTCACGTTAATCTTATTGTTGTGTTTGTCTTTATCCTATAAAACCTGATGTATTCTTCTTTTTGGGAGAGATTCTCTGAGAACTGCTCGAGAACTCTCCCGGCTGTGATTAAAGCATTTAAAGGACATTTGCTGAAGTCTGTTTGTTTATTATTGCTACGCAGCAAGTTAGTTAAGGGAACAAGTTAGAGATAGGGGACGTCAGTTGTAGACGAGACCCAGATAGACTAAACATCGACTGTAGACGTTAAAGGACGTCGATTGTAGATGAGACCCAGATAGACTAAACGTTGACTGTAGACGTTCAGGGACGTCGATTGTAGACGAGACCCAGATAGATTAAACGTTGACTGTAGACGTTCGGGGACGTCCAGGGATGTAATGGAGGCTAAAAGCACGTAAACGCCGTTTACGCACCTCCCAGAATTTGGAAATAGCATTTGCCCACCTCCAAAGTGCGTTTATCCACCTCTACTTTGTGTTTATCCACCTCTAAATTTCACGTTATTTGAGCGGACTTTGCTTTTCCAGTGCGTGATCGCCGATCGGCACATGATTCGAGCATTTGGGCTGTTAACTACAGAGCAGAACGCGCAGCGCGCAAACACGGAGCAAAGAGCGCAGCGCGCTGACACACACACACACGGAACAAAGAGAACGGCGCACACACGTAGCAGAAAACACACTGTTGATTTAAAAATCTTGCTTTCCCCTGTTGTTTAATTTCATGGAAACAGACACCAGTGATTTTGCTAAGAGATCTCTTATTTATTTAATTATATAAGACATAGGAGAGAAGAGGCAGTGAACCAATACAAAAGTCCTCAATCTAGTTTCTCATCATCTTCTCTGCCTTTCGGACAAAGGGCTCAGTTCTTATACGGTGACCAGAAAAAAACTACATCACTATAGCAACACATTCAGCAGAGGAACATGTGGTTTCCATTAACATAGGAATGTATACCCTTATGCTATGCTTATATAAACACTGCATATACATAGGGATGGGCGATTTAAATCGCGATATTGTTATGCGCATCTCGTCAGTAAAGCCGGTTCCTTGATTAGTAGTAATTCGCCCAGCCCTAGTCAAGAGCCCAACTAAAGCAAACACTGATCACCATAATGGCAACTTAAAATTAGATTTTCTCCTTTGGTGATTCTGCTTGTTATCATCAGGTGTCTTCAATAATACTTAATCATCACACAATTAATAACTTAATTATCGCATTCATTTTAACACTCTTCGGTGTTCATTTAACACTCATATTTTAACACTTTAACCCTTTGAGTGTGGAGTCAAATAAACTCCCAGGAGAGTTAATTTAACACTGGAGTTTTTGCTGTGTAGGATAACATTCACTAAAAACATCCTCAAAATGTTACAGTTAAAACGTTATATCTTAGTTTAAATTTAACCTTATAGAAACATTATTTGGAATGAGAAGACATCCTCAAAACATTCTTTGAACATTACATTCAAATGTTTTCTTTAAAACATTACCAAAATTGTAGGGAATGTTAGCCAACGTTCTGAGAACATTCCCTGCTAGCTGGAAATCCATATACAAGATTATACAACAGAATATCAGTAATAATAATAAAATATAGCTGCGAGCAGCAATTATCGGGGTTCAAGTGGTTCTTTTCTATTTTATAGCGCCAACAAGTGGCCAATTACCGATTTTTTTACGTGACCACAAGTGGAGCTTTTACATATGTGTGCCAAGTTTGGTGAAAATCTCTCAATTCCTTTTTGAGTTATAGCCATTTTGGTAAAAGTGGCTCCTCCCACTTCAAACATTTTTACATGCCTTAATGACCATGAATCGGAAATTTCTACTTTTTTTATATTTATATAATTATTGTTAGTCAGACTCCAAAGAATTTTTCTGCACATTTTTTAAACACATCATACAAAGCTACGACATCATGAATCTCAACAAAGGTGGCAATAAAAAAAAGACATAAGTTATTCATGTTGCAGTGCATGCTGGGAGTTTTGTGCTATGCTGGCTCCCAGCATGCACTGAAACATGAAACTTTGATTGTCACCATTGTTTCGATTCATGTGCTGATAGTGTTGGGGGTAACTTGAGTTATTATAAGTAACTTGAGTTATGTAGTTAGATTGCTTTTTCAAGTAAATAGAAAAGTGACACATTATTTATTTTTTTATTTACAACAAAGTATCTGAGTTACCTTTTCAAATAAGAAGTACAAGTTACTTATTTTTCACATTTATTGACTGACAGCTCTTTTGGCCCCATGTTGAGACAAATCACAGTGCAGAGTAGAGCTGGGCGATTTAAATCGCGATATTGTTATGCGCATCTCATCAGTAAAGCCGGTTCCTTGATTAGTAGTAAATCGCCATCTGCTATCAGATGGAGCGGCATTTACTACAAAGAGCTGTAGTTAACTGACAAGCTGAGCCATATCGCATTAATATCGCGGACGTATCGCCAGCGATATTTAATGCGATATGGCTCAGCTTGTCAGTTAACTACGGCTCTTTGTACACAGCGAAACATCCAGTGTTAAATTAACACTCCTGGGAGTGTATGAGTCCACACTCAAGAGTGTTTAAGTTAATGAGATAACTAAGTGATTAATTTAGTGATGATTGAGCATTATTGAAGAAACCTGATGTTAACAAGTAGAATCGCTGAAGGAGAAAATCGCAAATTGTAAGTTACCATTATTGTGATGGGTAGTTGCTTTAGTTGGGCTCTGACCCTTTTATATGTACTTTGGAGTTTGTTTGGTGGTTGTAACTGAATTAAACCTGCCAGTTGAACAAAGAGTAAATAGTGATCTGATGATGTTGGTTATATTATGACAAACATCATTTGAACTTGATCACTGAACTCTTTTAAATCCTTCTTTCTGACTTCGATTTATGTTGTTGGTTACAGCATAACTGTGAATCTGAATAAATGGCCAGAATTTTTTGATGTAATTTAAAGTAGTTCTTAAAAGGTGTTTTAAAAAAAAATCATTATTTTAGTCACACACAGATGTCAAGATTCAGTCTATGCATCTCAACAATGGTGAGGAGCAGAATATTCAATGAGGAAAAGTAAATTACATAGACAATTCAGATCATAATTTATTCATACCGCAATGCATGATGGGAGCCATTAATGAGTTGTGATTGGTGGCAGCCACTGCAACATGCTTTATTATTGTCACCATTGTTGAGATTCACAGGCTGATTATTGATGTCTGTGTTTTAAATTAAATTATCTGAATGTATTATTGATCAGAACAATGTTTATTAAATTTGAATTATAAGTAAAGTACTGATAATCATAGGCTGAAGATTCACTAAACTGCTGCTAACAAGTTAAACCAAACTATCTCAATAAGTTTCCTTTTTCAGAACACAGCATGATTATGTCAAAACGTAACCAACACTATAAGATAACATTTTACTTTGTTCAGTTAACTGTTATAAATCAATATCAGCAGATGAACAACAGTAAATATTAAAGTAATCATACAATGGTCTAGAGCCCAACTAAAGCAAACACCCATCACCTTAATGGTAACTTACAATTTGTGATTTGCTCCTTCAGTGATTCTGCTTGTTATCATCAGGTGTCTTCAATAATGCTCAATCATCACTAAATTAATCACTTAATTATCTCCTCAGCCCTAAATGCCGCTTCATCTGAAAGTGATGGCGATTTACTACTAATCAAGGAACCGGCTTTACTGACGAGATGCGCATAACAATATCGCGATTTAAATCGCCCAGCCCTATTCTCCAGCTGTTTTATTGACCCTTTCCGCGGTTGAAAAACACTGATTGATCGATATTATGTATGATGAATATACATTTCGGTAAGTTGTAGGCTACTGTTTCTTTTAACATTGTTCATTCGTGTTTATTTACTATTAGCTATGATCGTGTTACCTTTACATACCTTTACAGCTTTCACGCTCCGAACCGTAGATGGGAGCGAGCTGGTCTCAACATAATAATTTGGCTCGTGGCAGGTAACTTGCGTCTAGTGATCCGGGCTAACAGAGCCGAAGCACAAACAAGGATGCGTCGGTCGATTTCAGCAATGAACTCGGGCTTTATTTCTCTCAGTGGTAACTTTCACATTCACAGCATAAAGGCACTTTTGCTTGCTAGCATTCAACTGGAAAAATAGACTGCATCACTACTACATTCGCACTGTAAACTCAGACTGATTCACCCGCTATCCTTTTGTTTACACTACGGAAACCCACATAGCCCACTACCCCAGCAAACATTGGTCCGACGGCAACGTCGTGTCCCTGGCCAAAAATAGTCGCGGTATGACGGCATAAATCGGTAAAAATATGTAACACAGAACATTTCCTAAAAATGCATTCAGATACATTTGTACATGTCTACAGTTCTCTGGGGTTGCATGTTTAATTGTTATTTTGACTTTTAGCTACGTGTAGTTCAATATAGTGTATCGGGTGAGAGGACGTCACCTGGCGACGTCTTTTACACGTGCATTTATAGTCCATCATGACCCTCCATCATGAAATCCTTGTGAAATATGCAAAAGCTGTGCTTAATCCTTGCATGGTAAATACTACAAAAAAATGTGGAATGTATGCATATACATGTAAAACAGAAATATATCTGGTCACCATTTATGTCCAAAACTGTGCTGCCAAGATGTAACAAAAGATCTCCCGACATTACCAAATCCCGCGATAGGTTAGATTATCTCACGAGATGTTAACGCGTTTTCCCCAAAGACTCACTCCGGAACACTGAAGTTTGAACAACCACGAAGAGAGGAGGAATTGAGGTCCATATTATTTGAAATCTACTGTTGGGTACGTACATTTTGTATTATTAGATTCACGTGCTAGAGTTTTACTTGTTTGATATGAATGAACCGAAAGAAATGATGCCCACATTGTCAACTGAAATTGGCTAACTGAGTTTGGCTAAAATTAGCTAGTAGGCTAAAAGTTAATTTGAACTTATACAACAGTATACCATAGTATAAAGTATGTTTAATGATACAGTCAAAGTTATTACTGTAAATTATTAATGTTGCCTTTTGAGAGTTTCTTTCAGAAAGTAAATTATCTGAAGTAGAATGAAATGTTTAGCTGGATTTGAACATGTATGTTTTCAGTAACTGCTTTAAAAATATTTTGTAATTTTAGAATAGCTAAACATGTCTATTCAGGGGACATCACAGCCCACCTGTGTTAATCAGAAATGTCCTGTTCACTTTCTCACTGTTACACACCTAGTTAAGGGTCTTTCTCAAGGGCACCACAGTGGTATTGAAGAGGCAGGGGACAAATGCTGTTCCCCCCCAGGGCCGGATTCAGCCAGCCCCACTAGGGGGTGCAGGTAGAATATCAGGGGGGGCAAGTCATTTTTGGGGTGTCAAATCCCCCCAAACCCCTAAAATGCATAGAAATCTATACTAACTATACTATCATCATATCAGTTCATCTATTCATATATCTATCTTAGGGCTAGGCGATAAAACGATAACGATATCTATCGCGAAATAACATTTTCTCGATAGAAATATGAGACTTCTATTGCATAGAACTCATTTGTCCAATTTTTTTTTAAAATAGACATAAGAATAGCCAATCAGAATTTAGTAGCGCTGTGCCGAACCAATCATTGTGGGAACAGAGCCATGTTCCCAGACTTCCCACTGTTACCTACAGCACTTGTGAATTAGCAAGCGGTACACATGTGGATGTCTGGGCTGCAGGAGCCGACCGGGCAGCGGAGAACATTAATGTTCTGTCTGATGAAAAATTTACAGAGAACTCCAGCGTTATACCATAAGAGGGAAAAAAAACAAAGAGATTTAAACATTAAAATAAAATAAGCCTTCACACACTGAATATAACCTAGCAGTCAAAAATCCCCACACACACACACACCTGATTCTGGTCTGATTCTAAACAAAATAATTAACATCTGGCTTGACACTGCTAATAGCTTAGCATTTCATTTAGTTTATGTTGTCTTTGAAATAGGGCTGGGCGATTTAAATCGCGATATTGTTATGCACATCTCGTCAGTAAAGCCGGTTCCTTGATTAGTAGTAAATCACCATCACCTGCTTTCAGATGAAGCGGCATTTAGGGCTGAGGAGATAATTAAGTCATTAATTTAGTGATGATTGAGCATTATTGAAGACACCTGATGTTAACAAGCAGAATCACTGAAGAAGAAAAGCACAAATTGTAAGTTACCATTAAGGTGAAGGGTGTTTGCTTTAGTTGGGCTCTAGACCATTATATGTTTACTTTAATATTTACTGTCATTTGTCTCCTGTTATTGATTAATAATAGTTAAATGAACAAAGTAAAATGTTATCTTATAGTGTTGGTTATGTTTTAACATAATCACGCTGTGATCTGAAAAATGAAACATATTAAGATAGTTTGGTTTAACTTGTTAGCAGCGGCTTAGTGAATCTTCAGCCTATGATTATCAGTACTTTACTTATAATTCAAAATATTTAATAAACATTGTTCTGATCAAAAAGACATTCAGACTTATTCATTTAAAACACAAGACATCAATAATCAGCCTGTGAATCTCAACAATGGTGGCAATAATAAAGCATGTTGCAGTGGCTGCCACCAATCACAACTCATTAATGGCTCCCATCATGCATTGCGGTATGAATAAATTAAGATCTGAATTGTCTATGTAATTTACTTTTCCTCATTGAATATTCTGCTCCTCACCATTGTTGAGATGCATAGACTGAATCTTGACATCTGTGTCTGCCTAAAAGAATGAATTTTTTTTTTTTTAAACAACTTTTAAGAAATCCTTTATATTATATCAAAAACTCTGGCCATTTATTCAGATTCACAGTTATGCTATAGCCAACAACATAAATCAAAGTTAGAAAGAAGGATTTTAATGAGTTCAGTGATCAAGTTCAAATGATGATTGTCATAGTAAAATCAACACCATCAGATCACTTTTTATTCTTTGTTCAACTGGCAGTTTTAACTCAGATACAACCACCAAACAAAATCTAAAGTACACATAAAAGGGTCAGAGCCCAACTAAAGCAACTACCCATCACAATAATGGTAACTTACAATTTGCGATTTTCTCCTTCAGCGATTCTACTTGTTAACATCAGGTGTCTTCAATAATGTTCAATCATCACTAAATTAATCACTTAATAATCTCATTAACTTCAACACTCTTGAGTGTGGACTCATACACTCCCAGGAGTGTTCATTTAACCCTGGAGTTTTTGCTGTGTACAACGAGCCGTAGTTAACTGACAAGCTGAGCCATATCGCATTAAATATCGCTGGCGATACGTCCGCGATATTAATGCGATATGGCTCAGCTTGTCAGTTTGTAGTAAATGCCGCTCCATCTGAAAGCAGGTGATGGTGATTTACTACTAATCAAGGAACCGGCTTTACTGATGAGATGCGCATAACAATATCGCGATTTAAATCAACCAGCCCTACTTTGAAAGCTGCTCTAATTTGCACCAAGGATTTAAACAAAAATGTATCTATATTCGGTTTGATTTTTTGTTTTAAAAAAACAATTATTCTGATAATTTGTTGTTAGTTCCTAGCTAATTCATTTCATATTGACAATATTATCTTTTGAAACTTGAAAACCTTCACTTTTTGTTTAGTTTGTAATATGTGTAACTTTTTTTTTAGTTATCTGAAAAAGTTGTGCTGTGAGGCAATAAATGAAGGGAAATGAAATCACAAGTGTCGACCACAACCTGGGCAGAATGAGCGGGAGCTCTTGCCAAAATTACGTTTGGGGAAAACCAGAGCTATGGGTTGTGACGGTGCTTCAGTGTTTAAGCCTATGTTGTATTCATCCGCAACAGCCACGGATGGGCTGGGAACGACGGGGGCTGTGGGTCTTGTGCAACTAGAACTAGGTGTACTGGTACTGGACTGGGCACGGGGGTTAGAAATTGTAGCGAGTCGAGGAGCAGTATCACCCGACGAGCCGGGTGATTCGGTCTCTGCTGCAGCTAATGCCCTAGGCAGCCTCGTTGCTGCTGCCAGTGCTAGCTTTAGCAACCAGAAATCGGCGCATACTCGACTCGTCACTTGGTGCAAATTACAAGAGAAAGCGATAGAGAGATATGGAGGGAATGAGAACACGCTTACAGAAAGAGTAACCAAATAATTTCAGTGACTGACGGCGAAGGAAACTCAAAACGGGCTGAGCTCAGCTGACGACAGTGTGTCTGCGTGCTCCGCTCTGCAGTGACTGACTGAGACGTGAAGCTCAGCAGGTTCACCACAAGCCGGTGAAGCGACTGGCCACGCCCTCCCTATGCATCTACCAATCAGTAGCTACTTTGAATGAGGGATAGAGAGCAGAGAGCGCTCACTCTGACCATTTTTCTTGAAATATTTTTTAAATTTGGGATCTTTGCATGCCATCACGTTTGGGGGGGCAGTCACGGCATTTGGGGGGGCATTGCCCCTCCTTGCCCATGCCTATATCCGGCCCTGTTCCCCCCGCCCCCCCAACTGATCTAACACCAATTTAAAGCAGAACATCTTTTATACAATAAAATAAAATGTAATGCATGTTGATTACCTTTTTCTAATGTTTCATTCATGATTCATTCATCTTGTTCCATGTTTTTTTTTTTTATTTAGCTGAAGACCATAAAAATATTTTGAAAATAAGTGCATGTCATTTACCTCAAATTTTTAATTTTCATTTATTTTAAAAAGAAATATATTCTCTTCCCTTAGATGCTGTGAAGAGGTGGAGCCCACATGCTACAGACTCTGAAATTGATGCAGCAATGGCAGAACACCTGAAACCAGAGGTGGAAAGTCCAGGGGTCAGAAAGTAAAAGTCCTGCCATATATTTATTCCACCCATGAACTCACACAGCAAAAACTCCAGTGTTAAATGAACTCTCCTGGGAGTTTATTTGGCTCCAGACTCAAGAGTGTTAAAGTTAATGAGATAATTTAGTGATTGATTGAGTGATGATTGAGCATTATTGAAGACACCTGATGTTAACAAGCAGAATCACCAAAGGAGAAAATCTCTTTTTCAAGTTGCCATTATGGTGATTAGCGTTTGCTTTAGTTGGGCTCTTGATACTTAAATTGTTAACATTAAATGTTGTTTGGCTGTTGTATCTGAGTTATAACTCTCAGATGAACAAAGAGAAAAGCTGAACAGGTGGTGTTGGTTATGATTTGACATGATCATTGTTTTATCTGAATCACTGAACTCATTTGGAGCCTAATCTCTGACTTAAATGTATATTGATCATTACAGCATCACAGTGATTCTACGGAATAAGATCCAGATTTTTCAATTTAATCCAAATGATTTCTTAAAAGTTGTTCTGATATAAATAAAATAAAAAAATCTTCCTTTAAGGCACACACAGACATCAAGATTGAGTGTATGAATCTCAACAATGGTGACAAAAAGAATATTCAATTAGGAAAAGGAAATTACTAAGGCAATTCAGATCATAATTTATTCATACCGCAATGCATAATGGGAGCCATGAATGAGTTTTGATTGGTGGCACCCAGAATGCACTGCAACATGCTTTATTATTGTCACCATTGTTGAGAATCACAGGCTGATTATTGATGTCTGAGTGTCCAAAAACAATACTTCTTTAAAGTCTTTTGATCAGAACAACTTTTAAGAAATCTTTTGATTATATTGAAAATGCTGAAAATAATATACTGTAGAATCACAGGCTCCTGTAATCAACAAGGCAAACCTAACTCTCTAAATGAGTTTTGTGAGTCAGGTCAAATGATGATCATGTCAAATCATAACCAACACCACCTGATCAGCTTTTCTTGTTGTTCATCTGAGAGTTATAACTCAGATACATCAGCCAAATAAAATCTAAAGTTAACAGTTTAAGTGTCAAGAGCCCAACTAAAGCAAACGCTAATCACCATAATGGCAACTTGAAAAAAGAGATTTTCTCCTTTGGTGATTCTGCTTGTTAACATCAGGTGTCTTCAATAATGCTCAATCATCACTCAATCAATCACTAAATTATCTCATTAACTTTAACACTCTTGAGTCTGGAGCCAAATAAACTCCCAGGAGAGTTCATTTAACACTGGAGTTTTTGCTGTGTGAGTTCATGGGTGGAGTAAATATATGGCAGGACTTTTACTTTCTGACCCCTGGACTTTCCACCTCTGCCTGAAACACACTCCAGGAAGAGCTGGGGGTGGTGGATACAACAAATGAGCCAAACAATGTGTTTAAGGGATAGTTCACCCAAAAATGAAAATTGTCATCATTTACTCAACCTCATGTTTCAAACCTGTATACCTTTCTATGTTATGCTAAACACAAAGATGTTTGGAAGAATGTTTGTAACCAAGCAGATGTCGCTTCCCATTAACTACCATAAGCATTTTTTCTCCAACAATGGTAGTCAGTGGATGCTCTATTTGCTTGGTTACAAACATTCTTCAAAATATCTTCTTTTGTGTTCAGCAGAAGAAAGAAACTCAATACAGGTTTGGAATTTGGTGAGTAAATTACATAATTTTCATTTTTGGGTAAACTATCTTTATATAATAATTCAGTATTTTGCAATTGGTATTTTAGTTTGGTTAACAAATCGAGAGCTTAGAAGTATAATGTTCTATCTCCGTTTATTGTAGTTTATTCATTGAGGATCAAAGTTTTTAAACTCGGTTTATGTTTTGTGAGATGGAACCTTTTTATTTTAGTAATAACTACTAACAAAATATTTTTTTACAAAAATAACACCACACAGGCATTAATAAACACCTAATGGATCAGATTGTCAAAAACTCAATTTCGGCCAAAAGTGGAGATAGAACCTTATAATTCTAAGCTCACGAAATGTTAAACATTGAAAAAAATAAAGAGAAATTTTGGCTGTTCAAGATCAATAAAATGTTGTGCTTAATCAGAAGAACATGCTTCTTTTTTGCTTATGTCCACAAATAATGTGTTATTGTTTTTGATGTACACGTGATCAAAACGTTTTATTGACGTTCAGGTCTGACTGGACCAATTTTGGACCTTTTTAGAACCTTTGTCAAGATGTGTAAACCTCAAGACTTGATTGCCTTTCACGATGTTATACAATAGGTGTGTGATTATTTTATATGCAGGCTTATATATACACTTAAATTATGCAGCAACACATTTAAACACATGACGACGCATTGAGAGGAGACGTGGAATTCACGGCCAGAAAAGACGTGGAATTCACGGCCAGACGACGTCAAAGACGTCGGTTCAACTTTCATTTTGGAACTATTTTTCAACCATAACTGGACGTCTCTGTCGGACGTCTTTTCAACGGTCATTAAACGTCCAAATGTTTGCTGGGACGTCACACATTCGCGTTTTCTTTCAACAAGACGCCAGAGAGACTGATTGCAACAATCGGTTCACGTGCCGCTAGGGATCTTTCACTTCACATTTACAAACGCCAAAACGGTGTATTGTTTGAATTTCGTAATAAAATTGACAGAATCTGAGATTTTTTTTTTTTAATATCGTCTGCTTTGTCTAGTCTGTCGGTCTCCGTGTCCTCTTTGCTTCGCGAGAGCGTGTGAAAAGTGTCAGTAGAAGGAAACGGTTTAATTTGAAACCAGGAAATTCTTTAGAAGTACATTTTCACAAAAAAACGGGACAATTCGTGTCCCGGGAAAGAATATACATTTTCCAGGACTGTCGCTCAAAAAAGAGAACAATCCCTGGAAAACCGGGACGGGTGGCAACGCTATTGGTAGTGTTAAACTTTCTTCTCCTGCATCCTCTTCTTTTGTTATCCACAATATCCAGAACAGCAGCAGCTGAAAGGTTTGTTTGAGCGGCGTCCTCTTCTGTACAGGAGTGAATTGCCTTTCCTTCAGCAAAATCAGCAAAATATCAGCAAAACACTTCCCGAAAGAAAAATGACCCAGGTAAAAAATCTATTCAAATTATATGAATGAAACAAATGTATTTATGTACAATACTGCCTCTATCATCATATGGGGATTAAAATTTGACATATTTTAGTAGCACTCCAGGACATCAGTAAATGTGAAGCACTCGTTTGAGGACATTGGGACTATATTACGTTATTTATTCTACCATGTGGTTAGCTAAACTTGGGAATTTTTAGATGGATCGCAATAGCATTGAAAAAACAACATTTGTCTGTGTGTGTGTGTGTGTGTGTGTGTGTGTGTGTGTGTGTGTGTGTGTAAGCATGAATTATTGAGTTAACATGGAAAAACTGGTTTGTTTTAGTGCAGAAAACTGGTAAAAATCAAGAATTTCAAAATGAAAGTGAGCCAATAAGTGGCCTTCTACTGCTCCCTGCTGGCCATTACCACTACTACACTAAGAGCCCGACTAAAGCAAACACCCATCACCATAACGGTGGCTTACAATTTGTGATTTTCTCCTTCAGTGATTCGGCTTGTTAACATCAGGTGTCTTCAATAATGATCAGTCATTACTAAATGAATCACTTAATTAGCTCATTAACTTTAACACTCTTGAGTGTTAATTTAACACTCATATTTTAACACTTTACACTTTTGAGTGTGGACTCATATACACTCCCAGGAGTGTTAATTTAACACTGGAGTTTTCAGATTTTGTCAGTGTTTATCACTTCATTTGTACTGACACTTCACATAATTGCTAGTAAAATGGTAAATTATAGACCCACTGTCCTTGCACGAGGACATCATATGGTAAAACATAGACCCACTCATTTTCTGCAAAAACTACTTCCTGTACAAAAACAAATTTTAGTTATTATACTTATTAGGTCCTACTTATCCCAAATAGCAAGAACAATTATAAAATGCACACCAGGCAAGCTCTCGGGTCTCAGGGAGGTATTTGCCCAAAAATATGACTTTTTTTGTTATAAAAAAACAACAAAAACAAGCCCAGCCCAGGTGGAAAAAAAATTAACGCAACCGTAACGTAACACATTACTTTTCTAAAAAAGCAACTAAGAAACACAATTAGTTACTTTTTAAGGGAGTAATGCAATATTGTAATGCAATACTTTTCAGAGTAACTTTCCCCAACACTGCTGATAGTTGATGTCTGTGTGTGTCTTAGACATGTAGGAGTTCAAAATGTTTTATGTATTCTGTGATTTCAATATTCTTCAAAATAACTGATTGTTGAAACTGATCTTATGCTGAAGATTCACAGAGATACCATTATTACTAATTATAACATTAAAACACAGATTAGACATAGGATGAGATCAGAGAAATCAGTTCAATTCACATTTATTTGTGTAGCGCTTTTCACAATACACATTGTTTCAAAGCAGCTTTACAGAAAATCCATGAGTCCACATTACAATTTAGAGTGATCTGTTATCAGAGTTATGTATATTTATGTGTCTCATTTATGTATTATCAGAATTTATGTATTTCAGAAATGTACATACAAAAAAATCACAGTTAGCTAAAAAAATATTAATTTAAACAAATACAATGAGCTCATTGCAGTAATGAATACTTGTTTGTTAACAATTGATTATGACATTTAGAAATATAGTATTGGTTCATGTTGATTCGGAGTTTGCGTCATCTGAAGTCTCTTCACAGGTGTTGGGCATCTTAAATCTTCATAATAGGTTAAACTGGAGCTGACATACTCTAATTTAGTTTGGGACACACATGGGATCTCGTGAAGCTGAATTAGGGCCGGTGGGCAGCAGGGGGCGCACTAGTGTAACTTCACATTTTTGAATTTACTGTTTCCAAAGATAGACTTACACACTTCACATTAAACTTAGGCCTACTCAAGTATTCAAGGATTCAAGTATCATACTATACCATGGTATTACCATCTGACACGGTATTTTCTGTGAGGGGAAGTACAAAGTATATTAGTATATCCTTTCGGTAACGCTTTAGATTACAGCCCGGAAAGTACTGCGTAATTAAAATGAAAGTACAGTGTAACTTTCGGTAATTACAGTGTACCTATAAAGTACTTACGCGTAAGTATAGGGGAACAATATGTAAAGTCTTGGGAATAAAGGTGTAACAACCAGGAAAATACTGCGTAATTAAAACGAAATTACAGTGTAACTTTCGGTAATTACAGTGTACCTATAAAGTATGTACGTGTAAGTATAGGGGAATAATATGTAAAGTTTTGTGAATAAAGGGGTAACAACCAGGAAAATAACAAATTATTTAGGCAAATTATTTTAGTATTTTACTAAAGTATTTTAGAATCTTACTTTTGGGAGCAATTTAGCGAGTACATACACTGCACCTTTTTGTAATAATAGTGTATAAAAATACATAAAGGCTTTTTTAAAATTACGGGGTACATATCAGTGCATTTATAAAGTAGGCTAATTTGTTATTATTGCAAAGGTGCACTGATTAAGTTTCAAGGCAAGTAAAACTATTGCAATTTTTTTTTTTTGAAATGCTGGGAAAATATACTCTTGTTCCATGTAGTTACAGGATAAGTATGACATTGCGGGCTGTAAATTAAAGTGGTGCTTCTTACCCTCTTGTTTCATGTAGTTACAGGGTAAGTACAATAAAAACACATGTGCACACACAATCTGACATCACTTGGAAAACCTTTATTTGAAAAATAACTTATTTCAAAACAGATTTACAACATATTACACTTCTTATTCTTTTTTTTTTTTAAATCAACTTTTCATTTCAAATACTAAAGTCCTGACAGAAAGTAGCATGTTTTGTCCTTTTTTGTCCCTCTTGGTCCTCCTCTTCTTTTTCTATCGTTCCACTGATTAGCCTAATCTTAAGGAGTCTTTTTCTATGATGTATTATGTATTAAAAGAAAATACAGTACACCCAGAAATGTTCTCATAATTTACTCATCTTTTCGCTACCGACCAACTATCACCAGCGAGTGCATGAGAGTCGGCTTCATAGGGTCAGCTTGAATGGCCGGCTTGAATTTAAGCGTTCATTGCATTCTCGCGGGAGTATGATGTGAAACTCGTGCGAGAACTGGTTTCTGTTCTTATGCATGGTTTGTTTTTCATTATTATTATCTGTTATTGTTTGTATTTTGTTGTGAGCAATAATGAAAACATAAAAAAAATAATAATAATTCGACATTCGGTTTTTCGGTGCGCTTACGTCACGATTTAAATTGTCAAGTAAACTTACTCAACCCTCTCATGAACGCGCAGGTGACAGTTGGTCGGAAGCGATAGTCTACAGTTTAAAAATTTAAAATATTTGGTATTTTTCTTACAAACACTTATTGTTTCACTTCATAAGACATTGATTCATCCATTGGGGTCGTATGGATTACTCTAGTTATTGTTGTATGTGCTGTTGTCAACTTTTAGGAACACGTGAGCTTGCATTATATGCATTTACAGAGATTATTTATTTTTCTAAAAACTTTTGTTTGTGTTAATCTGAAGAAGGAAATTCGTATACATCTCGGATGACATGAGGGTAAAAGATAAGTAAATGGTGAGGACATTTCTGTACTGTATTTTCTTTTAACACATAATACAGAATAGCAAGAGACATGTGATTCCTTCTTAAGATTCATCAGTGGAAAGAAAGAAAAAGAAGAAGAGGAACAAGAGGAGGAGGAAACCAAGCAAGAGAAACAAAGTGCTGTAAATTCGTTTTGAAATAAGTTGTTTTTCAAACAAAGTTTTCCGAGTGATATCAGATTGTGTGTGTGTACATGTGTTTTTATTGTACTTGCCCTGTAAAACATGAAACAAGAGGGTAAGAAACACCACTTTAATTTACAGCCCGCAATGTCATACTTACCCTGTAACTACATGAAACAAGAGGGTAAGAAGCACCACTTTAATTTACAGCCCGCAATGTCATACTTACCCTGTAACTACATGAAACAAGAGGGTAAGAAACACCACTTTAATTTACAGCCCGCAATGTCATACTTACCATGTAACTACATGGAATACTTACAGTCTAAATAATTTGCCTAAATAATTTGTTATTTTCCTGGTTGTTACCCCTTTATTCCCAAAACTTTAAATATTATTCCCCTATACTTACACGTACGTACTTTATAGGTACACTGTAATTACCAAGAATTACACTGTAATTTCGTTTTAATTACGCAGTATTTTCAGGGTTGTTACACCTTTACTCCCAAGACTTTACATATTATTCCCCTATACTTACACGTAAGTACTTTATAGGTACACTGTAATTACCGAAAGTTACACTGTACTTTCATTTTAGTTACGCAGTACTTTCCGGGCTGTAATCTAAAGCGTTACCCTTTCTTTCCTATTGTGCATTTGTGATGCCAAAGATCTGACACCTAGAGCAGATGCATCAATAAAATGCTTTTGCACGATTATTCAAGGTATTTAAAAGTGTTAAAAGTACTTTTTTTCCCTCCAATTGTTAGATGTATGATGCATGAATGAATTAGTGAAATAAAGAGTCGGTCAAGCAAATGGGATGAACGCGAGTGCTCATTGGCTGCTGTGGAAGTTCGCGCGGACTCGCTGTTTTACGGTAACGCGCTCAGGTGAAGCGCGCACTCGCTGTATTACGGGCACGCGCTCAGGTGAAGCGCAGGTGATGAGATGATTGACAGATGCAGAACAGCAGAGACACGAGCGAGATGACGCGACGCGCGCGCAGCTGACGGACACAACACACATGACCAGTGATTGACAGGTATGTGTCGTTTTAAAGTTTATCACCTATCAAAAACATACAATGTGCAGGAAACAAACAAGGGAGACATGAAATTTAATGACTTTCTGCCTTTCCCGGTATATCGATTACAGTCCCATTTAAAGCTGCCGTCGGCAACATTTTTTTGATCATATTCAGTGAAATCAACACTATAATCCGACAGAACAACATAAATAAGGTGGTTTTAGAAAAAAACCTGAGCTTCTAACTCCACCTGGAGCATGTTATTTGTTTTGCAAAAATCCACCGCTCCCGTCTCATCGGGTCCAATCAGTGCTGGGGGGTGTGAGATCTGACTGTCAGTCACATGTCGTGCACACGCCACAGTCACAGATCCCCTCGCGGCTCGCGCACGTTGCAATATCACATGCACAGGACACGCCTGAAGAAGTTCGCCTGAGATTTTACGAAGCGTGATGGCGGAGAGAAAATCTACTAACAAGCTTCCAATTCCTCTGTTATTGCTATCTATGGATAGATTAGCCAGGGCAGCCTACCTCCGAGTCCATGGTGTTGATCGATGCTGAAGAGACACGCGCGTTCACAGAAAATCAGGTACACATGCACTGACGAACACGACGGAGGGTGCTCGTTGGTAGTGGGGGAGGGGCATGAGAGTTGTAAACATTCAAAATTTTGGCTAAGTCAACCAATCTGCCAGACTTGCCGACTGCAGCTTTAAGTAAATGCTAAATGTATTATAATTTTCTACGCTTTTTTCGATACTGATAATGAAACATGCATCTTTATAGAGCACTTAAATAGATTATTGTATTATTGCTATATCGATATTGTAAAAATGTGTAGTAGTGCGTATACCGAGCTGCATCGAACACATTTGTAAATTACTTTCCTTGAATCAATTGTGTGAGTTCACTTTAATACCACATGCTTTATATACATGTTGTTGCTGATTGGACTGCAGTTCTGACAAACCTGACAAACCCACCAAACAACAGCAAACGTATCTCAAACCTCGTTGCACACCAGTGCATGCCGTTTCTGGGAAGCGTTTTAGCCCAACTAAAGCAAACACCCATCACCATAACGGAGGCTTACAATTTGTGACAATTTTTTATAGGGACAAGAGACCAAGTAAAGCAAATACTGATCTCCTTCATGGTGACAACAAACTTTATTATTAACTCAATCTCTGTAAATTCTCAACAAGAACTTTTGTACATATATGAAAGAAATAATGTTAAACTGGTTTGTAAACTGGTTTCACACTCAGTGTGGCTGGAAGTCAGTTGTAGTTTCTGTGTTTCTCTTTTTTCTTTTCTTGTTTGTCTGTCCTTCAGTTATTCTGCTTATCAGGTGTTCATCAGTGTCTCAATTCACTCATTTCTTTTCATTCAAGTGGACTATATTAGTGAACTAATGTAGGGAATAGTGAATAAGTGTATAGAGTGTGATTGTGAAAACAGCCTCGATTTTGTGTCGATTTTGAGCGCTGTTAATTCACAGTATATTCCTGTAGGCTATTTTTATTTTCTACTGTATATTACTGTTTTAATGGAAAATGGTATGATTTTTTTTTTGGTATGCCTGAAAATGGTATGCCTTTTTTTACAGCAAGGGTTAACAGTGTAGTTGATTTCTTGGAGTGATTAGTTTGGTTTAAAGGAAAATGGTAAGCAGTTTATTACAGTTATATTGTTAAGATATACAAATGCAAGTATATACACTACACAGTTATTCAATTGAATATTCAATATTTTCAATATTCTTTAAAATCTTATTTAGGTCTATGGTCTGTGTGTCTGCAGTTTCATGACACGACAACCATTAACAATGAGTAACTGGGTTTTTCTCAGTGAGAACTAGCTCACTCACTGCCACTGTTTTGTAAATATTTGTTAGTAAATATTGTTTGAAGTTGGATCCTTGCAAAATGCACATATGGGCATTTCTACTACAGAAAACACGTCTAATACAACTTTTATTCTGGCTGCCTTTAGATGTCTAACAATTACGTCTGTAGCACGTCTTTAATTTACATCTATACAATGTCCAGAAAAGACGTAAAAAAAACTTTCATTCTGGCTCCTGTGAGGATGTCTTCTGGATGTCTAAGAATAACGTCTTTAGCACGTCTTTAATTGACGTCTATACAATGTCCAGAAAAGACGTATAAAAAACTTTAATTCTGGCTCCTGTGAAGACGTCTTCTGGATGTCTAAGAATGACGTCTTTTAGACGTCTTCTAGACGACTTTTTGCTCGCTGGGGAACCGGCTTTACTGACGAGATGCGCATAACAATCTCACAATATATATCGCCCAGCCCTAATTTCCATCAATACAATTATAGCTTTATAAACACACACACACACACACACACACACACAGAATTCTTACTGTCTCTATATAGGATTTAAAACACACATTTATTCTGTTATTTCTGTGACAGGAGTTAAGAAATTAAGGAAAATTAAAATAAGATTCTCTGTATCTCACTGTTATGATTTATCATGCAGCTCAAAGTATTTTGGGTAAAATCTCTCTACAATCTGTTCTGAAACATCAACACAGTTTCACTGATGATCCAGAATTAACATTGAACCCAAGATAGAGCGGCTGAGTGAATGTGGTCTGGACTGTGTGTATGAGGCTCATTGTGTCAGAGACGCTGTAGAAGGACAGAGTTCCTGCACTGTGATCCACATACACTCCTACTCTACTGTTGATGGGCTTTACAGGGAGATCAGAGTGTGTGTTATTGTGCCTGAATATGTTTCTGGAATAGAAGTCCAAACTCCAGGACTGATTATTACCTCCAAACCAACACTCATGTCCCGATCCCTTCCTGCTGATGCTCTTATATGACACTGATATACACACATTCCCAGTCCACTCAATCTCCCAGTAACAGCGTCCACACACACTCTCTCTACACAACACCTGATAATAATAATCAAATCTGTCTGGATGATCAGGATACGGCTGCTCTGTGCCAGTGTTTGTAATCACTCTGTTCCTCTCAGACAGACTGAACTGTTTATACACTGTGTTCAGATCCACAGTGAGCTGATGGGAATCTGATGGAGAGAAAACACATCAGAAACAGGAATTATGAATCTGTCTGATCTTTTAATGTATCTGAGCTCTTTGTGAATAAATGTTCAGTGTATCATCAGTGTCTCAGTACAGCTGATCAGATATCCTGTGCAAATTATCATTTACATGATCAATTATAAAACTCTTCTATCATGATTTATTTCTCCTTCTACAGGAAGAACATGAACACATTCAGTGAGTTTTTCTGCTTGTTTTCTAGTGACTCACATTGTAGGAAGTCGTTCCTGGTCTTGGGATTCATGTTGGTGAAAGTGACTGTGGAAATAAACAGACATGAACAGTGTGAAGAGAAATGACAAGATAAAATACATTCATTTCTGAGACATTTCTAATATGATGCTCTATAATATTAGATGATGGACTCATTTCAGAGCAGATTAATAATCTCCAGCGGCTTCATTTATAAAACACACACATCGGATTGATCCTAAATTCCATGGATTTCATCCTCCGTCATGTGTGTATAAACGCTTGTCCACGATGATGAGTCCGTATTTCTGAATCATCAAGAGATATTTGTGGCCGTTCTGTAGGAGGATTTGATGGACTTGAATTTAAGATCAGTTAATAACTGATTTAAAACTGGGATGCATTTTTGTGCAAATGGACGTTTTATCACATGACAATGACAAGATAAAATACATTCATTTATAAATCGTAGGAACATTTCAGAAACGGTTGTACTGTACGTTCAGATTTGGGATCTTTCTCCTACACACGTCTGTATAAACGAGGCGCAGGACTTTACCTCCGTCTGGGATCTTCTTGAGCTCCTCTTTGCAGAAATCCTCCAGTTTGTCTCTCAGCTGATGGACAGATTCTCTCACGCCATCAAAAGAGGAGAGAGAATAGAAGAAAACATCGGGTTCGTCTGTAGATTCAGGAGGTGCTGAGAGAGACTGGAAACTCTACAGAAAACAGAAATCAAAACTCATCATCTCCACACTTCAGCCAATAACCTGCACTATATCAGATCTGAGCGGCTCTTGTTGACTTGACTTCTCTTCAGTGACTCGCTTCAATCCAGCACTTTCACACAATCAGCACATTCTCCTCATATTCATCATTTAATGCTACAAACTCTAGTATTTAACACTTAATAATAATATCATTTAAATATATATATATATATATATATATATATATATATATATATATATATATATATATATAATATATATATATATATATATATATATATATACCTAAGAGCAGATTGAATGTAATGCTTTCAGACACTTAATTATTTTTAAAATCATAATTACAATAATTATTTTAATTAAATGAATGTCTTGTAGTCTAAATTTATATTAAATGCAATTAGCTAATATTTAGAGAGCTTTTAGACCAACTTAAGTAGGATTTAAGTACTTATATTATCTAAAGTTACTGCTGAATGAACGACATACATTTATGATAAACTAAAATATACTCAATGTAATTTCAATTGAATTAAAAAAAAAATGTATCATTATCAACACTGTTAGACCTTACCGGGTTTTTTTACAGTAAAATACTGGCAACACTGTTGTCAGTTCTTTACTGTAATCTACAGTATGTTACTGTAAAAGTGCACTAAAACTCGAGTTAACTAATTTCACTTACAGAAACCGACTACCTAAATTGACAAACTGTCATTTAAAATGTATTAACTAAAATGTATAAAGCATTACTAACATGAGCAAAGTATTACTGTGAACTTATATCATTTGAATCCACAACTTTTGCAAATAAAGAGATTCCCACTGGACCAGCAGCTACACAGTCACCGCCTGTTAAATAAAGCAACACGCAGCAAATCATCAATGTTTGTAGATCTTCTCCTGGACTGAAGCACAGGCTCTACTCTTCTGCACAATGGTGACTCAAAAAACTAGATTTTACAGTAAACTGCTGGCAACAGTGTTGCCAGTATAAACCTGTTTTATAACTTACAGTATATTACTGTTAAAATACATTTTGTGGGTGTGACTTTTTTTATCTTACACTGTTAACCCTTTCAACCCCACAGGATAATCCACACTACAAAGAGTAAAAGTAACATTGAGACAGTGTTGCAGTGAGATAATTAAGAGAATATGTAAGTGGTTGTTGAGCATTAGTGATGAACACCTGCTGTTAGAACAGAAAATAGAGAAACACAAGACCTACAACTGACTTCCAGCCATTACACATCATTACACTTATTATTAACCAGTATGACTTTATTTCTGGCATACATCTACAGAAGTTGTTATTAAGATGTTTAATTAAAAATGTTTGGTTTGAAGTTACCATTATAGAGATCAGTGCTTGCTTTAGTTGGGTTGCTGATGCTAAAACATTAGTTTTTTCTTCACTGCTTGGATTTTGATCTTCTTCAGAAGACCTGATTACACAAATAGTGATTTCATGTTGCAAGTTCACAGATATATGATAAATATGAAATACCCATAAATTCAAATAACATCTGCAGGAAAAACCAGATAATCAAACAAGTCCAAGATAATTATGACATCATCACAAAAAGTCAAAAACACCTGATCATCTTCCTCTTGACTTTTTCTTGCCATAACAAATGTGTATTATAAACTCACTCTTGCAGCAGCCAGAGAGAAATTAATGGCATGAAGTCAAGGGACAAGAGACCAACTAAAGCAAATACTGATCTCCATCATGGTGACAAAATGTTTTATTATTAACTAAATCTCTGTTAATTCTCAACAAGAACTTTTGTACATGTATGAAAGAAATAATTGTAAACTGGTTTGTAAACTGGTTTCACACTCAGTGTTGCTGGAAGTCAACTGTAGTTCTTGTGTTTCTCTTTTTTCAGTTCTTGTTTCTCTGTCCTTCAGTGATTCTGCTTATCAGGTGTTCATCAGTGTCTCAATTCACTCACTTCTTTTCATTCACTTTGTCAAGGGGACTATATATATATATATATTAGTGAACTAATGTAGGGAATAGTGAATGAGGGTATAGTGTGATTGGGAAAACAGCCTCTGAGTGTCGATTTTGAGCACTGTTAATTCACAGTATATTCCTGTAGGCTATTTTTGTTTTATACGGTATATTACTGTTTTAATGGAAAATGGTATGATATTGTCAGAATTTGGCCTTTTTTTACAGCAAGGGTTAACAGTGAATATTATCAACTTTGAAGATCACCTGACCCAATTTTGGTGCCAATTACTGAAATTATTTTAGTAGAAATAAAAGATTTCATTAAAAAGAGGATGAAAAATCTAGTTGGCTGGATATTGATATCATCAAGTTCACTGATTTCATCAAGACAGAAGAAACCAGAAGGAAAAATGAGTTAATATTTAATGGTAAATTTCCCAGGGCTTTGAGTGTGTCTCTTTAAACAGAAGATGATCAGATGAGAGTCTGACTGATGATTATATGATAACACAACACTTGACTGAATCTGACTGAATTCCTGACAACATCTCAGTCAACGGCTCATTCTGCTCTCATGAAATGTTTCTCTGTCATAGCAGGATCTTGCTCAAGTCCACTATGATCCTGTTCTTCTAGATCTCTGTTACCTGCAGGAACTGGATGTGATCTTGTGTATGTGAAAGCTGCTCCAGCTCAGCGTCTCTCCTCCTCAGATCATCGATCTCCTGCTCCAGTCGCTCCAGTCGTCCTTCAGCTCGACTCACTGCAGTCTTTTCCTGATCTCTGATCCGCTGTGTGACCTCAGAGCGGCTTCTCTCAATGGAGCGGATGATCTCAGTGAAGATCTTCTCACTGTCCTCCACTGCTGTCTGTGCAGAGCGCTGTTACACACACATCACAATCACACAGTGGCTTCAGCACGACTGACAGAGTCCAAACTGAGACGTCTCAAACTTCTCTTCTTCTCCAGACTCACCTTATGAGACTCCACAGCCTCTCTCAGATGCTGAAGATCTTTCTGTCTCTGCTGGATTCTCTGACGGATCTTCATCTGCGTCTCCTTCAGCTGTTTCTGGAGGACAAACCAATAACAGGGAATGACACATAAAACTACTGTCATACAAACATTAAAGTTACATGAATCCAGAGTTGGTGAAGTGGTTAAAGATCTTGCATGGTAAGTTTTTACTGTCGGGTTCAAACCACAGATTCATGGTTTCCTGAAATGAATGTCAGCAGTATTTCATCAGTGCCTAGTTTTATATCATTAGTATCATCATTTACTCTCCCTCATGTCGCTCCAAACCTGTATGACTTTCTGTCTATTGTGAGAAACAACCGAAGATATTTAGAAGAATGTCTCAGCGGTTTACAGAGGCCAAATAAAATATGGTGACATGTCAATAACATCAAACCTCATTGGTTCTTTCATGTCACAGTCACATGACTAAACACCATGATGTCATGACACAAACACCAGTGAAGTTTGATGTTTTTGATGTCATCATATTTGATTTGGGCTCCACATACATGAGTTTATCAATGATTTGATTTGTGAATAAAAATTTGGCTCTTTTAAAAGTAGCATATTTTAAAGACTGCACTTATTTTGGAAATGATATACTTTAAAAGAATATAATTGTGAAATAAGTGTGAACTGAACACAATGTTTTCAGACACGACGTAATTGCATGTTGCTATTAAATGAAAATGTATTATAGTTTAACTGTAAATATAAAGCAATTAGCTGAACTTAAGAGTGACTTTTTGACCCACTTAAATAAGATTTAAGTATATAATGTCATTTCATAATTCTATTGAGTTAAATTGAAATATTAAATATTATTAAAATGTACTTTAAAGTAAAACTTAATTTTACACTATAAAAAAGTGTACTTTACAAAGTGTACTTATGAAACAGTCATGAAAGTTGTTTCTCTTTAAGTGCACTTAAGTGGCCTTTCATTTCATTAATATTATATTGTCTGCAAGTACAGTTTTTTTTTATGTATATTTAATTTGAAATAGTCAATACACTTAAGTGTACTTCTTTCTTTAACCACTAGTTGTTTAGATTATTTTTTTACTTTTCTCCTTTTTGGAGCTTGAAACTTTGACTTACAATGTATAAACTAAAATAGACTAAAATAGATGAGACGTTAAAATCTCGTCTATTTTAAATGTCATCTTTTATATTTCACAGAAGAAACTCAGTCAAACCGGTTTGGAACAACATGAGTAAATGAGTGAGTGAATAAAGACACTTTCATTTCTGTGTGATCAATCCCTCTCAGTTCATACCTGTGTCTCTGTCCTCTGTGCTGCAGTTGATACAGTGTTGTGGTTTTTATGTTCACTCTCCTTACACCACACACAGATGCACTGTTGATCAGTGATACAGAACATTTCTAGCTCTTTATCATGTGTACGGCAGATCATGTCCTGCAAGCGTCCAGTGGCATCAATCACTTTGTGTGGCTTACGAGAGTGAAATTCCTCATGACGGTCAAAATGAGTTTGACAGTAAGATTCCTGACACACCAGACAGGACTTGACGGCTTTGTATTTTCTTCCAGTACAGACGTCACACTCCACGTCTCCAGCTCCAGCGTAACAGTCAGCAGGAAGTTTAGTCTTCTTCAGTTTCTCCACCAGTTCAGCCAGAATGGTGTTTTTAGCTAAAGCAGGTCTTGGACTGAAGGTCTGTCTGCACTGAGGGCAGCTGTAGACTCTCTTCTCATCCTCCTGATCCCAGCAGTCTGTAATACAGATCTTACAGTAACTGTGTCCACAGGGAATAGCCACTGGATCCTTCAGGAGATCCAGACACACTGGACACGTGAACTCATCCTGAGAAAATCTGGCTTCTGCCATTTTACTGCATGAATACAGAGAGACACAAACACACAACAGCTCAACAATACTTCAGTTACTGTTTCTCTGAACTGAGGAGTTTAAATGGTTTCCTGCTTCTGTGTTTGAGTGACGTCTGTAAAGCAGCTTCCTCGTTCATGGTGAAGAAGAGTCACTTTACTGCTGTGTTTATGTGCCCTATAGTGGAGTCAAAAAACATCGTAATTATGAGTTCCAAACACATGAATAACAGAGAGAAGTTTTATTTATGAATAACAAATTACACTGTTTTCTCAACTCTGCATCATGTTCCTCCTTCACAGAATCTACAGCTGAACTCATTTAGCATGTTGACTGCTGTGATAAATGCAACATCCTGTAGTTCTAATAGGCTGATGAAGTGCCCTTTTTCTCATCAGGAAAATGTATTAAATGAGCTGTATGTAACAAATGTATTTCAATTAATCATAAAATGGCCCTGATATGTCACTAGACATTAAGAAATAATGTTCATTTCAAATACTTATATCACTGACAACAGTAGTACAGCCAGGATATTGTCATTTTAAAAGTGAAGTTGCAGCCCTCAACTGATGTTGATGTTGTCATCTTGTGTTTTGACCTGATGCTCCACCCTCCACCTATCTACCAATCACAAAGTCAGTAGTGTTTCGGCATCCGGGTTGCCAGCTCTGCTCTAGTTACCACAGCTACGTAGCAGCCTACGTTCCTGCTGGATCCTGCAGCCTATCTGGCAACCTTGAGTCTGGGGGGAGGGGGAGGGGATACACCAATTTGAAAGTGATTGCAGTACCAGTTTTGGCCACAATCTTACATACGGCTCCTTTAAACAATATGTAAAATGTATAAAATTGTTGTGATTATTTTGTGTGTGCTGTTTGTCATTTTGAACAGTTGCCAAAACTGGCAAAACCTGTACGAAGGGGTTTTCAAAGATTATTTTTATTTCCTGCAGTAGAGATGAAACAAAATACAGCAGAATTCAGACCTGCTGAGCAGCATAACATATGGTTATGCCAAAGGCCTTTGACTGTACAAAACAAAACAAAACAAAAAAATCTGACACACACACACACACACACACACACACACACACACACACACACACACACACTGTAAAACCGAACAAGTTCAGCTAATTCACTTAATTTGAGGACACTGATTACCTTCAGTTAAACCAATAGTTATGAGTACTCTGAACTTATTTTAATCAGGTCCACTAAAAACAAGTATATTTGAAGACTTCAGATGCAAAAGCCTCTAAACGCCATCTGAAATTTTCTTCTAAAATGAGCATTTTTATCAAGCTTGTATATTTAAGTTCAGTAATTTACTTTAATGACAATTAATTAGTCATTTTCATTGCCATTAAAGTGAAATAACTGAACATAAATATACAAGCTTGATAAAAATGCTCATTCTAGAAGAAAATTTCAGATGGCACTTGAAGTCTTAATTTCTTAATATACACAGTAAAAACTCCAGTGTTAAATAAACTCTGGCACACGTGCACATGATGGCCCTTGGGCGGACCGCTCCTGTTTGCCAGATCTGGGCCACAAGCAGGTCATTGCAATGCCACATGTCAGCCAAGAGCAAAGAAAAATCTCGCCCAGAATGGAACCAGACCGCCCATCCAAACTGTGTGCTAATTGTCAATCATATTTGACGGTAGTGGTCCTGACAAATAGGGGCGGGTAATTGCGAACGGTCAATTGTACTGCTTTGAACCTGATATGAATATGATTAACTGACTGAAGGTCTATAGCATGTCACATGACAGGCATTGTTTAATCACCGTAGTTTAGTGAGGTGTTGAAAAGAAAGCAATGAAACACAAAGCCTGTGTGGAATGACAGATATAATGCAGCGACTGAACATGAGGGAGCTAATCTGATTAATGTCTACAAACAGAAAAGACATTATAACAAGCATTATTAGGGCAGTGTATTTACAACTACTTACCAACATCTGGCACACGTGAACTGATGCCAAATATCGCGATGTGTTTAGAATGAGACTTCTTCAGCGCGATTTCCTACTGATAAAATTTGCGTCTGTTGTTGAGGCACAAGTTTCCCATTGAAAGCAATGGACTTCATAATTCATCCACAGAGTGACGCCTTTGGCATGCTTCAGTTTTTGACGCTTTGGGAGTGAGAATGGGTTGAAATTTGACGTCTGAGTGATGTTGGAGTCCACATCTAATAACATTTCTAGCTGGGGTGATTCACATTGTGGCCATAAAATGAGCACACACTGAGTGCACTTGTGAGATTACACCTTCGCTCACTGTGAACTCACATTGTGATCATATGGAGAGATCACTGTGATATCAATGTGTTGACTGGGTAAAATACTGCACAAAATAGACAGAAAAACACAATCCTTAGAATACTTAGAAATGTATATTTATGAGTTCAAGATCTTCTATAATAGAGTGCAACAGTGTCCATCCACTTTGACTGCAGCCTTGATATTATGACTCCCCAAAACATTCAAGGGCCTGATATATTTGCTATTTTTCAAACGAATTGCCAAAAGTTCAGCTATTAAAATAAATACGGACTTGTCGAAACCCCTTGTCTAATACCTCTGTTAACACTTCCATCTAAAAAGAACCGAAAAAACTGGTTCAACCAGAGTGAGTTGATAATAGCCTGATGCATTTAGATTAAAATAAAAGATTTAAACTGACTGTTATAACATTGCTGGATCTCATGCTGCAGTAACACATGGTTTGTGATGTGAATATATTAGTGGATCAACACAACTGATAGATTCCAAAGACATCAGTGAAACTTTCTTCCGTAACTTATTTTATGATGATTATAAACCCATCAACAGGTAACCATCACCTGATCTCATTTCACTTTAGCTTTCTTTGCTGCTGCAAATGTGTTTGACAAACACACTATCATAGTTGCCAAAAAAAAAAAAAATACATACGATATAATAAGAGTTAAGAGCCCAACTAATGGAAAAAATAATCACTGTTATGGTGACTTCAAATGAAACACATTAGAGTTAAACCTCTGTTAATTCTCAATAAAAACTTCTGTAGCCAGTGAAGCTGTAATGATGTTTGTGGAGTTGTTTAATCCTCCTCTGCTGAGATCTTCACAGATTTAATGTCTTCTTTTATCTTCAGTGGATTTCATCTAAAGCTGTGTCTGAAGTCAGTTGTAGTTCTTGTGTTTCTCTATATTGACATTCCCAGAATTCCCTGCGTGACACTTCACATTTGATGTTATTTCAGTTAAACAGTTATGTTTCTTCTTAGTTTTTGTTATCAGTTATGTATATTTTGGGTTTATATTACATTATATATTGTTTAATGAATGTTTATGGCATTATTTGGAGTCATGATGGTGTTTTGTATTTATGTGTATGATACTGTGCACCTATATATATATATATATATATATATATATATATATATATATATATATATGTATGTATAGATAGGTATATATAGGTATATATATAAAACTAATGGTTTGAATCATAATGTGTTTTTTTTTATTTTTTACCGCCTGTATTATTATGGTGGTTATCATTACAAAGCTATAAAGCAGATTTTAATAGTTTGGTGAAAATGAATAATAATATTTATCGTCTAATGAAACATAAGAGTTGTCCCGTAAAAACTAAAAGTTTGCTACTGTATTTTAATGGTAAATTACTGGGAACCACAGCTGATGTTTTGAAGCAGACAGACTGGCTAAACCGACTGTCTGCTAGCGGCCTCGCGTCACCCAGGTCAGATAAATCCCATCACATAGAGCCTCTTTCACCTAGCTATCATCATATAGAGACTGTGTCTGTTCCCCGAATTTGGAAATCCAAAAAAACGTTTAAACCCATCTAAGATTAAAAATTTAATTGATGTTCAACAAATAAAAAACATCTATAATACAGACGAGCAAATGCTAAAGCTTGGGTTGCTGAATATTCGATCGCTTACTTCAAAAGCACTCATTGTTAATTATATGATTTCAGATAATAACCTAGATGTGCTGTGTTTGACAGAAACCTGGCTAAAACCAAACGATTACATTACTTTAAATGAGTCCACCCCGCAAGATTACTGTTATAAACATGAGCCTCGTCTGAAACACAAAGGGGGAGGTGTTGCTGTAATTTATAGTAATATTTTCAAAACCACTAAGAAATCAAGTTTTAAATATAATTCTTTTGAAGTGTTAGTACTTAATGTAAAAATATATAGTATAAATGATAAATCACGTTTGAGATTTGTGCTGGCTACTGTATACAGGCCACCAGGGCACCATGTAGACTTTATCAAAGAATTTGCGGACTTTCTATCAGAGTCCTGGCTGCAGATAAAGTACTAATTGTTGGTGATTTTAATATACACATCGATAATGAAAAAGATGCATTGGGATTGGCATTTAAAGACATTGTAAACTCAGTTGGAGTTAGACAACACGTGTCAAGACCTACTCATCGTCGTAATCATACTCTAGATCTAATATTATCTCATGGAATAGATGTTGATGCCGTTGAAATTCTGCAGCAGAGCGATGACATCTCATCACTATCTAGTCTCGTGTAAATTACATTTAGCCAAGGCTGCAAAGCCGACTCCGTGTTTCAAATATGTTAGACCTATCACTTCTGCCACTAAAGATTGCTTTATTAATAATCTTCCTGATCAGTTTCATCATCTTAGCATCCCAGATAGCTTAGAAGAACTCAATATTGCAACAGAAACGTTTAACTCTCTCTTTTCCAGCACTTTAGACACAGTTGCTCCACAGCAAAATCCCCAGAGTAAAATTAACTCTGTTCAGAGAACATTTGGTCCCTCTTACATGTTTTGGTAAAAGCTGTTACAAAAACCATAAACACTCAAAAATATAAGCTAGAGTCAAACTGCCCAACTAAAGGAAACATTCATCACGATAATGGTGATCATACATTTTCAATAAATCGTCAACATCTAAACCTCAATGCTCAATACGAACTTCTGTAAACGTATGACAGAAATAAAGTTAGTCTGGTTAGTAATAAGTGAAGCTGGTAATGCTGTTTATGGAGTTGTTTAATCCTCCTCTGCTGAGAACTTGTTAACAGCAGGTGTTCATCATTAATGCCCAATCATCACTTAATTAATCACTTAAGTATCTCATTAACTTTTACTCTGTTTCAGAGTTATTTTAACTCTCTGTAGAGAGGGACCAAATGTTCTCTGAACAGAGTTAATTTTACTCTGGGGATTTTGCTGTGTCCGTATGAAGGACTAAAAATGACAGAACGAAAAATAAATAAATAAATAAATAAATAAAAGTAGAAATAAATAAATAAATGCAGAAATAATAGTGAAAATAAATACATTTTGGTAATATAAATGGCTATTTCTGTATTTTTACATGTATTTATTTATTTATTTATGCATTTCTATATGTATTTATTTATGTATTTATACATTTATTTATATATTTATGTATTTATATATTTATTTATTTATATATTTATATATGTATTTATTTATACATTCATTTATTCCTACATTTATTTATTTCTATATTTCCACATTTCTACATTTATTTATTTCTGTATTTCCACATTTCTACATTTATTTATTTCTGTATTTCCACATTTCTACATTTATTTTTCCCTGCGCATGTATGCTAATTGACCAATGGCTAACCACGCCCCCTCCACTCACTCAGTCAACATTCGGTAACAGGCGCTTTGGCAGCTGTCACAGTAGGAGACATTTCACAGGAGGCAATTGATGATTTTTTGGAGACAGAAAGATTATATATCATCTCAATGTCACCAAAAGGGCCTTAAATATGCATTGGAGGGTTATATTAATCATTTTATTGTTGAGAAGGTCGATAAGCTTCAGCTCCAGAACAAAGATTTACAGTTCACAGTGTAAACGTCATAGTTTGGTGCTATTTCGCTTCAAACGCTCGCTTTATACGCGCGTCCTATTCGCTTTGGATTCAAAATGTTCAAGCGTCGAACTAGACACGGATACGCGCGAATTTGACGCTCTATTCGCGTTTGGTGGGAGCGCAGAATAATAAACAGGCTGCGATGTCAAGATTGCATTGCTGGAATGTGTGTGTGTGTGTGTGTGTCAGAGAGCGGGCGCCGGGGCGCGATCGAACAGTGGAAACATAAAAACATACTCCATTTTGTTCATACAGGACATAATTAAAACTGCAAAGTGTTTAGCCTACTTATATTTGTGTAAAACACAACATTGTGCTTTTGTCAAACTGTAAACTCTTGTCAAACTGTAACCTACAACTGTCACCCAACCAAAATCACACACACACGCTGTTTAAAAACCAAAATGACAAGAAAAAAACATAAAAACGAATGAAAACTGATAACCGCAATGCATTGCAATGGACGAGGAAGCAGAGAATGTCCAAGTGTATTGGGTTAGCTATGCGTACTGTGATTGGCTCATTGCGTTTGGGGGCGTGGCTTAGCCATTGGTCAATTAGCATACATGCGCAGGGAAAAATAAATGTATAAATGTGGAAATACAGAAATAAATAAATGTAGAAATGTGGAAATACAGAAATAAATAAATGTAGAAATGTGGAAATACAGAAATAAATAAATGTAGGAATAAATAAATGTATAAATAAATACATATATAGATATATAAATAAATAAATATATAAATACATAAATATATAAATATATGTATAAATACATAAATAAATACATATAGAAATGCATAAATAAATAAACCAATTCATGTAAAAATACAGAAATAGCCATTTATATTACCAAAATGTATTTATTTTTACTATTATTTCTGCATTTATTTATTTATTTCTACTTTTATTTATTTATTTATTTATTTTTCGTTCTGTCATTTTTAGTCCTTCATAGCTCCGTTGCGCTTAAAGAAGATTAAAGAAAATAGTTCAACGCCGTGGTACAACGAGCACACTCAGAGAGTTAAGAGAGCAGCCAGAAAAATGGAACGCAACTGGAAGAAAACAAAACTAGAGGTATTTCGCATTTCATGGAAAGAGAGCTCAATTACTTACAGAGAGGCTTTAAAAGCTGCTAGATCTGCTTATTTTTCAACCCTATTAGAAGAAAATAAACATAATCCTAGGTATTTATTTGAAACAGTGGCTAAACTAACGAAAAAGAAAGCTTCAAACACAGAAGTTTCCAAGCAACACAGCAGTAATGACTTTATGAACTTCTTCACTTATAAGATTGATAATATCAGGGACAAAAATTATAACTATGCAACTGTCTACTACAGTATCACATCAGGCAGTGCATTGTAGTCTCCATGAGGAAAAAAAATGATTAATTCGTTGCTATAGAAGAGGAAGAATTTACTAAACTCGTTAAATCATCTAAATCAACAACATGTATGTTAGACCCTATACCGACTAAGCTACTGAAAGAAATACTTCCAGAGGTCCTAGATCCTCTTCTTAATATCATTAATTCATCTTTGCCTCTAGGATACGTAGCAAAAAACTTTAAGATGGCTATGATTAAACCGCTTGTTAAAAAAAAAGCAACTTGATCCTTCAGAATTAGTCAATTACAGGCCGATCTCGAATCTACCTTTTCTGTCAAAGATACTAGAAAAGGCAGTATCCTCACAACTATGTTCCTTTCTAGAAAGAAATAGGGCTGGGCGATTTAAATCGCGATATTGTTATGCGCATCTCGTCAGTAAAGCCGGTTCCTTGATTAGTAGTAAATCACCATCACCTGCTTTCAGATGAAGCGGCATTTAGGGCTGAGGAGATAATTAAGTGATTAATTTAGTGATGATTGAGCATTATTGAAGACACCTGATGTTAACAAGCAGAATCACTGAAGAAGAAAAGCACAAATTGTAAGTTACCATTAAGGTGAAGGGTGTTTGCTTTAGTTGGGCTCTAGACCATTATATGTTTACCTTAATATTTACTGTCGTTTGTCTGCTGTTATTGATTAATAACAGTTAAATGAACAAAGTAAAATGTTATCTTATAGTGTTGGTTATGTTTTGACATAATCACGCTGTGATCTGAAAAGTGAAACATATTAAGATAGTTTGGTTTAACTTGTTAGCAGCGGCTTAGTGAATCTTCAGCCTATGATTATCAGTACTTTACTTACAATTCAAAATATTTAATAAACATTGTTCTGATCAAAAAGACATTCAGACATATTCATTTAAAACACAGACATCAATAATCAGCCTGTGAATCTCAACAATGGTGGCAATAATAAAGCATGTTGCAGTGGCTGCCACCAATCACAACTCATTAATGGCTCCCATCATGCATTGCGGTATGAATAAATTAAGATCTGATTTGTCTATGTAATTTACTTTTCCTCATTGAATATTCTGCTCACCATTGTTGAGATGCATAGACTGAATCTTGACAACTGTGTCTGCCTAAAAGAATGATTTTTTTTTTAAAACAACTTTTTAAGAAATCCTTTATATTATATCAAAAGCTCTGGCCATTTATTCAGATTCACAGTTATGCTATAACCAACAACATAAATCGAAGTTAGAAAGAAGGATTTTAATGAGTTCAGTGATCAAGTTCAAATGATGATTGTCATAATAAAATCAATACCATCAGATCACTTTTTATTCTTTGTTCAACTGGCAGTTTTAACTCAGATACAACCGCCAAACAAAATCTAAAGTACACATAAAAGGGTCAGAGCCCAACTAAAGCAACTACCCATCACAATAATGGTAACTTACAATTTGCGATTTTCTCCTTCAGCGATTCTACTTGTTAACATCAGGTGTCTTCAATAATGTTCAATCTTCACTAAATTAATCACTTAATAATCTCATTAACTTCAACACTCTTGAGTGTGGACTCATACACTCCCAGGAGTGTTCATTTAACACTGGAGTTTTTGCTGTGTACAACGAGCCGTAGTTAACTGACAAGCTGAGCCATATCGCATTAAATATCGCTGGCGATACGTCCGCGATATTAATGCGATATGGCTCAGCTTGTCAGTTAACTACGGCTCTTTGTAGTAAATGCCGCTCCATCTGAAAGCAGGTGATGGTGATTTACTACTAATCAAGGAACCGGCTTTACTGATGAGATGCGCATAACAATATCGCGATTTAAATCGCTCAGCCCTAGAAAGAAATGATATCTGCGAGGATTTTCAGTCCGGATTTAGACCGTACCATAGTACCGAGACAGCTCTCGTTAGAGTCACAAATGATTTGCTCTTATCATCCGATCGTGGTTGTATCTCTCTATTAGTGTTACTTGATCTTAGTGCTGCGTTTGACACCATTGACCACAACATTCTTTTAAATAGACTAGAAAACTATGTTGGCATTAGTGGAATTGCACTAGCATGGTTTAAATCATACTTATCTGACCGTTATCAATTTGTAGCAGTAAATGAAGAGATGTCTCATCGATCACAGGTTCAGTATGGTGTACCACAAGGCTCAGTACTAGGACCGCTGCTGTTCACTCTGTACATGCTACCATTAGGAGATATCATTAGGAAACATGGAATTAACTTCCACTGTTATGCCGACGATACTCAGCTCTATATTTCGAAAACTTACCAATTCACCAAATTAACAGAATGCATAGCTGATATAAAAATTTTTGATGTAATTTCCTACTTCTAAATTCTGAAAAAACAGAGATTCTAATTATTGGACAAAAAAACTTCCTCACGTAATAATCTAGAATACTGTCTAACACTTGATGGCTGCTCTGTTAAGTCTTCGTCGTTGGTTAGGAACCTGGGTGTGCTCTTTGATACCAATCTTTCATTTGAAAGTCACGTGTCTAGTATCTGTAAAACCACATTTTTCCATCTTAAAAATATATCTAAATTACGTCATATGCTCTTATTGACAAATGCAGAACAATTAGTTCTACCAGAAAGACTCGGTAGAATTATTTCAATAAACCATACATTTATTGACAGCTCAGCAAGCTGATAATATACAAAGTCATTTGGCGTAGGCCCCGTCCGTAGTGCATAATCCGAGGGTATCGGATCTGCAATTCCTGCCTGAAGACGAAGGCAGGGGCGCAGCCGACCCCCCCGGGAGGTATGGACAGGACCATCCTGGTGGTGGTGGGGAGGATGGGGGTAATCGTCGCTTCAGTATCTGCGAACTCAATCATGCACTTTTAAAAATGTTCGTAATTTTAACAGTAAAAAACTGTAAAAAAGCAACGGAAAAAAAATGTTAATTCCTTAACGGTATGTACCCTTACTATATACAGTGAAAAACTGTAATAGCTCTCACGGGACATTTCATGTAATTGTACACTGTTAGACCTTACCGGGTTTTTTACAGTAAAATACTGGCAACACTGTTGCCAGTAATTTACTGTAATCTACAGTATGTTACTGTAAAAATGCACTAAAACTCGAGTTAACTAATTTCACTTGCAGAAGCCGACTGTCTTAAATTGACCAACTGTCATTTAAATGTATTAACTAAAATTTATAATGCATGAATAAAGTGAGCAAAGTATTACTGTGAACTTATTTCATTTGAAACCACAAAAAATTTTTGGTAAATAAAGAGATTTCCACTGGATCAGCAACTACCCAGTCACTGCATGTTAAATAAAGCAACATGCAGCAAATCATCAATGTTACTAGATCTTCTCCTGGACTGAAGCACAGGCTCTACTCTTCTGCACAACGGTGACCCAAAAAACAAGATTTTACAGTAAAATACTGGCAACAGTGTTGCCAGTATAAACCTGTTTTATAACTTACAGTTTATTACTGTTAAAATACATTTTGTGGGTGTGTCTTTTTATCTTACACTGTTAACCCTTTCAACCCCACAGGGAAATCCACACTACAAAGAGTAAAAAGTAACACTGACGCAGTGTTGCAGTGAGATAATTAAGGGAATATGTAAGTGATTGTTGAGCATTAGTGATGAACACCTGCTGTTAGAACAGAAAATAGAGAAACACAAGAACTACAACTGACTTCCAGCCATTACACATTATTACACTTAGTATTAACCAGTATGACTTTATTTCTGTCATACATCTACAGAAGTTGTTGTTGAGATGTTTAATTGAAAATGTTTGGTTTGAAGTTACCATTATAGAGATCAGTGCTTGCTTTAGTTGGGATGCTGATGCTAAAACATTAGTGTTTCTTTTGCTGCTTGAGTTGTGTTTTTGTGCAAGTCACACTTGTGCACACACACAGTTTATGAATGATTGCGGTTATGTTGATTATGGTGATAAAATCATCATATTGCCAGTTCATTCACAAAGGAATTCATTCCTATTCATTCAGAGTTTTATCTTCAATCAAAAGTGTTACATTACCACCACTGTGAAACCACAGCAATAAATTACAATTACTTATTTGTTTAACACATCATGCATAAACCAAAAAAAACAGAGTTATGCTGTCTTTTAGAAACACAGAGATATCACAATTTAGCACATGAATCTCAACAATGGTGGCAATATTTTTTTATTATTCATGCAGCAGTGCATGCTGGGAGTTTTATACTATCCTGGAACCCAGCATGCATTGCGACATGAAACTTTTGATTGTCACCATTGTTGAGATTCATATGCTGATTGTTGATGTCTGTGTGTGTCTGAGTCAAACGGGAGTTAAACACGTTTTAATGCACTATATGGTTACAATATTGTTCAGAAGGTATATAATATTGTTTCTGATTACAGAAATGTTGATTTCATGTTGTAGATTCGCAATTAAATATGCTAAATATGAAATACCCATAAATTCAAAGAATATATACAGGAAAGATCTGAAAATCAGACATGTCCAGGATGATTGTTAAACAATCACAAAAGCCAAAAATAACTAATCATCTTCCTCTTCACTTTTTCTTGCCACAACAAATGTGTTTTATAAACTCACTGTTACAGCAGTCAGAGAGAGATGAATGGTAAGCAGGCAAGGGACAAGAGACCAACTAAAGCAAATACTGATCTCCATCATGGTGACAACAAACTTTATTATTAACTAAATCTCTGTTAATTCTCAACAAGAACTTTTGTACATGTATGAAAGAAATAATCATAAACTAGTTTGTAATCTGGTTTCACACTCAGTGTTACTGGAAGTCAGTTGTAGTTCTTGTGTTTTTTCTTTTTTCTGTTCTTTTTTCTCTGTCCTTCAGTGATTCTGCTTATCAGGTGTTCATCAGTGTCTCAATTCACTCTCTTCTTTTCATTCACTCTGTCAAGGGGACTATATTAGTGAACTAATGTAGGGAATAGTGAATGAGGGTATAGGGTGTGATTGTGAAAACAGCCTTTGAGTGTCGATTTTGAGCACTGTTCATTTACAGTATATTCCTGTAGGCTATTTTTGTTTTCTACGGTATATTACTGTTTTAATGGAAAATGGTATGATACTGTCTGAATTACGCCTTTTTTTACAGCAAGGGTTAACAGTGTACATTAATATACTGTTAAATGTACGGATTTTGGAAGTACACTGTAAAAAAAAAACTTACCGTTGCATTTACCGTACCTTACCGTAAAAAATACGGTAGCAAATGTTTACTAATTTTACAAAGTTTTACATCATCGAACTAAAAATTACGGTGAAAAACTGCCAGCTGGTTGCCAGTACTTTATCGTAAAAAATACGGTATAAATATTTATGTTTTACGGCATTGAACTAAAGTTTACGGTAAAAAACTGGCAGCTGGTTGAAAGCGATTTACCGTAAAAAATACGGTAGAAATATTTTAGGTTTTACGGCAGTGATCTAAATATTACGGAAAAAAACTGGCAGCTGTGGTTGCCAGTACTTTACCGTAAAAAATACGGTAGAATTGTTTTTGCTTTTACGACACTAAACTAAAGTTTATACGGTAAAATACGGTAGTAATATTTTAGGTTTTATGGCATTGAACATTGAACTGAACTTTTATATAAAAAATAAAAAATAAAAACCTGCCAGCTGTGGTTTCCTGTAATCTAATTATTTAGAATTACCAGAGGTTTAGACGTTGATGTTTTATTGAAAATAATAAAGTTTGAAGTTACCATTATGGAGATGAGTGTTTGCTTTAGTTGGCCTCTCTGACTTTTTAACTTCAGATGTACTCTGACTGCCTTTACTGTGTGGTTATATAACACAAATGTTATGGCATGAAAATCAGAGAAAAAAATGTGACCAGGTGATGATGGCAGGTTAATGATGAGAAAATCATCATATTGTGGCCTGATTCACTGACCTCATAAAGAGTCTTATCTCTCACTTTGAATGAAGTGATAATATTGATTATAATATTACAAATAAATTTTTCATATTATTTAGTATAATATTTATGTAAATGAGCAACAGATAATCTGAAGAACTTTAAAAATACATGGTGTAGAAAAAAGGTTTCTAAGTGATTAATTTAGTGATGATTAAGCATTATTGAAGACACCTGATGTTCTCCTGATGAACAAGCAGAATCACTGAAGAAGAAAATCACAAATTGTAAGTTACCATTAAGGTGATGGGTGTTTGCTTTAGTTGGGCTCTAGACCATTATATGTTTACTTTAATATTTACTGTTGTTTGTCTGCTGTTATTAATTTATAACAGTTAAATGAACAAAGTAAAATGTTATCTTATAGTGGTGGTTATGTTTTAACATAATCATGCTGTGATCTGAAAAAGGAAACTTATTGAGATAGTTTGGTTTAACTTGTTAGCAGCAGTTTAGTGAATCTTCAGCCTATGATTATCAGTACTTTATTTATAATCCAAAATATTTAATAAACATTGTTCTGATCAAAAGACTTTCAGATAAATTCATTTAAAACACAGACATCAATAATCAGCCTGTGAATCTCAACAATGGTGACAATAATAAAGCATGTTGCAGTGGCTGCCACCAATCACAACTCATTAATGGCTCCCATCATGCATTGCGGTATGAATAAATTATGATCTGAATTGTCTATGTAATTTACTTTTCCTAATTGAATATTCTGCTCCTCACCATTGTTGAGATGCATAGACTGAATTTTGACATCTGTGTGTGCCTAAAAGAATGATTTTTTTTAAACAACTTTTAAGAAATCCTTTATATTATATCAAAAAGTCTGGGCATTTATGCAGATTCACTAACCAACAACATAAATCGAAGTCAGAAAGAAGGATTTTAAAGAGTTCAGTGATATCTGTGTGTGCCATCATTGATTCACAACTGCCATCACACGATTCATTTTCTCTCTGATTTCCTAGACATAATCAACATGTCTTATAAACGCAGAGTTACAGCAGACAGAGAAAAACTAAAGTTAGAAAGTCAAGGGTCAAAACCCCAACTAAAGCAGTCACTGATCTCCATCATGGTTACTTCAAATGAAACAATAAATCATCAACATCTAAACCTCTGTTAATTCTCAAACAGAACTGTAGGCGTCTGACAGAAATAAAGTCAGTCTGGTTAGTAATAAGTGAAGCTGGTAATGCTGTTTGTGGAGTTGTTTAATCCTCCTCTGCTGAGATCTTCACAGATTTAATGTTTTTTATCTTCAGTTGATTTCATCTAAGGCTGTGGCTGAAGTCAGTTGTAGTTCTTGTGTTTCTGCTCGTTTTTTTTTTTCTGTTCCTGTTGTTTCTCTAAATGGACATTCCCAGAATTCCCTGTGTGACACTTCACATTTGATGCTATTTAATTTAAATAATTATGTTTTTTGGTTTATATTACATCATATCAGAGGTGGAAAGTCCAGGGGTCAGAAAGTAAAAGTCCTGCCATATATTTACTCCACCCATGAACTCACACAGCAAAAACTCCCGTGTCAAATGAACTTTCCTGGGAGTTTATTTGGCTCCAGACTCAAGAGTGTTAAAGTTAATGAGATAATTTAGTGATTGATGGAGTGATGATTGAGCATTATTGAAGACACCTGATGTTAACAAGCAGAATCACCAAAGGAGAAAATCTCTTTTTTCAAGTTGCCATTATGGTGATTAGCGTTGGCTTTAGTTGGGCTCTTGACACTTACACTGTTAACATTAAATGTTGTTTGGCTGTTGTATCTGAGTTATAACTCTCAGATGAACAAAGAGAAAAGCTGAACAGGTGGTGTTGGTTATGATTTGACATAATCATCATTTGACCTGACTCACAAAACTCATTTAGAGAGTTAGGTTTGCCTTGTTGATTACAGGAGCCTGTGATTCTAAAGTATACTATTTTCAGCATTTTCAATATAATTAAACAGATTTTTTAAAAGTTGTTCTGATCAAAAAACTTTAAAGAAGTATTGTATTTGGACACACAGACATCAATAATCAGCCTATGATTCTCAACAATGGTGACAATAATAAAGCATGTTGCAGTGCATTCTGGGTGCCACCAATCAAAACTCATTCATGGCTCCCATCATGCATTGCGGTATGAATAAATTATGATCTGAATTGTCTTAGTAATTTCCTTTTCCTAATTGAATATTCTTATTGTCACCATTGTTGAGATTCATACACTAATTCTTGATGTGTGTGTGTGCCTTAAAGAAAGATATTTTTATTTTATTTATATCAGAACAACTTTTAAGAAATCATTTGGATTAAACTGAAAAATCTGGATCTTATTCCGTTGAATCTCTGTGATGCTGTGATGATCAATATACATTTAAGTCAGAGATTAGGCTCTAAATGAGTTCAGTCATTCAGATAAAACAATGACCATGTCAAATCATAACCAACACCACCTGTTCAGCTTTTCTGTTTGATCATCTGACAGTTATAACTCAGACACAACAGCCAAACAACATTAAATGTTAACAGTTTACGTGTCAAGAGCCCAACTAAAGCCAACGCTTATCACCATAATGGCAACTTGAAAAAAGAGATTTTCTCCTTTGGTGATTCTGCTTGTTAACATCAGGTGTCTTCAATAATGCTCAATCATCACTCAATCAATCACTAATTTATCTCATTAACTTTAACACTCTTGAGTCTGGAGCCAAATAAACTCCCAGGAGAGTTCATTTAACACGGGAGTTTTTGCTGTGTGAGTTCATGGGTGGAGTAAATATATGGCAGGACTTTTACTTTCTGACCCCTGGACTTTCCACCTCTGCATCATATATTGTTTAATGAATGTTTATGGCATTATTTGGAGTCACGTGTGTATGTCACCATGATGGTGTTTTGTGTTTGTGTGTATGACACTGTGCACCTTCTCAATATTACCATGTACCTCAGTTTGTGAAAAACTAATGGTATACTTATATCATCGTGTTTTTTTGCCATTTGTGGTATTATGATGGTTTTCAGTATATTGCAAAGATATAAAGTAGACTTTAATACTTCAGTGAAATTTAATGATAACATTTATCGGTTTATGTAATATAACGGTTGTCCCATTAAAACTAAAAGGTTCCTACTGTATTTTTTATGGTAAAGTACTGGGAACCACAGCTGATGTTTTTTTTTTTGTGTTTGTGTGTATGACACTGTGCACCTTCTCAATATTACCATGTACCTCAGTTTGTGAAAAACTAATGGTATACTTATATCATCGTGTTTTTTTGCCATTTGTGGTATTATGATGGTTTTCAGTATATTGCAAAGATATAAAGTAGACTTTAATACTTCAGTGAAATTTAATGATAACATTTATCGGTTTATGTAATATAACGGTTGTCCCATGAAAACTAAAAGGTTCCTACTGTATTTTTTATGGTAAAGTACTGGGAACCACAGCTGATGTTTTTTTTTTTTACCACACATTTAAATCCTGCTGAAGGTTTTTTTTTTTTTTTTTTTTAAAGTAAGGTTGCTACCATATTTTTTACGGTAAAATACTGGCAACCAAGCTAACGTTTTTTACCGTAAATTTCACAGGGGTTTTTTTACATGGTGTTTTTTTCCCCGTAAATTTAAATCCCGTAAAACATAAAAGGTTGCTACCTTATTTTTTACTGTAAAATACTGGCAACCACAGCTGCCGTTTTTTTACCGTAAATTTCACGGGTTTTTTTTAACAGTGTGTGTAAGTACCGAGCTTTTATACAATGAGCCTACGAATATGATTGGATAGAAGTGAAGGCAATAGGTGACATAGTAATTGAGTCTTCCCGGCAGAACTTATGCTAAAGCTTTCATTTCATGCTTTCATGACATCAAGGCTAGATTATTGTAATGCTCTACTGGGTGGTTGCCCTGCACGCTTAAAGGAGAACTCCGGTCAATTTTAACATTGAGCTCATTTTTTTGTACATTTGGAGTGCTGTCAATACAGAGAACGACAAAAATCGGTGTTGCCTACACCGAGTTATTCTATTTTTAAAATTTGCACCCTGTTGACTTCAATGGGGCAAGTACTAAACCTGTTTTAAGCCTCTTAACATCCTTAATGTGTCATTACAAGTGCACAGAAAATGTGAGTGATTCCTTCAGAGTGAACACGAGTGAATCTGACTGCAGTAGATGTGAAAGAAATGTATAAAAATTATGTTATTTAAGCCAGCGCAAATACCTGTGTTTACATCCTGTTTTCGGGTGAAGTCCAAAGTAGTCGATTGCCGAGTTCACGCGCATAGGTTTAGTACCTATGATCACGCGCGTGAACTCGGCAATCAACTACTTTGGACTTTTTTTTCAATTTTGATGCATTTTTTTGGAGACTTTTATTTTATTTACCTTTAAATTACTAGATTTTATCAATAAATAATAAATGAATAGTAATTTAAGCACATTCATTCAACTTAAATTCAAAATAACTCAATTTCATGCCTAACCCTTTTAATTCAGCTCAAAATATCTTACATTGGGTGTCTTTGCCGACCTCTTGTGGAAAAGTAATAATATTTCATGACTCTTGCCACTAGATGGCCTTATAGCTCTATATATGGAGAAAATGAGCCGTTTCTGCTGGTTATTTCACAAAATAAAATCAAGGCCATATGCCTAACCAAGTTTTGTTCCAAATTTTAATATTAAACCCGCTAAATAGATTTAAAGTGGCATTTTCATAGTAACTCTCTGTCCAGTTATGAAATGGTTTGCACAGGTATTTTGAATGATACCTAATTTATAATGATTACTAAGATATCTGATTTAGGAAAAGTGCAATTCAAAAGCACACCGACTGTCCATCTACCGTTAAAAGACTACAGTAATGCACTACAGAAGAAAAAACTGAGGAAAGAGAGGTTTCTCTCTCTGCAGTGCACAACTATTTCATGTTTTTGGATAACAGAGGTGGAAAGTCCAGGGGTCAGAAAGTAAAAGTCCTGCCATATATTTACTCCACCCATGAACTCACACAGCAAAAACTCCAGTGTTAAATGAACTCTCCTGGGAGTTTATTTGGCTCCAGACTCAAGAGTGTTAAAGTTAATGAGATAATTTAGTGATTGATTGAGTGATGATTGAGCATTATTGAAGACACCTGATGTTAACAAGCAGAATCACCAAAGGAGAAAATCTCTTTTTTCAAGTTGCCATTATGGTGATTAGCGTTTGCTTTAGTTGGGCTCTTGACACTTAAACTGTTAACTTTAGATTTTATTTGGCTGATGTATCTGAGTTATAACTCTCAGATGAACAACAAGAAAAGCTGATCAGGTGGTGTTGGTTATGATTTGACATGATCATCATTTGACCTGACTCACAAAACTCATTTAGAGAGTTAGGTTTGCCTTGTTGATTACAGGAGCCTGTGATTCTACAGTATATTATTTTCAGCATTTTCAATATAATCAAAAGATTTCTTAAAAGTTGTTCTGATCAAAAGACTTTAAAGAAGTATTGTTTTTGGACACTCAGACATCAATAATCAGCCTGTGATTCTCAACAATGGTGACAATAATAAAGCATGTTGCAGTGCATTCTGGGTGCCACCAATCAAAACTCATTCATGGCTCCCATTATGCATTGCGGTATGAATAAATTATGATCTGAATTGCCTTAGTAATTTCCTTTTCCTAATTGAATATTCTTTTTGTCACCATTGTTGAGATTCATACACTCAATCTTGATGTCTGTGTGTGCCTTAAAGGAAGATTTTTTTATTTTATTTATATCAGAACAACTTTTAAGAAATCATTTGGATTAAATTGAAAAATCTGGATCTTATTCCGTAGAATCACTGTGATGCTGTAATGATCAATATACATTTAAGTCAGAGATTAGGCTCCAAATGAGTTCAGTGATTCAGATAAAACAATGATCATGTCAAATCATAACCAACACCACCTGTTCAGCTTTTCTCTTTGTTCATCTGAGAGTTATAACTCAGATACAACAGCCAAACAACATTTAATGTTAACAATTTAAGTATCAAGAGCCCAACTAAAGCAAACGCTAATCACCATAATGGCAACTTGAAAAAGAGATTTTCTCCTTTGGTGATTCTGCTTGTTAACATCAGGTGTCTTCAATAATGCTCAATCATCACTCAATCAATCACTAAATTATCTCATTAACTTTAACACTCTTGAGTCTGGAGCCAAATAAACTCCCAGGAGAGTTCATTTAACACTGGAGTTTTTGCTGTGTGAGTTCATGGGTGGAATAAATATATGGCAGGACTTTTACTTTCTGACCCCTGGACTTTCCACCTCTGTTGGATAATTGGTGACTAATTCATATGAATTTGTACAATCTCATTCATATATTCGTAAAATCTGCTTGGAGTGGACCTTCATGCTTTGTTTTTTTTTTTTCTTCTAAAAATCATACATTTCCATGAGAATCACATTCATCCGAGAAAATCGTTTTTTCTCCTGAGATCAGGTTGGTGGTATACGTGTCTGTATATGGATCATATCAGTACCAAACGAAAAAAATAGAGTGCTCCAAAACATAGTGCTCTTTTGCACAGGCATTAGTTTAAGGGCTCAAAGGCTCTTCCTGAAGGATAGGGATTCCAGTCAGCAGGAGACAGAAGCTCACTGGGTTTCTCCTGCCATGTGTATCTCTCGTGTGTGTGTGTGTGAGCAGGCAGCAGGCGAATGTTCGGATCTGTGCTGGAGAAGGACGTGTGTGTTCTGCTGGATGTGTCCGGATCAATGGCCCCGTTCCTCCCTGAACTCCAGAAGGGACTGACCGCACTGATCTGGGATCAGCTGCATGCCAACAGCGTCAGGTGAGGGACTCTTCTTGCTCTATAGAGGGAGATATAGACAAATCTCTTTCACACTCTCCTGTCCTTCCATTGATTGGCCGAACAGAGAGTCCCGGTCTGAACTCATGCCATGGATTGAGTGAATGGACCCTTCTCACAGACTGAGGCTACGTCTACATTAATCCGGATACATTTGAAAACGGCATTTTCGCTTAAAAACGCTCTCCGTCCACACCAGCGAAAAACACTAAATTCAAAACCTTACAAAAGCTCACTGAGATGATACAGACGGAAAAATAAATAATAAAGTTATCACGCAATTCTTCTAACAGGATAATTTTATTTATTTAGCAAATATCTCCGCATTCACTGATGTGTCCAGGTCGCTCTCAGTCACCATTATATGTTCGGTCTGAAACGCGACTGCTCTCATGTTTTGTCACAAACATTTGTCACTCATGTTTTTTCTGTCATCTTTGCAGGACTGTGATATGAAGAGTGTGCAAAGTAACATATTTTAGCAACTGTGTGAAAGTGAATATCACATAACAGCCACAATACCGGTATAAACATGAATATCTATGGGTACAATATGTGTCACATGACTAAACTTACACCATCGCTTTTAAATACCTCCGTTTTCACAGTTCACACTACAACGCGAGAACAGCGTTTTCAAAGTTATCCACTTTGGAGAGCGTTTTGTAAAATGTATTAGTGTGGACACGGCCTGTGATGACACTCCACAGTTCACCAGACTAGAAATGTGAAATGGGTTCAAAATACACCTGAAAATGTCCCATCCTTGCCTCCTATCATGGTTAGTGAGTAGCTGGCCGGTGTGTGTATGTGTGTGTGTCAGGTTTACCCTGCTGGCGTTCTCTGGAGGGGTGTGTGTGTGGCAGCCGGCGCTGGTGGAGTCCAGTGAGGATCAGTGTGTGGAGGCAGTGCAGTGGTTGAGTCGGCTCACTTCACACGGGCCTTCACACACACTGCAGGCGCTGCAGGTACTCTCTCAACAACTGCCTTTATACACACTGTTATCACATGGCTCTCTGGAAAACACCATCGGGATTGGTCGATGGCAGCAGTGTGTGCTCAACTCAGCTTACTCATTTTTGTTATAAGAACATTTTTTCAAACATTCTGTTTTGGTCATGGAAACTTTCAAATGTCCATGTTTACATGTTTAACCCTCTTCTCCTGCACTCAGGCCCTGTTTACAGCTGGTGTTAAGATGCGTTTTGGTGTATCAGATCACAAGTAGACGAGGGAGCACTTTCCCGTTCACACCTGGTGTTTTAATCCGTCTCTTTTGTCCACTTTCAGCCACTTCTGTCCTGATTTCTTCAAGAGGAGGGTCTATGAGCGGGGAAATATATGGGCTTTTCAGATCTTTTAATCTAATGGATGAAATAAGCTCACGCAATTTACATACGAACACGACTGGAGACGACGGAAAAACACAGAGATCAGCAGCTTTAGTTTCTTCTCTGACAGCCGAATACCCGCCGAACGCTGTGAGTGTGTGTGGTGAGAGAACATTGTGTTTGGTATGTTTTTAGTCCTCAAATCAAACTTGGGTCTTCAGCCGATAGTTTAAACCCCGTCTGGCCAGAGCTCTTTTCATAATGTTCCTCATTAGTCCAGTAGACGGAGAGAAGACGGTGTTTTGTGGCTGTTTGAACACATTCGACCACATCAACCAATTCGATTAAATGTGTTTTCACTCCCTCTGGAAGTGGTTGAAAGTGGACAAGCTCAAAATGCACATCTTAATACCAGGTGTAAACAGGGCCTCAGTTGTTCTGGTGTTTGTAAGTGTAAGTGTGACTGTGTGAAATGCTTCTTTGCTCAGGCCGGCTGTGGTCTGTCAGATGATGTTGGTCTGTATCTGATCTGTGATGGAAGGAGTGACTCCAGCCACAGTCTAATACTGAGAGAGATCGAGACCCTGAGACGAGAGAAGAGCTTCACCGTCCACACCGTCGCACTCAACCACCATGACAGGTCAACTATAAACGCCCGTTCACACCAACGACAATAACGATAAAGATATACTTCTAAAAATCATTCTCAGTATTAAAGAATAGCAGAGTTCACACCTCGACTATATATCGATAACGGCACAGAGAAACGATATCGGTGGAATCACTTTCAGAACGATTTTATCCAGATGATGAACGATAAAATCACTGACAGCCAATCAGAATCCATCCTGCTGTATCGAGTTTGAGCATTTAAAGTGACATAAAAACACACGCTTAATGATACGGTCCGCTAATATAGTTATCTTTATAGTTATCTTTACAGTTGTAAGAATTGAGAAATTACAAAATGCCGGACAATCTGTTTCGGGGGCGACCAGACCCTGAGAGGACAAAAGGACCTCTCTGGAAATTACCATTTGAACTGGCCCTCGTTCACCATTGAGACGAAAGTCTCACCTCCGAATCATCCTAATCTACATCTCTTCCCCTCTCCCCTCACCCCCTCTCTCTCATGCTCAGATGATCACCTGAATTCACCCAAGAAAATTTATAGTTTAATGTGAATGATTACCACAGAGTATTTTTCATGTTTGGTATCATTTCAAATGTCACAGTGCGACTGGTACAAATGTCTCATTTCCAAATTAGTAAAACAAAAGGTTTTTAAGAGTTTATGGATAACTGACACACAGGGAGGGGTTGGCCTCTAGACAAATGGTCTCCCTACACCCAAAGGTGTAACCTCTGAATGCAAATTTCTTTTGTTAGTACATGTTTCCATGTGAAAGGTTTGTCTATATGAAATGCAGCAGGCAGTTCGGGGGCCTTTTCTGTACCTCAGATTAGCCCGTGAGGCTGGGAGTGAGATCTCTTGGCCTCATGTATTTCTTAATGTTGGGTTGCATCTCTTTTCTTTATTCCAGAGAATTTGATGTTTTGTATCGATTATCTTTGAATTGATTATGAAATTGGCATGATACATTTACCTGACATAATAAATTGTTACATTTGATTATTCTAACCGACTTTGGCATTATTTTCATTGAAGAGTTAAACGGAATAGTCAAACATTCGCTCACATTTAATGATGCACAGATATCATTAAAACCTTTTCATTTATGGAGTCAGATGAAATAACGAGAGAATACATATTCAAATGTATTGCATTTTATCAAAAAATACTTTGCCTCGAGAAAAGTACAGTAACACTTTAAGACCTTCCGCTCTGGTCGGATGCCGGCTTTGGGCCGATTGAGCGCGAGCTTACACAGTTATCATTCTTGGTGTGAACAAGACTTAATGCTGCCTTTTTTTTGACCATCTTTTATGTCTTCATCTCATATCATCTTTTTTTTTAAATCCAATTTTAGGGGACATTTTCAACAAAAAACAAAATAAAAATTTTAAACGCCATTTTAGGGGCCTGAAAACACAAACTTTTGAAAACTGGTTTCAAAGTGCAAGTTTTTATCCAAGTAAACTACAAAAACGTGAATTTGTGAAAACCGTGACGTCATGCGCATGTGTATTATGTGTTCAGTCTATAGATGTGTAGTGTTTCTTTATAAACTGACATCACCATCTACTGGTCTGGCATGAATAGTACAGCGTTTTAGTCGTATTTACAGATCCATGTGAATGAGGATCATTTTGACAACATTGTCGTCTGTACTTGAAAAGTTTCAAGAACACGAAGGAAAAACTTTTGCATTATTACAATGTTGTTATGTCACTCACTTTAAACATTTTAAAAGTAACTTTGCAACTACATGTCAAGTAACTCTCATTAGAGTATTAGTAAACTGTTAGGTTAGGGCTGTCATGATCTTGGTATTCTACTTTTACACTCTTCCTCCCTCTTCTGGGGCCGGTTGCACCAGCTGTGCGTAAGTTATAACTTAGCCTAGTTTTGACGTAAATGGACACTAAGTTACGACTTACGCACTTCTAAATATTTTTGCGTTGCACCATTAAACTTAGTTGAAACGTAACTCTACGTTTAAACTAAATATTTACGGCAGCCTCCGATCAGGAGTAACGGATGGAATAAAATTTCAAACACACTGAACTGCATCAATAAGCTATTCTTTTACCTGACAGACTTCAATTCTTAATACATATATGATAATGCAGACATTTACACTCGCTTACATTTTAAGAGAGAGAACATTATGTGAAAAGATTACTCTGTTAGAGGCTATCTTTAACACGAACCCATTCTAAACACCACATCGCTGTGTGCATCGGTCCATGTCCATGTGAAATATCAGTCATAATCAATAAACGTAATTTCTTATGCTTTTTGTATCAATATTTATTTATTGATCCCTATTCATTTCATTTCAAATACAGTTTCTGAATGTTACATATAAAAACACTTATGCTATTCAAGTATCGTATTTAATGTAAACTTATTTTTACCATTAGTAACGTGAGGCAAAATAATGAAGGATAAACTGAAATTCACAGCATTTCAACATAACATCTGCTCACGTATTTGAAGGCTGCTATTGGATAACCGAGGCTAAACGTCCAGAGGTGGAAAGTCCAGGGGTCAGAAAGTAAAAGTCCTGCCATATATTTACTCCACCCATGAACTCACACAGCAAAAACTCCCGTGTTAAATGAACTCTCCTGGGAGTTTATTTGGCTCCAGACTCAAGAGTGTTAAAGTTAATGAGATAAATTAGTGATTGATTGAGTGATGATTGAGCATTATTGAAGACACCTGATGTTAACAAGCAGAATCACCAAAGGAGAAAATCTCTTTTTTCAAGTTGCCATTATGATGATAAGCGTTGGCTTTAGTTGGGCTCTTGACACGTAAACTGTTAACATTTAATGTTGTTTGGCTGTTGTGTCTGAGTTATAACTGTCAGATGATCAAACAAAAAAGCTGAACAGGTGGTGTTGGTTATGATTTGACATGGTCATTGTTTTATCTGAATGACTGAACTCATTTAGAGCCTAATCTCTGACTTAAATGTATATTGATCATCACAGCATCACAGAGATTCAACGGAATAAGATCCAGATTTTCCAGTTTAATCCAAATGATTTCTTAAAAGTTGTTCTGATATAAATAAAATAAAAATATCTTTCTTTAAGGCACACACACACATCAAGAATGAGTGTATGAATCTCAACAATGGTGACAATAAGAATATTCAATTAGGAAAAGGAAATTACTAAGACAATTCAGATCATAATTTATTCATACCGCAATGCATGATGGGAGCCATGAATGAGTTTTGATTGGTGGCACCCAGAATGCACTGCAACATGCTTTATTATTGTCACCATTGTTGAGAATCATAGGCTGATTATTGATGTCTGTGTGTCCAAATACAGTACTTCTTTAAAGTCTTTTGATCAGAACAACTTTTAAAAAATCTGTTTAATTATATTGAAAATGCTGAAAATAGTATACTTTAGAATCACAGGCTCCTGTAATCAACAAGGCAAACCTAACTCTCTAAATGAGTTTTGTGAGTCAGGTCAAATGATGATTATGTCAAATCATAACCAACACCACCTGTTCAGCTTTTCTCTTTGTTCATCTGAGAGTTATAACTCAGATACAACAGCCAAACAACATTTAATGTTAACAGTGTAAGTGTCAAGAGCCCAACTAAAGCCAACGCTAATCACCATAATGGCAACTTGAAAAAAGAGATTTTCTCCTTTGGTGATTCTGCTTGTTAACATCAGGTGTCTTCAATAATGCTCAATCATCACTCCATCAATCACTAAATTATCTCATTAACTTTAACACTCTTGAGTCTGGAGCCAAATAAACTCCCAGGAAAGTTCATTTGACACGGGAGTTTTTGCTGTGTGAGTTCATGGGTGGAGTAAATATATGGCAGGACTTTTACTTTCTGACCCCTGGACTTTCCACCTCTGTAAACGTCATATTATGCAACTACGCATTACTTTACGGAGAGCTTACGACCTACTAGCTACGTTCTGTTTTACGAACAAATGGTGCAACGGAATAAAGTTCAGAGTTGGTTACAAACTAGCTAGTAGTTACTAAGCCTCTAGTGTGGACTTTACGTTCCAATTTAAGAAAGAACTTACGAACGGCTGGTGCAACCCTACCCTGGTCACACTCATTATTACATCCTTTCACACACACACGTTCTCATTCATTATCTCATTCGTTCTCAGCTGTTTCTCATCACCTCATCTCTTCACTCTCTCTCCTCACCTGTTTCCCACCTTCTCTGATTAGACTTTCTATTTCTAGGCTTTCCTTTCTTTTGTTCTTTGTCAGATTATTGCCGAATGTTACGTGTTTGGCTGCTATTCCAGTCCCTGTCTCGTCGTGTCCTGTGTGGTGCGTGTTCTTGACTGACTACATGATTACCTCGCCTCTGCTTTATCCAACCTCCAGCTACGTGAGTGGCAGAGCCATAGAGAGAAAGAGTTGCGACACTCTTTGATGTCGCCGCTATGGCTGTCACGTGGTTCATGTAAGCCCTAATAGTTCCAAAACATACGCTGGCTGTCATGCTCTTCTATGGGACAGACAGCATCGATTGCATTATTGAACTGTAAATATAAAATAAAACACACCTCAAGTACTTTTTCAGCTGTTATTGCATTTTGTTAATGTCAGTTTTGCATTTGGAGACAAGTTTTAGGCTATATTTTTGGAGGGAAAAGCTTAGTGTTCATGTTCGCATGGGCAGTAGCACTGGCTTTAGCAGCTAACTTAACTTTTCCATATCATTCATCTGATGATGGACGTCTCATGATATTTATTTTAGCACAACTGGGCTGTATTAGGCTATTGCTTCACGTGATTTTGCTTATAAATTTTGATTCAGCCATTAGCCTACCTTCGTGATCACGCAAAGAGGTCTGCCGTGGCGGTCCGTTCAGAGTTCGCTTAAGCTAGCTCACTTCTTCTGATGAAAGTGGCCACCCCAGGACCACAACGTGAAACATTATCATGTTAAGACTAAGAATATTATTAAACATGTGTGCTTGTGTGAACAAGAAAAGCAAAAATCAGGGGCAGGTGATCCATGAAACAGACAGGACTGGTGATGGCCATAACAATCCTAGAGGTCCAGCATTGTTCTCACAAGCCGCTTCACTCAAGACAATAAAACATAATGAAAAGTTAGTATATCCCAAAAAATTAAATTAAATAAAAGTTGCTATAAAGGTGGCAGCGATTCATTACCGAACTCTTAACTGACGAAGTCGCGCTAGCTACACTGTTAGACCTTACCGGGTTTTTTTACAGTAAAATACTGGCAACACTGTTGCCAGTAATTTACTGTAATCTACAGTATGTTGCTGTAAAAATGCACTAAAACTCGAGTTAACTAATTTCACTTGCAGAAGCCGACTGTCTTAAATTAACCAGCTGTCATTTAAAAGTATTAACTAAAATTTATAATGCATTAATAAAGTGAGCAAAGTATTACTGTGAACTTATTTCATTTGAAACCACAAATTTTTTTTGGTAAATAAAGAGATTTCCACTGGATCAGCAACTACACAGTCACTGTCTGTTAAATAAGGCAACATGCAGCATATCATCAATGTTACAAGATCTTCTCCTGGACTGAAGCACAGGCTCTACTCTTCTGCACAACGGTGACCCAAAAAACAAGATTTTACAGTAAACTGCTGGCAACAGTTTTGCCAGTATAAACCTGTTTTATAACTTACAGTATATTACTGTTAAAATACATTTTGTGGGTGTGTCTTTTTATCTTACACTGTTAACCCTTTCAACCCCACAGGGAAATCCACACTACAAAGAGTAAAAAGTAACACTGACGCAGTGTTGCAGTGAGATAATTAAGTGATTGTTGAGCATTAGTGATGAACACCTGCTGTTAGAACAGAAAATAGAGAAACACAAGAACTACAACTGACTTCCAGCCATTACACATTATTACACTTAGTATTAACCAGTATGACTTTATTTCTGTCATACATCTACAGAAGTTGTTGAGATGTTTAATGGAAAATGTTTGGTTTGAAGTTACCATTATAGAGATCAGTGCTTGCTTTAGTTGGGATGCTGATGCTAAAACATTAGTGTTTCTTTTGCTGCTTGAGCTGTGTTTTTGTGCAAGTCACACTTGTGCACACACACAGTTTATGAATGAATGCGGTTATGTTGATTATGGTGAAAAAATCATCATATTGCCTGTTCATTCACTAAGGAATTAATTCCTACTCATTCAGAGTTTTATCTTCAATCAAAAGTGTTACATTACCACTGTGATACCACAGCAATAAATTACAATTACTTATTTAACACATCATGCATAAACCAAAAAATATCAAAGCTATGCTGTCTTTTAGAAACACAGAGATATCACAATTTAGCACATGAATCTCAACAATGGTGGCAATATTTTTTATTATTCATGCAGCAGTGAATGCTGGGAGTTTTATACTATTTTGGAACCCAGCATGCATTGCGACATGAAACTTTTGATTGTCACCATTGTTGAGATTCATATACTGATTGTTGATGTCTGTGTGTGTCTGAGTCAAGCAGGAGTTAAACATGTTTTAATGCACTATACGATTACGATATTGTTTAAAAGACCTGATTACAGAAATGTTTATTTCATGTTGTAGATTCACAATTAAATATACTAAATGTGAAATACCCATAAATTCAAAGAATATATACAGGAAAGATCTGAATATCAGACATGTCCAGGATGGTTGTTAAACTATCACAAAAAGCCAAAAATAACTAATCATCTTCCTCTTGACTTTTTCTTGCCATAACAAATGTGCTTTATAAACTCACAGTTACAGCAGCCAGAGAGAGATGAACGGATAGCAGTCAAGGGACAAGAGACCAACTAAAGCAAATACAAATCTCCATCATGGTGACAACAAACTTTGTTATTAACTCAATCTCTGTAAATTCTCAACAAGAACTTTTGTACATGTATGAAAGAAATAATGTTAAACTGGTTTGTAAACTGGTTTCACACTCAGTGTTGCTGGAAGTCAGTTGTAGTTTCTGTGTTTCTCTTTTTTCTTTTCTTGCTTCTCTGTCCTTCAGTGATTCTGCTTATCAGGTGTTCATCAGTGTCTCAATTCACTCACTTCTTTTCATTCAAGTGGACTATATTAGTGAACTAATGTAGGGAATAGTGATTGAGGATATAGGGTGTGATTGTGAAAACAGCCTCTGAGTGTCGATTTTGAGCGCTGTTAATTCACAGTATATTCCTGTAGGCTATTTTTATTTTCTACGGTATATTACTGTTTTAATGGAAAATGGTATGATATTGTCAGAATTTGGCCTTTTTTTACAGCAAGGGTTAACAGTGTAACTAGCTAAGTTAGCAGGCAGTGCTGGAAAATTGGTTGAAACAACTAACATAAAATATAAATAATTACGCTGTGCATGTACAAATGAAGACCAGTATAAGCATCGCAAAGGGCCTCTGATACAAAATAGACAGTTGACAATTCAAAAGAGGTCGATATTTCAACAACTTAACTCTAGAACAACTCGACGCGCAGCAATGTAAGTGAATGGGGTCCAACGCCAAAATGACAGTGTTTGGAACTATTCCGCTCTTCAAATCCCGGAAGTGGGCGGTTAAAAGAGCCGCCATTATTTACAACGGAGGTCTATGGGAGTGTCGCAACTCTTTCTCTCTATGGCTCTGGTGAGTGGTCCACAGTTTGGCGTTCCCGTGCTCTCTACGGACCCAGCCTCTCTCTCTCTACCTCCGGGATTTCCCATAACAGGTGTTGATGCTCTTCTTCGTCCTTGATTATCTGCCACGCACGAGCATAAGATGTGCAGCAGCGCCCTCTTGGGTCACAGAATCTGATGGGTCACAGTTTTTGGTGCAACACCTGCCCTGACCGTGTATTTCTGTTCCATTATTGCTGAGTGACTTTCTGTTCCCTTTGGCTGAGATTCTCTTCTGTTGGATTTAATACTGAGAGACTTTCTGTTGGATTTACATGCCTTGCGGCCACCTGTGTTATTTTGCCTGAACTGTTTTTCAACTATTAAATAGTCAAATCGCCTTCTGCTTTTGGGTCCTCTCTCCTTGCACCTGACAAGGGCTTGCAAAGTTACTTGAAGTTGGTAGAATGTCTTAAGTGGACTATTGAAATAAAGTGTGTTTAACTAATGTTGCTTTGAAATGTATCACAGTGTGTGTAATAGTGTGATTTGATCAGTTTAATGTGTTTGAACAGATCAGGCGGTGAGTTTCTGAAGTGTCTGGCCCATAAAACCGGAGGCCGTTTCCACCAGGCTCCTGAAAACACGGATCCGGATCTGATCAGAAAACTGCTGTCAGACCCGGGCAGCGCAGTGCGTATATGTGCTCAACATCAGAGGTGGAAAGTCCAGGGGTCAGAAAGTAAAAGTCCTGCCATATATTTACTCCACCCATGAACTCACACAGCAAAAACTCCCGTGTCAAATGAACTTTCCTGGGAGTTTATTTGGCTCCAGACTCAAGAGTGTTAAAGTTAATGAGATAATTTAGTGATTGATGGAGTGATGATTGAGCATTATTGAAGACACCTGATGTTAACAAGCAGAATCACCAAAGGAGAAAATCTCTTTTTTCAAGTTGCCATTATGGTGATTAGCGTTGGCTTTAGTTGGGCTCTTGACACTTACACTGTTAACATTAAATGTTGTTTGGCTGTTGTATCTGAGTTATAACTCTCAGATGAACAACAAGAAAAGCTGATCAGGTGGTGTTGGTTATGATTTGACATAATCATCATTTGACCTGACTCACAAAACTCATTTAGAGAGTTAGGTTTGCCTTGTTGATTACAGGAGCCTGTGATTCTAAAGTATACTATTTTCAGCATTTTCAATATAATTAAACAGATTTTTTAAAAGTTGTTCTGATCAAAAGACTTTAAAGAAGTACTGTATTTGGACACACAGACATCAATAATCAGCCTATGATTCTCAACAATGGTGACAATAATAAAGCATGTTGCAGTGCATTCTGGGTGCCACCAATCAAAACTCATTCATGGCTCCCATCATGCATTGCGGTATGAATAAATTATGATCTGAATTGTCTTAGTAATTTCCTTTTCCTAATTGAATATTCTTATTGTCACCATTGTTGAGATTCATACACTCATTCTTGATGTGTGTGTGTGCCTTAAAGAAAGATATTTTTATTTTATTTATATCAGAACAACTTTTAAGAAATCATTTGGATTAAACTGAAAAATCTGGATCTTATTCCGTTGAATCTCTGTGATGCTGTGATGATCAATATACATTTAAGTCAGAGATTAGGCTCTAAATGAGTTCAGTCATTCAGATAAAACAATGACCATGTCAAATCATAACCAACACCACCTGTTCAGCTTTTCTGTTTGATCATCTGACAGTTATAACTCAGACACAACAGCCAAACAACATTAAATGTTAACAGTTTACGTGTCAAGAGCCCAACTAAAGCCAACGCTTATCACCATAATGGCAACTTGAAAAAAGAGATTTTCTCCTTTGGTGATTCTGCTTGTTAACATCAGGTGTCTTCAATAATGCTCAATCATCACTCAATCAATCACTAATTTATCTCATTAACTTTAACACTCTTGAGTCTGGAGCCAAATAAACTCCCAGGAGAGTTCATTTAACACGGGAGTTTTTGCTGTGTGAGTTCATGGGTGGAGTAAATATATGGCAGGACTTTTACTTTCTGACCCCTGGACTTTCCACCTCTGCTCAACATCACCATACTGCAGGAGTTTGTGGTGTTCCACATGTTCAAAGCATTTCTGCAGATTCTTTGTTATGAAATGTGTTGATTCTTGTTTGTCCTCAAACAAAGGATCCAGTGCTTCCACAATTTGATAGGGACGATCTGAGGAAACTATCAGAAGAGATCAAGAAGCTGAGATTGTTCCAGAAACAAGCTAAAGCTTTCAGGTGTGTGTTCATTCAGGCAACAGTGCTGATGTAATGACTGATGTTATTGTGGACTTTTTAATATGCTGACTTTACTTTTTTTCATAGGGAAACTATTCTGGGGTCGAGGAACCTGGAGGGAATGTAGACGCTGATCTCCATGACTGTTCAAATCACTTTATTCAGAATAAACCTACACTATGGAGTAAAACATGTGCTGGAGTTTCACTCAACTATCGTGTTTCACTCACTCAAACATCTATAAATAATTTAATAAGGCCTAATGTAAGAATATTTGGTAATACTTTATTTTACAGTGTCCCTGTTAAACATTTAACATGTAGTTACTGTAGTTATAACTATAGATTATAACCCTAAACCAGGGATAGACAACTCCGGTCCTGGGGGGCCACTGTCCTGCAGAGTTTAGCTTCAGCCCTGATAAAAACTCACCTGCCTGTATCTATTTAGTAATCCTGAAAACACTGATTGCCTTGTTCAGGTGTGTTTAATTAGGGTTGGAGCTAAACTCTGCAGGACAGTGGCCCTCCAGGACCGGAGTTGTCTATCCCTGCCCTAAACCAAACCCTCATCCTAATACTAACCCTTTAGTAAGTACATATAGTTCCCTTACGAGAACGTTCTCTCGTACTGCGTTGCAGACGCTGTGGGAAAACTCCTTTTCTCGAGAATATTGAAGCCTTTATTTTAAAACGCATTGCATGCAGCACAGGCGAGAGCATCAAGCTCGCGTGAGCGAGCTGATAGGCTGTGCTGTGGGCAACTGCACGAACCAATGGCGGATCGGCAGAGGCGCGCGAACCAATCAGGGAGCTTGGCACACTGCCAGTGTCAAGCGCGCAAAACTGCACGTGACCAAAGCATATAAATATAGACAATATTCCGCCATTTGACAGATTTTATCTCCTTCAGCTCGACTCACCTCGTCGCTGATCTTCTCCGGATAAAGAAGCCGCTCGTCGTTGAACAGCCGTCCAGCGGAACAGCTTCGCATCCCGGCATCTGCCATCTGAGCGTTTCTCTGTGGCATCCGACGAGTATCCTTTTTCTCTATCTCTCTCTCTCTTTCTAAAAGAGCTAAATCGCTGTTTTCACAGCGCGCGGCGTTGTTTCAAATGCCGCTCTCTATTTGTGAATCCTGCGGGGTTCCTCTGCATGTGTCTGACAGACACACACAGTGTGCTGCCTGTCTCGGCCCTGAGCACGCCGAGTCAGCGCTCACTAAAGGCGGCTGCCTTCTCTGCGACGGGATGCCTGTTTCTACTCTCCGCTCGCGGCTCGTGCACGCTTCGTCGGTGAGTGATTCCGCCCATCTTCCATCTTCGGCGCCCCGCGAGCCCCGTAGGAAGAAGCGGCGCGATCAGAGGCTTCCTGAACGCGGTGAGTTTAGCGAATGCACGCCGGGCCTCTCTCCACGTGCTTCGCCCACGCCCTCTTCGCCTGTTCTATTCTCTCAGAGCGACCAACGCCCCTCATCTGAAGCGGCTGGGCTCGTCTCTTTCGGCGGATCTGCTGATGATATGGATGACGCAGTTTCCGTGGCGGCATCTGAGAGTGAGGATTGGTCGGGCTCCGCGGACCCCGCCCCCCCCTCTCAGTTAGATCCTTCTGACACTCGAGCGAACATCGACGCCGAACTCTTCCGTGTCATGTCTCGCGCTGTTGACGAGTTGGGACTCGACTGGCTCTCCCCAGCTGAGCCTGCCAGAAGCCGCCTCGACGAGTGGTACCTGCCGGGGCGCCAACAGGCCCCTCGTCAGCGCTCCGCCCCTTTTCTGCCTGAGGTCCACGAAGAGCTCACAAAAAGCTGGCGCGCGCCCTTTTCAGCGCGAACGCGCTCATCTGCCTCTTCAACGCTCTCCACTGTTGACGGCGCTGAAGAGAAAGGTTATGTGTGTCTCCCCCCACTGGAGGAAGCGGTCGCTGCACACTTATGCCCTCCCACTGCAGGAAGTTGGAGGTCTAAGACTGTGCACCCATCTAAGCCGTGCAGAACTACTTCGGCCATTGCCAGCCGCGCTTATGCTGCCGCCGGTCAAGCCGCCTCTGCTCTCCACGCCATGGCGACCCTCCAAGTGTTTCAGGCGAAGCTCCTCCGCTCCATGGATGAGTCAGGCCCTGACCCAGACACTTTTAAGGACCTCAGAAGTGCGACAGATCTAGCGCTACGGGCCACTAAGACTACCGCTCAAGCACTGGGCCGCAACATGGCCAGCCTAGTAGTTTTAGAGCGCCACCTTTGGCTGACATTGACCGAAATCAGGGACGCAGACAAAACCGCCTTCCTCGATTCTCCGGTCACAGCATCTGGTCTCTTCGGCCCATCTGTCAGCGGCTTCGCAGAACGCTTCACTGAGGCTCAGAAAGCCTCCAGCGCCATGAAGCATTTCCTCCCCAAACGCTCCAGTTCAGTCCAACGGCGCCCCAAGAGCACGCCGCGACCTGAGAGGGTAGCTTCACAAGTCCTCCAGCCCCGCCCAGTGGCTGAGACTAGCCAGCGCATGAAGCCTGCAAAACGGTTCCCGTTCCCTAAGCGCCAGGGCCCGCGACCGAAGCTCACGCTGGATCACGAGCCCAAGAAGCCGTCCTAGCCGGCTTAAAAAGGGGTCATTGTCCCGCCGCGGCCGGACCAGCCCCGAAGATCGCTCGAGTGCTACTCTCAGCCCCCTCTTCAGTTCAGGCGGTTGGAGCAGTATTAAATGCAGAACATGGGCCCGTCACCTGTCACGCACCCCTGCACACAAACGCTGTTTTAACAGCGACCCACAAAAAGCACAAATCGAGCAAAATTTCTCCCTCACATACATGTCAGTGCGAACCCCCAACACTGGGCGTTCCAGATATGATAATGTCTCTGTCTCTGCAGGCTCTAGCTTGGCAAGCTATCCCCGGAGTTTCAGAATGGGTAATGAACATCATAAAGCGCGGTTACTTGCTTCAGTTCGCCCGCAGACCACCGCGTTTCCGTGCGGTTATACAAACCACGGTAAGGAGCACACTGAGTCATGTCCTCCGCACCGAAGTGTTAAGTCTGCTGGCCAAAGGGGCCATCGAAAAGATCCCCCTTTCTCAGAGCGAGTCAGGTTTTTACAGCCGTTACTTTCTTGTTCCAAAGAAAGACGGCTGCCTGAGACCCATTTTAGATCTGAGACATCTGAACAAGGTTCTCATGTCACGGCCGTTCAGAATGGCGACTGGTTTTTCTCAATAGATCTAAAAGACGCTTACTTTCACATTCAAGTGAACCCCCACCACAGGCCATTCTTGAGATTCGCCTTCGAGGGGCAGACATACCAGTACACAGTCCTACCATTTGGACTGGCACTGGCACCTCGTACTTTCACAAAGTGCATGGATGCAGCTCTCTCCCCCCTGAGACAGCGGGGAATGCGCATCCTGAACTACCTCGACGACTGGCTCATATTGACCCAGTCAGAGGCGGAGTCACATACTCACAGAGCCTGGCTCCTCAGACATCTAGAATGTCTAGGGCTCAAGGTCAATTTTGCCAAGAGTATTCTGTTGCCCAGCCAACGTATCACGTTCCTGGGAACAGTTCTCGACTCCGTACTTATGAGAGCATGGCCCACACCGGCCCGTGCTCTAACGATTCAGCAGCTCGCAGCATCGTTCACAGAGGGCTCTTATGTACCCCTCAGAACGTTCCAGAGGATCCTTGGCCTCATGGCCTCCGCATCATCAGTACTCCAACTCGGCCTACTGCGTATGCGTCCTCTTCAGCTGTGGCTAGCACCTCTGGTGCCACCCCACGCCTGGCATTCAGGCCACTTGGTTATCAAGGTGAACCAGCGCTGTGTTCAAGCCCTGGCCCCTTGGAAAGACGCCAGCTGGTACCAGCAGGGCGTAAGCATGGGGGTGGTCTCAGAGAGGAGGGTAATTTCAACAGACGCTTCCAACTCAGGTTGGGGAGCGCTGTACGAGGGCAGGCCTGCCTCCGGCCTCTGGTCGAGCTCGGAGAAACGCCTACACATCAACTGCCTCGAAATGAGAGCAGTTTTTCTAGCCCTAAAAACCTTCCTCCCTCACCTGGCTGGACACCACGTGCTGGTCCGAACGGACAATATGTCAGTGGTCTCCTACATAAATCGCCAGGGCGGCCTCAGGTCCCACAACCTGCTTGCCATAGCCACGCAGCTCCTGCTATGGGCTCACACCAACCTGCGCTCGCTCAGGGCAGCTCACGTGCCAGGCACGTTGAACACAGGAGCAGACATGCTCTCTCGGGGCAGAGTTCCCCCAGAGGAATGGTCTCTCCACCCTCAGACGGTTCTCCTGCTTTGGGAGGTCTTCGGGAAGGCAGAAGTAGATCTTTTCGCCTCAGAAGACAACTGTCACTGCCCAATATTCTTTTCAAAGAACAGGGATGCGTTGGCCCAAAACTGGCCCAACCTCCCTCTCTATGCGTTTCCTCCGGTCTCGATGCTCCCTCAGGTCATCGAACGGATCAGGAACACCAAAAGCGCGGTCCTCTTGGTGGCTCCTCTCTGGTGGACCCAGATCTGGTTCCCAGAGTTGATGCAACTGTCTGTAATAGACCCTTGGCCAATTCCACTGAGGTGCGACCTTCTGGCTCAGGCCAACAGGACAATCTGGCATCCTCGTCCCGACTTGTGGGCCCTACATGTATGGCCACTCAACGGGTACCCCAGGATCTCCCAGAAGGTGTCCTAAACACTATTATGGAGGCTAGAGCTCCGTCTACAAGACGCCTCTATCTCCTAAAATGGTCAGTGTTTTCCAGCTGGTGTTTAGCTCGAAACCTCAACCCACACACTTGTGAAGTGCCAAAAGTGCTTTCTTTTCTACAGGAGATGTTGGACGCGGGTCGCTCCCCCTCCACTCTCAAAGTGTACGTAGCAGCCATCGCTGCTTTTCATGTATTGGAAGCCGGAGCCTCCTTAGGTAAAAACGACCTTATAGTTCGTTTCCTTAAGGGTGCCAGAAGGCTTAACCCGCCTCGGCCACCGTCTGTGCCGGCCTGGGACCTTTCACTGGTCCTGCGGGCTCTTAGGGGACCTCCCTTTGAACCACTTCAGTCAGCAGATCTCAAGCCCCTCTCTCTGAAGACCGCCCTGCTTCTGGCACTGGCGTCAGTTAAAAGAGTAGGGGACTTGCAGGCGCTCTCTACTAGCGCTTCCTGTCTGGAGTTTGGCCCTAATGACTCCAAGGTCATCCTTAGGCCAAGACATGGATATATTCCTAAGGTGCTCTCAACTCCGTTCAGAGCCCAGGTTATTTCTCTGTCAGCTCTTCCCTCCTCCGAAGAGGACAGTGATTCTCTCACGCTTTGCCCCGTCAGAGCTTTGAGAATTTATCTGGAGCGTTCGGCCTCTTTCAGACAGTCTGAACAGCTCTTTGTTTGTTTCGGGGGCCGAACCAAGGGCCTTCCTGTTACTAAGCTCACGCTGTCCAGGTGGATAGTTGACGCCATTGCTCTGGCTTACACTTCACTGGGCCTTTCCTGTCCCATAGGTGTTAGAGCTCACTCCACGAGAGGTGTCGCCTCTTCGTGGGCCTGGTCGAGTGGTGTTCCTATCGAGGACATTTGTGTGGCGGCCGGCTGGTCCGTTCCGTCCACATTTGTCAGATTCTATAACCTAGACGTTCCTGCCCTGCAGGCACGAGTTCTTTCTGTCTAAACCCTGGCTTTGCGGACCCAGGCTGACTTTAGGACTCAGACACATGAGTGTTCTTATCTGGACATTTGTGCGGTGGCCGGTTGGTCCGTTCCGTCCACATTTGTTAGATTCTATAGCTTGGATGTTCCTGCTCTGCAGGCACGAGCTCTTTTCTGTTCAGAACCTGGCTCTGCGGACTCAGTCTGACTTCAGACCTGAACACGTGAGTGTTCCTATACAGGATATTTGTGTGGCGGCCGGCTAAGTCCACTCCGTCCACATTTGTGAGTTTTTTCAACTTATATGTCTCTGCTTTGCAGACACAATTTTTCCTTCTAGACTTTGGACCCAGACTAGTTGTGAAATTGGACACTCAGTTGTCACTGGACTTGTGGTGAAGTTAATCTGGCCCTTGGCCCAGATCTTTATTATTGGATATTTTATGGGCCCGAAATGCGGTCTCATTTTATCCTGGCTATTCTGTAACTTCCCGGAACTTCTGGTGAGTCAGAGCGGCCATAAGAGATTAATTGCACGGCGTTTTAAATTAGCGTTCCCACAGCGTCTGCAACGCAGTACGAGAGAACGTTCTCGTAAGGGAACGTACTTGGTTACTTACGTAACCTCGGTTCCCTTAGAGATAAGGGAACGAGTACTGCGTTGCCTTGCCGTGCAATCTCTCTTATGTCAGGTGTTCTCGCTTCAGTCGATTATATCTGTCAAATGGCGGAATATTGTCTATATTTATATGCTTTGGTCACGTGCAGTTTCGCGCGCTTGACACTGGCAGTGTGCCAAGCTCCCTGATTGGTTCGCGCGCCTCTGCCGATCCGCCATTGGTTCGTGCAGTTGCCCACAGCACAGCCTATCAGCTCGCTCACGCGAGCTTGATGCTCTCGCCTGTGCTGCATGCAATGCGTTTTAAAATAAAGGCTTCAATATTCTCGAGAAAAGGAGTTTTCCCACAGCGTCTGCAACGCAGTACTCGTTCCCTTATCTCTAAGGGAACCGAGGTTACGTAAGTAACCAAGTACGTTAATTATTATTACCCTTAAATGCAATTACACTGTAACATGGACACCTTAAAATATTACATTACAAAAACAAAACAGCTTTACAAACATAAACGTATAGACAACAACTGAAAAAAGATGGGTATTTAAACAATGGAGACAGAAAATACACTTCAAAATAAAAGTCCTAGAACACAAGACACAAGGGAAATCGGGACACCGTTGAGGTGGATACGGGTACGTTTATGGACTGGTTTAGTGCTATGGGTAAGTTTAAGGGTGGTTTAAGAGTCAACAGTTTAGTTATAGATGTAATTACAGAAATGTGGGTACATTCGGGTATTGTAAAAATATAAGAACTATGCAAAAACATGTACGTACACAATAAGTTCATTGTATCAAATGATTAAATTTTAGGTAATAATAGTTAAAGACACCTAATATAAAGTGGGACCTTTGACACTTTAAAACATTCAGAAAGAGATCGTAAAATAAGTCAATATGAATGGAGTGGTTTAATCAAAGTCTTCTGAAGAAGATCGTTTTATATTTATTTATTTATTTATTTTTATTTACTTGCTGTACTTTAAAGTACTGATAACCTGTTGTGGATTTGTTGCATGTCTGCAAATACGCTGTTGAACATCTACAACCTAAAATGTATGCAACAAACAGTTAGTAGAGCACTTCTGAAAATCCGTGCGAAATCAAAAGATCAAGTGTAACTAACCAGATTTATACTTAAGGTTAATTTGAAATTATCTTCTGTTGCTACTTATAGACAACTGCATGTTAACTGAAAGATTGTTGATACATTGGTTAATAGCTACATGCTGACTATTTAAAGTACTATTGAGAACCTGTTGAGGATTTGTTGCATGTTTACAAATACGCTGTTGAACATCTACAACCTACAGTAAATTGATAACACATTGGTAACACTTTACTGACATAATGTTTAATAGCAGTTTACATGTTACATACAGTGTATTGATTGCTACAAACATTTAATAGACAATCTGCAGATACTACCCTGATGAGAGTAAGTAGATAAAAAATTTACTGTAGAATTTACAGCAACTTACTGGCAATTTTGGTTGCCAGTAAGCCTGTAAATTTTACAAGAGTACTGTAAAACATAAACTACAATTATACTGTAAAATTATACAGCACACCTGTACACAGCAAAATCCCCAGAGTAAAATTAACTCTGTTCAGAGAACATTTGGTCCCTCTCTACAGAGAGTTAAAATAACTCTGAAACAGAGTAAAAGTTAATGAGATACTTAAGTGATTAATTAAGTGATGATTGGGCATTAATGATGAACACCTGCTGTTAACAAGTTCTCAGCAGAGGAGGATTAAACAACTCCATAAACAGCATTACCAGCTTCACTTATTACTAACCAGACTAACTTTATTTCTGTCATACGTTTACAGAAGTTCGTATTGAGCATTGAGGTTTAGATGTTGACGATTTATTGAAAATGTATGATCACCATTATTGTGATGAATGTTTCCTTTAGTTGGGCAGTTTTTTTAGTTGGGCAGTTTTCGTCAACAAAAAGTAGAATGATGCGCTTATATCATCACTGTCCAAAAGTGGTCATTTGATGTTAATAGATTATGTTCAATAACAATACTCTCTTGCCACAAATTGGACATTTTGAATTTTTTTAAATACATAATAGGGGATTTTTTCTTTTCTAAGACACAGACATCAAGAATCAGCTTATGAATCTCAACAATGGTAACATGTTTCATGCCGCAATGCATCCTGGGAGCCATGAGTTTTATACTATTGTGGCTACCAGCATGCATTGCAGCATGAAGAATGTCACCATTGTTGAGATTCATAAGCTGATTATTGATGTCTTTGTTTAAAAAAAAAAAAAAATTCCCCTATTATGTATTTTAAAAATTCAAAATGTCCAATCTGTAGCAAGAGAGTATTGTTAGTACTATTGTTAGTACAAACTGCCCAACTGAAGGAAACACTCATCACTATAATGGTGATGTAACCCAGTGGCAATACAGGGTTAAAATTACTTTAAAATTGTATTAAAATAGTGTAATATCTCTTTAGGAAAAAATCTGCCATAATAGCTTATATCCCTTTAAGAAAAAAACAGCCAAAATAGCGTAATATCCTTTAGGAAGAAATCAGCCAATCAGGAGTGATAGTTGCTCCCCTAGCTGAACATGATTGACAGGTCACGAGGCAAATTGCGTGATTCGACCATGCGCGCGAGTATGTGAGAGAAAGAGAGAAGACGAACACGATTGATGGCGACAGGAAACGAGAGGAAATTTACAGATTTAAAGTTAATAGAGTGATAAAAGTGAGTGTATTAGCAAGCTAAAGAACCAACACAGAAGACAGAATAAGGAGGAGCAACCGAGAGTTTGGAAAAACCCCGTTTTCCACCTGTATTTGTCTCGGTAAGCTAGTAAACTGCATGATGTCGATATTGCTTGCTAACTGTGATACAAAGTTTACAAAGAGTACAGAAATATTAAGCTGATATTTAAGTTACCTGAACACAGCTGTTTTTATGTTCATTTGTTTTGTTTTAAGGAATAGCCGAGTGAATTACATAGCATTTCTATTGAAGGGAATGTTATAAAAAATACTGTATGGTTTCTATGATGATTTTTATTTTTATTTTGTGAGTGGAAATGTTAAACTTTAATGTTTAAATTCTGCTGTGATTTGATAAAACATTTTGTTCTAAAAGGGTACTCTTATTAGAGTATTAATATTGCAACTACAGCTATGTGTTGCAAATTAACTTATGTAGAGCCTGTATTGTTTACAGTTTTTCTCTAATCCAGGGATATAAGAGTATGCCATTTTTGTTGATTTATTATCAACTGTTAAGTAAGTATAAGGTTGTGCATGTTATATTCTAGATATTGAGTTGAGATTTGAAGTTTGAACTAAAGTGTGATAAATAGGCCTGAACATGTGATCATTTAGTATTATGCAGCATGTGATGCTTAATGCTACGTGGTTGTTATGCTTTAGTATGACTGTTGTACAACATTTATAGAACATTATTTTAAATTTCCTGTTTGAAACAAAACAGGTCAGGTCTTATGGACAGAGTGAAACTTCTTGGAAGATCCTTTTCTATCGATGGCGAGCCTCCCAGTGTGATCGTGAAGAGACGCAGACCAACTCATCGAACGTTTCCCTGGTGGTAGGAAAGTATCAGTCGCCTGAGCTGGTACCCACTCTTTCATCCAAGTGCACACTTCCTTTTAAAAGGAGAAACTGTCACAGAACTGGTGACACACACTTTTGACACCGAACTATTGACAGGACTGACTAATACAGAAAGTGATCACAAAACAGACTTTAACGACTACAAAAGGACAAAACCAGAGACTCATTTGTTTTAAAGGGCCCATTTTTTATTTTTCATATACATGTTATGCAATTGTGTTTTAACTGTTATTTGCAACTTAATGTGAGTAAAAGTTACTGGTTACTACTTACCTGGTCTGATACTTCCTTTTATGGGTACAGTTTATATCACTTAGCTCCTTTCGAACCTAGCACAGTGTTAGTTCACGTTTAGAGTGTAGCACGGTTACATAAAACTTGGCGAGCCAGCCAGGAGCTTTGTGAGTAGACTGTTGCCATACAGGAAAGCCAGTTATAGCGCCACCTGCAGATAACACTTTGAATTGTTTTTTTTTTTGTGGTAAAAGTTAGAAAATTTCAGGGTTTAGTGTTACACCTGTAAAATGGAGATTGTTGAGAACGAAAATATCAAAGTACCAAATTCAGTCATAGTAAGTGGGTTATCCTATACCCCTGTAGATGAGGAAATTTTCGATTACCTAAAGCAATGGGGGTCAATCAGTAGAATCTTTAAGATTGAGAATCCTGAGTCTGAATACCACAAACAAGCCATCATTGAGTTTAAATCAGGTGCAACACTGCAGTCACTTGAAACTATACTGCCGCTAGATAGACCTAGTTCTGAGGACTCCAATGTCATACACCACGTAAAAACACTAGCTAGTGTTCATAGCAGCAAACTAGGCACTGAAGTCACTCACACTTTTCTGTCTGAACTTAGAAACATAGCCAGATTAAGTGGTGTGTCATTTGAGGACATGTTGCGAGGGGAGTTGACAAGGATTACAGAAACTATTGGAGCACAGGCCCCAGTGGAAGAAGTAGAGACAGTTCATGAGCCAACTCCTACTCCGCCAGTGAGTGAAAGGATAGAGCCCATCTTACCTATGACTCAAGCTCAGCCCAGACCCACACCAGCTCAACTGGGACAACATCATAACTCCACTGAAACTCCACTTAACCCTCACTCCACTGGTGAATTAAGTCAAACTGTTGGTGAAACACAGTCTTACATTGAACCAACAGCTACATTCACTCCATCTGTTATGAGGGATCCCATGCCTAACTTTACCTTATCTCCCGATCACCTCAGCACACCTGAAGTTCAGCGAGTGGTGGTTGAACACATTGTGAAAAGCGCAGAAATTTCATCTCAATTGCATTTGCCTGCCAAATTGAGGATTTTCTCAGGCAAAGTCCCTTGCCCCAATTATGAAGTGGATTATGAAACCTGGCGAACCAACGTTGACTTCTACTTGACTGATCCCACTGTGTCTCATTCACAGTTGGTGCGAAGAATTGTTGATAGCCTTTTACCCCCTGCTGCTAATGTAGTGAAGCCTTTAGATCGTCATGCTACTCCACGAGATTACCTGAGCTTGCTTGACTCTGCATATGCAACTGTAGAGGATGGTGATGAGTTATTTGCAAAATTTCTTAACACTCACCAGAATTCAGGTGAGAAACCATCTACCTACCTTCATAGACTGCAGTCATCCCTGAGTGCCGTTGTGAAAAGGAGGGCTGTAAGTGCCAGTGATGCAGACAGACAGCTTCTCAAACAGTTCTGTAGAGGGTGTTGGGACAATACAGTGATCGCAACTCTCCAGCTGGAACAGAGACAAAATAAACCACCCACCTTCTCAGAGTTTTTGTTGTTGTTGCGAACTGAAGAGGATAAGCGAGCCGCCAAGGCAAGTCGAATGAAGCAGCACCTCGGATTCACAAAAACAAAAGCCCAGGCCAATGCACAAGCTGCGTGTGTCGATGGAATCCCTGATTATGACATGAAAATACAAGATAACAGTATACCTTCTACCATGAAACAGATTCAAAAACAGATAGCTGATCTCCAAGCTCAGATTGCTGCCTTCACAGTTTCCAAGGGAGAGAAAGCAGTGAGAAATAAAGTGCCTAATACTCAGAAGGCTAAGCCAAAAGACAGCCAGCCTGTGTCTCAGAAGCAGTCCTCAGCTCAGTTTGTGACCACTAGGAGACCACGGCCCTGGTACTGTTTTAAATGTGGGGAAGATGGTCACATAATTAGCAGCTGCAGTAATCCTGCTAATCCTGTGCTGGTTGACGCTAAAAGAAAAGAGCTAAAAGAAAAGCAACAGGCTTGGGATGAGAAGACTGCATCAAGCAACCCCTCCACTTTAAACTAGAAGCGGTTCCTGTGGAAGGACGATCAGGAACCGAAAAACAGAAAAGTCCTCAAGGAAAGCTTAAGACCAAAGCAATATTGAAAGAACAAAAAGTAAAACAAGCCGGAAGTGTCCCAAAAGGACTTGTTGGACGAAAGAGCACAGCTAATGTTGAAGTTGGTGGAGTCGGGTGCAACTGCTTACTCGATACAGGTTCGCAGGTTACCACCATATCCCAGTCGTTCTACAATGACCATCTGTCAGAGTACATAATCAAACCTGTGAGTGACATATTAGAGGTTGAAGGAGCTAATGGTGAACCTGTCCCTTACGCTGGATATGTGGAGATAAGTCTGAAGTTTCCTAAAGAGTTTATCGCTTCAGAACCGGAAGTAGAAACTCTAGCTTTGATAGTACCAGACACTCGCTCAAACAGCAGTATACCAGTACTCATTGGGACGAACACTCTGGACCCTCTCTATGAGGAGTACTGTGATGACAACCCTCTCAGATCTACCACATTTTGTGGTTATGCCCAAGTACTCAGAACCCTGCAGCTACGACACCAGCAACGCTTCGGTGGTAGACTTGGACTAGTAAAACTCAGAGGCAGTACACCTGCCACAATCCCCGCTGGTGAGAAGGTCATACTACAAGGAGTTGCTGGTGCAAGAACCGTTACCAATGAGTCATGGGTGTTGTTGGAGCCTCCATCGATGTCATCCTTACCGGGTGGAATCTTCACAGACTGTTGTCTTATCACCATGCCAACTCAACATCCTTACAAGGTACCTGTAATACTGAGAAACGAAACAGAACATGATATAACACTACCAACTAACTGTATCATTGCTGAGCTAGCAGTAGTTCAAGACATTTTGCAAGATACTCATCCTTATCAAAAACCTACTAACCCAGATGAAGAATCATTTCCTTCTGATAATCAGCGAGATGCAGCCACCTCTAGTCAACAAGAGAAAAAACTGAAGCTTGACTTTGGTGATTCACCACTTTCTGAGGAGTGGAAGACAAGAATAACCGAGAAGCTAAATAACTACTCTGATGTTTTCGCTCATCATGACCTTGACTTCGGTCACACAACAAAAGTCAAACATCACATTCGTCTGAAAGATGAAACGCCATTCAAACAGCGACCTCGCCCAATACATCCACAAGATTTTGAAGCAGTGCGCCGCCATCTCAAAACCCTTCTTGATGCTGGAGTTATAAGGGAATCTGAGTCCCCCTTTTCATCACCAATTGTAGTCGTCAAAAAGAAGAATGGTGATATCAGACTGTGTGTAGACTACAGGAAACTAAACCTCCAAACTATCAAGGACGCATATGCCTTGCCCAATTTGGAGGAGTCATTTTCTGCACTCAGTGGGTCTCAATGGTTTTCAGTAATGGATCTAAAATCTGGATACTACCAGATCGAGATGGAGGAAAGCGACAAACAAAAAACAGCCTTTGTCTGCCCTCTAGGGTTTTGGGAATGGAACCGCATGCCACAAGGGATAACGAATGCACCCTCCACATTCCAGCGGTTGATGGAAAAGTGCATGGGTGATATGCATCTGAGGGAAGTGCTCGTTTTCCTTGATGACTTGATTGTTTTCTCCAAGTCTTTGGAAGAACATGAAAAACGACTGATCAGTGTCTTGAACCGACTGAGAGATAGTGGCCTTAAGCTATCACCAGAAAAGTGCTGTTTCTTCCAAACATCAGTACGTTACTTAGGGCACATTGTATCAAGGAACGGAGTTGAGACGGATCCAGAAAAGGTTAAAGCACTCAAGACCTGGCCGAGACCTCAGACCCTGAAAGAATTAAAATCCTTCCTGGGTTTCTCTGGTTACTATCGGAGATTTGTACAAGATTATGCCAAGATTGTGAAGCCTTTGACCAACCTGACTGCTGGTTATCCACCAACTCAAAGGAGAAGCAAGCCAACCCAACCACCTGGCAAATACTTCCACCCCAAGGAGCCTTTTCAGGAAAGATGGACCTCTGCTTGCCAGCAGGCTTTCGAGAACATCATAGACAAGCTCACATCATCCCCTGTGCTAGGATTTGCAAATCCTAAATTACCATATACTCTCCACACAGATGCCAGTACGACTGGACTTGGAGCGGCATTGTATCAGGAACAGGATGGACAAAGCCGTGTCATTGCCTACGCAAGTAGAGGATTATCATGCAGTGAGGCAAGATACCCAGCGCATAAGTTGGAATTTTTAGCCTTAAAGTGGGCTATCACTGAAAAATTCCACGACTACTTTTATGGTAACTACTTCCGAGTTGTCACTGACAATAATCCGCTGAGGTATATACTTACCACTGCTAAACTAGATGCCACTAGCTATCGTTGGCTAGCTTCACTGTCCACTTTTACGTTTGACATCACATATCGAGCAGGCAAGCAGAACCAGGATGCTGACGGGTTGTCAAGGAGGCCTCATGGTGATTTAATAAATGACAATCAGTCTCAGGGCGAAAGTCAGAGGATACATGAGTTCACTTCTCATCATCTGAATCCGGAGAGAAATGATTTCTGCTGCACAGAAACAGTCAGAGCGGTCTGCCAGTGCCATCTTTTTGCTTGTGGTGAGGAAGACTCCACTAATCCTTGCTTAGTGGAGTCTCTAGCTATCCACTCAGAGGCCATTCCTACTGAGTTTGAGGAGGAGGGATTCCAAGGTTTTCTTACAGTCCCAAAGTACAGCACAGACGAGCTTGCAACACTACAAAGAGAAGACCCAGTTATCAGTAACATCATAAAATTAATTCAGTCCCAAGAACCTGTACCTACCAGTCGCAAGACTGAGTCACCAGAGTTTCAGCTGATGCTCAGGGAGATGAGTCGTCTCGATTGAAGGATGACCTATTGTACAGGAGACGACAGTGTGACAATAGACCAGTTTTCCAACTTGTTCTGCCACATGTGTTAAGGTCATCAGTACTTACCAGTCTCCATAACCAGATGGGACATATGGGTATTGAACGTACTCTTGAGCTGATTAGGTCAAGGTTCTATTGGCCAAAAATGGCTTCTGATATTGAGACAAAGATCAAAAACTGTGAGAGATGTGTCAAGAGGAAAAGTCAGCCAGAGAAAGCTGCACCTCTGGTCAATATCCAGACCAGCAGGCCAATGGAACTGGTTTGTATGGACTTTTTGTCTTTGGAACCGGATAGTCATAACACCAAAGATATCCTGGTCATCACCGACCACTTTACACGGTATGCAGTAGCCATTCCAACGAGAGATCAAAAGGCTAGCACAGTCGCCAAATGTCTATGGGAGCAGTTCCTCAGTCACTATGGCTTCCCAGAACGTCTCCATAGCGATCAGGGGCGTGATTTCGAGTCGCGAACCATCAAAGAGCTCTGTGCTTTGGCCGGCATCCGTAAAGTGAGGACAAGTCCGTATCATCCCAGAGGAAATCCAGTAGAGCGATTTAATCGCACATTGCTGAGCATGCTGGGAACCTTGCAGGAAAAGGAGAAGACGAAGTGGCGTGAGCATGTCAAACCACTCACTCATGCATACAATTGCACGAGAAACGATGCCACAGGGTTTTCACCTTATGAATTGATGTTTGGGCGGCAGCCCAGATTACCCATAGACATTGCATTTGGGTTACCAGTCAAAGACAGTTCATCTACTTCACATTCCCAGTATGTGAAAAATCTCAAGTCTCAATTGAGGGAAAGCTATCAGCTTGCAACTAAAAACGCGAAAAAAGTGGCTGATAAGAACAAACAGAGGTTTGATGTGCGAGTAAGAGAATCCACACTTGAGGCAGGAGACAGAGTTCTTGTGCGAAATCTTCGACTTCGCCAAAAGCACAAACTGGCTGATCGATGGGAGTCAAAAGTCTATATTGTGCAAAAGAGAGCAGGAGACTTACCCGTCTATGTGGTGTGTCCTGAAGGACAGGATGGGCCAACTCGCACATTACATCGTGATCTGCTCCTACCTTGTGGGTTCCTTTCTGCAGAAGAGGAAGAAGTAGTCGAGCCAGAACCCGCACGTAGGATCAGAACAAAGCAGACAATTCCCCAACCAAGTGAACAACTTATCTGTTCAGAGGATGATGATGATATGGATCCTCAATTTTACCCCATCAAAGTCTCTGAGGTAGAGACAACACTGTTTAAAGTCATGGATATGCCTAAGGAAAATGGTGAGGTAGCTCGCAGGAGAAGCACACGTGCTGGAGCTGAATACTTACCTGTTGATTCTGAAACCCTACCTGGCATGGAACAACAAACCTTACCTGGAACCTTACCTGACGTGTCCTCCGCTGGAAACGGTCCAAATTCTGTGGAGAGAAGTTCCATGTATTTGGAGCCTGAGGAAAACTTACCTGTTGCAGTTGAACCTGAGGAAAACTTACCTGTTACAGTTGAACCTGAAGAGAACTTACCTGTTGCAGTTGAACCTGAGGAAATAACTGAAAAAATGGATGGAGATATGGAAACAGAGACAGTAAATGAAATCAACACATCCCAAATGGAAAAGGAACCATTAGTACAACATCCAGAGGAGTACCTACATGAGCAACTTGCAATGGGAAGAGAGGATTCACAGTGTCAGTCTCAAAAGGAGGGCCCCCAATTAGTTACAACCAGTGATCCAAGTTCTACTGTTGAAACAGACAATGACATCAATGAGATAGCCAGTGGACCTCCTCGTAGGTCAGAACGTTCCAGAAGAGCACCTAGGAAATTTACTTACCCTCAACTTGGCAGTCCCTTGATTTCTTTTGCCCAGGCCATTCTAGAGGGATTTAATCGAGCTTTAGTTGAAACGTTTGAAAGTAATCATTAGAAAAAAAGAGAACATGAAGGGACTCATGTCAGTTAAGGAGGGGAGTGTGTAACCCAGTGGCAATACAGGGTTAAAATTACTTTAAAATTGTATTAAAATAGTGTAATATCTCTTTAGGAAAAAATCTGCCATAATAGCTTATATCCCTTTAAGAAAAAAACAGCCAAAATAGCGTAATATCCTTTAGGAAGAAATCAGCCAATCAGGAGTGATAGTTCCTCCCCTAGCTGAACATGATTGACAGGTCACGAGGCAAATTGCGTGATTCGACCATGCGCGCGAGTATGTGAGAGAAAGAGAGAAGACGAACACGATTGATGGCGACAGGAAACGAGAGGAAATTTACAGATTTAAAGTTAATAGAGTGATAAAAGTGAGTGTATTAGCAAGCTAAAGAACCAACACAGAAGACAGAATAAGGAGGAGCAACCGAGAGTTTGGAAAAACCCCGTTTTCCACCTGTATTTGTCTCGGTAAGCTAGTAAACTGCATGATGTCGATATTGCTTGCTAACTGTGATACAAAGTTTACAAAGAGTACAGAAATATTAAGCTGATATTTAAGTTACCTGAACACAGCTGTTTTTATGTTCATTTGTTTTGTTTTAAGGAATAGCCGAGTGAATTACATAGCATTTCTATTGAAGGGAATGTTATAAAAAATACTGTATGGTTTCTATGATGATTTTTATTTTTATTTTGTGAGTGGAAATGTTAAACTTTAATGTTTAAATTCTGCTGTGATTTGATAAAACATTTTGTTCTAAAAGGGTACTCTTATTAGAGTATTAATATTGCAACTACAGCTATGTGTTGCAAATTAACTTATGTAGAGCCTGTATTGTTTACAGTTTTTCTCTAATCCAGGGATATAAGAGTATGCCATTTTTGTTGATTTATTATCAACTGTTAAGTAAGTATAAGGTTGTGCATGTTATATTCTAGATATTGAGTTGAGATTTGAAGTTTGAACTAAAGTGTGATAAATAGGCCTGAACATGTGATCATTTAGTATTATGCAGCATGTGATGCTTAATGCTACGTGGTTGTTATGCTTTAGTATGACTGTTGTACAACATTTATAGAACATTATTTTAAATTTCCTGTTTGAAACAAAACAGGTCAGGTCTTATGGACAGAGTGAAACTTCTTGGAAGATCCTTTTCTATCGATGGCGAGCCTCCCAGTGTGATCGTGAAGAGACGCAGACCAACTCATCGAACGTTTCCCTGGTGGTAGGAAAGTATCAGTCGCCTGAGCTGGTACCCACTCTTTCATCCAAGTGCACACTTCCTTTTAAAAGGAGAAACTGTCACAGAACTGGTGACACACACTTTTGACACCGAACTATTGACAGGACTGACTAATACAGAAAGTGATCACAAAACAGACTTTAACGACTACAAAAGGACAAAACCAGAGACTCATTTGTTTTAAAGGGCCCATTTTTTATTTTTCATATACATGTTATGCAATTGTGTTTTAACTGTTATTTGCAACTTAATGTGAGTAAAAGTTACTGGTTACTACTTACCTGGTCTGATACTTCCTTTTATGGGTACAGTTTATATCACTTAGCTCCTTTCGAACCTAGCACAGTGTTAGTTCACGTTTAGAGTGTAGCACGGTTACAGTGATCATACATTTTCAATAAATCATCAACATCTAAACCTCTGTTAATTCTTAATAAGACCTTCTGTAGATGTCTGACAGAAATAAAGTCAGTCTGGGGTGCGTTTCCCGAAAGCATCGTTGGCCAACTATGGTCGCAAGTCCCGTCGTTACCAATAGAGTTCAATGGACATTGCGATGAACTTGCGACCATAGTTGGCCAACGATGCTTTCGGGAAACGCACCCCTGGTTAGTAATAAGTGAAGCTGGTAATGCTGTTTGTGGAGTTGTTGAATCCTCCTCTGCTGAGAACTTGTTAACAGCAGATGTTCATCATTAATGCCCAATCATCACTTAATTAATCACTTAAGTATCTCATTAACTTTAACTCTGATTCAGAGTTATTTTAACTCTCTGTAGAGAGGGACCAAATGTTCTCTGAACAGAGTTAATTTTACTCTGGGGATTTTGCTGTGTAAAAGCATCGAAACAAGAGCAGCTGTGAATTTACAGTTCTTTAATGTAATCTTTACAGTATGTTTCTGTTATTAATAATGTACTGAATTAAAATCTGAGATAACTCACTTCAGTTGAGAAAATTGATTGGTCAATTGCCATTAAATATTTACTAGAAACATCAATTCAACTAAATCCTTCTAGTGATTATCATCACACATGGATTTCAAAGTAACTTACTTTAAATAAAGCATCATGCAGTATAATATCAGTGTTTCTCTGTTCATCCTGGACTGAAGCTCAGGTTCTACTCTTTAACACAATGGTGACACACAAAACTCAACAGAAACCCTTTAAATCCCAACAGATCATTAAATCACTAACATATCTCCACTATAGCATTATGTGCAAAAACACATAAAATCACACAAAGCAAATCACAGAATTGTACTTTTTTGTTTAGTAAATTTGACAGTGAGATTTTACTGTGAACAACTGACTTAAGCCACAGCTTTAGATGAAATCACCTGAAGAGAAAAGAAGACATTCAATCTGTGAAGATCTCAGCAGAGGAGGATTAAACAACTCCACAAACAGCATTACCAGCTTCACTTATTACTAACCAGACTGACTTTATTTCTGTCATAATCAGAAGGTCTTTTTGAGAATTAACGGAGGTTTAGATGTTGATGGTTTTTTTATTGTTACCATGATGGCGATCAGTGTTGTCTTTAGCTGGGCTCTTGCCCTTGACATTTGATCATTAGTTTGTCTCTGGCTACCTTACCTGTCTTTTATAAAGCACGCCAGTTATAGCAAAAAAGCCGAGAGAAAAGTGCTTTGATGTTGCTCTGTATTGATGATGTCATCAGTAGAGTTTACAAGACAATACTTCATTTCATTCACACTTTAATATATTCTCAAGCATTTCATTGGGTCACTTCATATGATTGATTATTAAGCATACATATGATATTCCACTCTATTATTATAATTTGAACAGTTTAAAACATATATAATGCATAGAAAGTTTTAAAATGCAATATTATTTTCTCACACACAGACATCAACAATCGGCGTATGAATCTCAACAATGGTGACATTCATATGAAAAGCTTTATGTTGCAATGTATGCTGGGTACCACCATAGTACATAATTCCCAGAATGCATTGCTGCATGCATAAATTATGTAGCTGAATTGTATTATTTTATTTTATTTTTACCATGTGCTTTTATTTTTGTTGTTGTTTTTGATGTGATTTTTTAGTAGCTTGATTTGTGATGTTTAGAGTTTATCTGTTTATCTGAATATTTTGTTTGTCACCATTGTTGAGGTTCATATGCTGATTCTTGATATATGTGTGTTCCTGAAAATTGAGAAGTTTTGTGATTCGTAAATATTTAAAACAAATTATCTGATATCATGACATGTTGTAGTATCATACGACTATTTCAAGCAACTTTTCATAATTAGAGAATACATAGACTTTGGCCAACATCAGCATATCATCCACTAGACATTGATACCTCATCATCAATACTCAACCATCAACACCACAGTATATTTTTCTTTGACTTTTGTTGCCATAACAAGTTTGTCTTATAAAGACATGGTTATAGCAGCGAAAGAAAAATGAATGTTAAAGAGATAAAGAGTCAAGAGCCCAACTAAAGAAAGCACTAATCACGATCATGGTAACTTCAAATGAAATATTGTCAATACATCATCAACATCTAAACCTCAGTTATTTCTCATTAAGTCTGATTATAATTATCACTCTTCAGGTGATTTCATCTAAAGCTGTGGCTTAAGTCAGTTGTTTACAGTAAAATCTCACTGTCAAATTTACTAAACAAAAAAGTACAATTCTGTGATTTGCTTTGTGTGATTTTATGTGTTTTTGCACATAATGCTATAGTCGAGATATGTTAGTGTTTAAATTATATGTTGGGATTTAAAGGGTTTCTGTTGAGCTTTGTGTGTCACCATTGTGTTGAAGAGTAGAACCTGAGCTTCAGTCCAGGATGAGCAGAAAACACTGATGTTATGCTGCATGTTGCTTTTTTTTAAAGGCAGTGACTGTGTAGTTGCTAAAGCACTGATGACGTTTTTAAGTTCTTCAACTCATTAGTGATGGGAAGTCCAGTTCTTTTCCGCGAACCGGTTCTTTCGGACAGTTCGTTTCAAAAAACCGGTTCACCAGTTCTTTTACGTCATCACGTAATGACGTCAATTCTATCATCCCGGCGGATAAATATACATTCAAATAAAGGCATTTGTAATCATAACTTCAGTTAAATAATAGTCCTCATCGTCATAATCATCTTGGATAGGTTTCTTACATTTACGTTTTGAAAATGAACCCTGTAGTAGGCCTAAGGCGATGCGCAAACGCGGATGTTTTACATGTCTTAAAGTGAATAAACTGGTCTTCATCATTTTTATTTTATTTGTAATTAAATAAACTTACATTTCGCCGAATTCGGCCCCTCATTCAAGTCCTTGGTTCACCCGTGCTCATGTATCAGGACAGCACAGTGACAGTATAAACACAGCATCAGTTGGCCAAAAGAAAGTTCGGTTCAGAGACGGTGCGATCACGCATGCGCAGTCTCTCCAGCTCATTGGTTCTCCGTATCGAACGTGTCCGAAAGATACAGTTCTCGGTTCTGTACTGGTGATCCGAGAACTGCTGCAACAACCAGTTCTTGACTCGAGAACCGAACCGTAACATATGCCTGTGTGTGAGCTGAAAACTACTGAAACCTTACTAGGCTAATTCAGTCGACTAAACTAAAAACTCGATGCATGTCTCCAGTATGTTTAATACGTTATGTTTTGATTAACACATTATAAACATTTAATTTGCACCCTTTAAAACCTTGGCAAGAGTTTACATCAAAAATGTATATCACCTTAGAAATTAAATTATCTGTTCCTGAAAATAATGTTTTAGTATAATAATAAATGTTTAGTTTTATAATCCATTCATTGTTCCCAATCTTTAAAATAATACAGTGAAAAGGCAGTAGCCTATGTGATAAACATGTTTCTAACATGTTTTATTTTGTTACACTTATTGATGTTCAATAAAATACTTAAGAAACATGCATTTCGTCCCTCTGAAAAAATCGCACGCATGCTCAGCTCATCAGCTCATCGGTTCTCCGTATCGAACGTGTCCGAAAGAAACAGTTCTCGGTTCTGTACTGGTGGTCCGAGAACCGCTGTACCTGTACGTTCGGTAGTGCGCGCATGCTCAGTATCAAGCTCGTGCTCATCACTTCTCTCAGCACATGTCTCAGTTCAGTGAACTGTTGGATTTACTGGAGTAACATGCCTATATTCCGGGATTTTGGTTTATTTTGAGTCGAAGGGACTGTCAGGACGCAGGCATGTCCGAAAGTGAGTAATTTAACTTGTGGATCAGCGCTGAAGCAAGACGCGAACTGTTTCGAACGATTCAGTCCGATTTAGTGCACTGTTAGACCTTACCGTTTTTTTTTACAGTAAAATACTGGCAACACTGTTGCCAGTAATTTACTGTAATCTACAGTATGTTACTGTAAAAATGCACTAAAACTCGAGTTAACTAATTTCACTTGCAGAAACCGACTGTCTTAAATTAACCAAATGTCATTTAAAAGTATTAACTAAAATTTATAATGCATTAATAAAGTGAGCAAAGTATTACTGTGAACTTATTTCATTTGAAACCACAAAATTTTTTTGATAAATAAAGAGATTTCCACTGGACCAGCAACTACCCAGTCACTGTCTGTTAAATAAAGCAACATGCAGCATGTCATCAATGATTGTAGATCTTCTCCTGGACTGAAGCACAGGCTCTACTATTCTGCACAACGGTGATCCAAAAAACAAGATTTTACAGTGAACTACTGGCAACAGTGTTGCCAGTATAAACCTGTTTTATAACTTACAGTTTATTACTGTTAAAATACATTTTGTGGGTGTGTCTTTTTAATCTTACACTGTTAGCCCTTTCAACTCCACAGGGAAATCCACACTACAAAGATTAAAAAGTAACACTGACGCACTGTTGCAGTGAGATAATTAAGTGAATATGTAAGTGATTGTTGAGCATTAATGATGAACACCTGCTGTTAGAACAGAAAATAGAGAAACACAAGAACTACAACTGACTTCCAGCCATTACACATTATTACACTTAGTATTAACCAGTATGACTTTATTTCTGTCATACATCTACAGAAGTTGTTGAGATGTTTAATTGAAAATGTTTGGTTTGAAGTTACCATTATAGAGATCAGTGTTTGCTTTAGATGGGATGCTGATGCTAAAACATTAGTGTTTCTTTTGCTGCTTGAGCTGTGTTTTTGTGCAAGTCACACTTGTGCACATGCACAGTTTATGAATGATTGCAGTTATGTTGCTTATGGTGATAAAATCATCATATTGCCTGTTCATTCACAAAGGAATTCATTCCTACTCATTCAGAGTTTTATCTTCAATCAAAAGTGTTACATTACCACTACTGTGAAACCACAGCAATAAATGACAATTATTTGTTTAACACATCATGCATAAACCAAAAAATAACAGAGCTATGCTGTCTTTTAGAAACACAGAGATATCACAATTTAGCACATGAATCTCAACAATGGTGGCAATATTTTTTTATTATTCATGCAGCAGTGAATGCTGGGAGTTTTATACTATCCTGGAACCCAGCATGCATTGCGACATGAAACTTTTGATTGTCACCATTGTTGAGATTCATATACTGATTGTTGATGTCTGTGTGTGTCTGAGTCAAACAGGAGTTAAACATGTTTTAATGCACTATATGATTACGATATTGTTCAGAAGACCTGATTACAGAAATGTTAATTTCGTGTTGTAGATTCACAATTAAATATGCTAAACATGAAATACCCATAAATTCAAAGAATATATACAAGAAAGATCTGAAAATCAGACATGTCCAGGATGATTGTTAAACAATCACAAAAGCCAAAAATAACAAATCATCTTCTACTTGACTTTTTCTTGCCACAACTAATGTGCTTTATAAACTCACTGATGCAGCAGCCAGAGAGAGATGAATGGTAAGCAGTCAAGGGACAAGAGACCAACTAAAGCAAATACTAATCTCCATCATGGTGACAACAAACTTTATTTTTAACTCAATCTCTGTAAATTCTCAACAAGAACTTTTGTACATGTATGAAAAAAATAATGTTAAACTGGTTTGTAAACTGGTTTCACACTCAGTGTAGCTGGAAGTCAGTTGTCGTTTCTGTGTTTCTCTTTTTTCTTTTCTTGTTTCTCTGTCCTTCAGTGATTCTGCTTATCAGGTGTTCATCAGTGTCTCAATTCACTCACTTCTTTTCATTCAAGTGGACTATATTAGTGAACTAATGTAGGGAATAGTGATTGAGGGTATAGGGTGTGATTGTGAAAACAGCCTCTGAGTGTCGATTTTGAGCGCTGTTAATTCACAGTATATTCCTGTAGGCTAGTTTTATTTTCTACGGTATATTACTGTTTTAATGGAAAATGGTATGATATTGTCAGAATTTGGCCTTTTTTTACAGCAAGGGTTAACAGTGTGTACTGGTTCGACCAGTTCACTAAAAAGAACCGGTTCAAAAGAACGATTCGTTCACGAACCGGCCATCACTACAACTCATTCATGTGTGATGATGATCACTAGTAGGATTTAGTTAAATTGATGTTTCTAGTAGATATTTAATGACAATTGACCAATCACTTTCCTCAAATGAAGTGAGTTATCTCAGGTTTTAATTCAGTACATTATTAATAACAGTAACATACTGTAAAGATTACATTAAAGAACTGTAAATTCACAGCTGCTCTTGTTTCGATGCTTTTACAGGTGTGCTGTATAATTTTACTGTATAATTGTAGTTTATGATTTACAGTACTCTTGTAAAATTTGCAGGCTTACTGGCAACCAAAATTGCCAGTAAGTTGCTGTAAATTTTACAGCAATTTGTTAGTGCTGTATTTTTACTATTAAATTGTAGTTGATGTTTTACAGTATTCTTGTAAAATTTACAGGCTTACTGGCAGCCAAAATTGCCAGTAAGTTGCTGTAAATTCTACAGTAATTTTTTTACAGTTGTAAAGTAAGTTATAGTCAGCAGACTATCAATAGACTATCTATAGGGGGACCATCAAAATAGAGTGTTACCTATATAGACAAACGAAATAAGGACTAAAAGTCGAGATCTACCTACCATTTATTAAAACAAGTGCACATGTCCGTCAGCATGTCAGATATTCTTTTTTTTTTTAAAGCAGCTAAGGGAATTAGCCCACCAATCTTAAGCCTAGACTGGAGTTCGTTCCAGGACGAAGGGCCATAGTAAGACAGACTCCTCTTTCCTGCTTCTGTCCTCATTCTTGGTACCTTACAAAGTAGTCCGTCACTAGATCTTAAATGATATGTACTTTGCATATGAACAAATGTTAAACAGATGTAAGAAGGCAAAAGACATAAAATAGCTTTATAAATAAAAATGTGCCAATGTACTGCGCACTTTGAGTGATGGCCAATTTACCCTACTATATAAGATGCAGTGATGTGTCTGATAGCCAATGTACTGCGCACTTTGAGTGATGGCCAATTTACCCTACTATATAAGATGCAGTGATGTGTCTGATATAGCCAGCATTTGTGATGAACCTGAGAGCCGCATGATAAAAAGGGTCAAGCATTGACAGAGTAGATTGACAAGCAAATTGATAAATGATATCACCATAATCTATCTAAAACAGGAATAATTCTGTTTTTTTTCCGTTTAGTCCTAAAAAAGCAAGATTTCAATCTATATAAAAATGCCAGAGTGCATTTAAGTTTTATAGCAAGAACTTCAGTATGTTTTTTAAAGGTAAAACCTTTGTCCAGCCAGATACCCAAGTATTTATAAGTATCAACAAGTTCAATGGCTTCAACTTGCAGTGTGTTGATAGCAAGAACTGGGACTTATAGGTGCAAATATCATTGCCTTTGTATTTTTTGCATTTAAAAGTAGCTTCAAATCAAACAGGGCAGATTGTAATGAGGCAAAATCTAACTGCAAATTTGCACAGGCAGTATGGGGCGCCGTTTGTAAAGCGGCTCACGCTGAAAATAACAGCAACATTTTGTCACATTTAACTTCAAACAATGTTTAAAAAACTGGTATGAATTTTTGACGGTCACTTTTTACCACATTTACAACAATATTTGTCAACTTAGAGATATTTTAAATAGTTAAATCTAAATATTAAATGTTACACCTAAATGTTAAATATTAAATCTAAATGCTAAATCTAAATGTTAAATCTAAATCTAAATGTTAAATCTAAATGTTAAATCTAAATCTAAATATTAAATCTAAATCTAAATGTTAAATCTAAATGTTAAATGTTAAATCTAAATCTAAATGTTAAATCTAAATGTTAAATCTAAATCTAAATCTAAATGTTAAATCTAAATGTTAAATCTAAATGTTAAATCTAAATGTTAAATCTAAATCTAAATGTTGAATCTAAATCTAAATGTTGAATCTAAATGTTTTGGGTCAAACTAAATATTTAACTAATATGCAAATTCAAAATGCCGGAAGTGCCAAAATAAAAACTTGAGGTGGTCAGTGTGTGTTTATAGCATGGTTTATAGTGTCAAATAACGAATAAAAACCATCTCGTAATAATAACTATAATATAACGATAATAACTACCTAAAATAATAAACACGTTTGGAGAAACTGTAGAGTATGGTGATGACAGAGTGATGACATGACATTCAGTCAAAGTGAGCCCCCTAGTGGCTAGCTATTATGGCTACAGGTCATAAGTCCCGCACTTTTCATAAAAGTGACACTAGCCTACTCTTCAAATACAGTTTCTCCAAACGTGTTTATTATAGTTATTATCACGATAATCCGTGTCCAAGAGTCCATTTCCTCGGATGAGATGGTTTTTATTTGTTATTTCACACTATAAACCATGCTATAAACACACACTGACCACCTCGAGCTTTTTTTTGGCACTTCCTGTTACCGGCATTTTGAATTTGCATATTAGTTAAATATTTAGTTTCAACCCAAACATTTAGATTCAACATTTAGATTTAGATTTAACATTTAGATTTAGATTCAACATTTAGATTTAGATTTAGATTTAACATTTAGATTTAACATTTAGATTTAGATTTAACATTTAACATTTAGATTTAACATTTAGATTTAGATTTAATATTTAGATTTAACATTTATATTTATATTTATATTTATATTTAACATTTAGATTTAGATTTAACATTTAGATTTAGCATTTAGATTTAACATTTAACATTTAACATTTAGGTGTAACATTTAATATTTAGATTTAACTATTTAAAATATCTCTAAGTTGACAAATATTGTTGTAAATGTGGTAAAAAGTGACCGTCAAAAATTCATACCAGTTTTTTAAACATTGTTTGAAGCTAAATGTGACAAAATGTTGTTGTTATTTTCAGCGTGAGCCGCTTTACAAACGGCGCCCCATAAGTCTCAGGTGTAAGGGCACAAGAATACATAATTGTATCATCGGCATACAAATGATACTGTGAGTGTTTAACAAGCAGAATCACTGAAGGAGAAACCATAATCAAAGTCACCATTGTGGTTAAGTTTCGTTTGGCTGCTGTACATGAGTTATAACAGCCAGATGAACAAATAGAAAAGGTGATCTGATGGTGTTGGTTGTGTTTTAACATAATCATTATTTCACAATCATTTGACCTGAATTACTGAACTTATCTAGAGTCCAATTTTTGAGTTAGGTGAACTATAGTGGGGAGATCATATCTTCTGTTGTCATGCTTCTCATCATTCGGCAGGTGTTGATACTCTCCTAAATAAGTTTAAAGGTAACGTATTGGAATTCTATCCAGAATTACACATTTTAAGACACATTGTGGGTTAAAAATCTACACAACGTGTCAAAATTGAATCACCTTATGTGTGTTGCTTTTTAACACATCTTAGATTTACAACAAAAGCACTTATCAATCACAACGCTTTTAAGCTCCAAACTTTGGAAAAGTGTTTTACATTTACACCTCTCCAGTTCAGTTTTGGGCTAGTCATTTTTGATTGCCTGCTTTATTATTCGCCAGACTTTGTCCTTCACATCCACTACGTTTAACACAGTTTAATAATTAACAGTAATCAGGATCAGACTTTTATTTGATAACATTATGGAAATATGCATAAATGGCTACCACTTTTCTTCTAGTTTCAAGACAGATCGAAGATCATTCTCAAGGGCCGTTAATGACCGTAGGTCTTCAATTGTAAAACGTCCTTCATTTAAATGGCTATAGCATATGTGATCTTCCTGAAACATTAAACACAGGAATTATAAGGTTACTCTAGGGGGGATGCAGTGGCCTCCTCATCAGTGCCATAATTATCCAGAAGCCACCTATTCCATCTTTAGAGAAGGAAAGAAAACTGATGATTACTAAATTTTACAAAGTTTCACAGACATGTTAAGATTATATAGTGAAATTCACTTTTCATTAAGAAATGAGTTGTTCATAAAAAAAAAATAGCAACAAGCCTTATTGAAAAGAGTTTGTCTTTTTTCTTTACTGAGATTCATTGATTCTTTATTGCTTTTTTTCGAGACAAATTCAGTGACAGAAAGGAGAAATAAAAAAAAATCAGTCTTTTCCTGGTTAGATGTTGTAAAAGGGTGGAGTTCCTGATCATGTAGGTTTGATAAAACAGGTCAAATAAAAGAACAACATCAGGAATTCTTTAGGTTAAATTGTAACAAAATGCATTCAAGAAACTCAATGCTATTAAATCTTGTATCAAACACAAAAGAACAATGAGAGAACAAAAATACTGATATAAACAGACTCAGACACTTTGTTTGTCAGTGTTTTATTGCTCTAATTATATGTGTGTGGAAATTTTTCGTAATTTTAACGGTAAAAAAACAGTAAAAAAGTAACAGAAAAGACATGTTAATTGCTTAACAGTAAGTACCCTTACTATATGGGAAAACTATAATAGCTCTCACGGGACATTTCATGTAAGTTTACAGTAAAATACTGTTAAATGTAGGGCTGGGCGATTTAAATCACGATATTGTCATGCGCATCTCGTCAGTAAAGCCGGTTCCTTGATTAGTAGTAAATCGCCATCACCTGCTTTCAGATGGAGCGGCATTTACTACAAAGAGCCGTAGTTAACTGACAAGCTGAGCCATATCGCATTAATATCGCGGACGTATCGCCAGGGATAATTAATGCGATATGGCTCAGCTTGTCAGTTAACTACGGCTCTTTGTACACAGCAAAAACTCCAGTGTTAAATTAACACTCCTGGGAGTGTATGAGTCCACACTCAAGAGTGTTTAAGTGAATGAGATAATTAAAGGGATAGTTCACTTTGAAAATAAATTTTGGTATGTTTTAACTTACCTCAAGGGCATCCAAGATGTAGGTGTCTTTTTTTCCGCAGTAGTTTCAATTTGGATATTTTTAGGTCAAACCGTTCTTGTCTGTCTCTCATAATGCAGGTCGATGGTCACTGTCTCAAAACACAAGCACAGAGTCCAAATTAAAACAATTCCCCATCGTCCAAATTAAACAATTCCCCATCGTAAGTACACATTGATGGCCTAAGACACGAAACGAGCGGTTTGTGTGAGATAATGAATATTATTTATATCGTTTTTACCTCTTGTAACACAGCACACGTCCAAATGATCTGACGGCGCGGGCGGGTATAGATATATACATAGATGTCGCCTACGGTTTCGTTCCAATGAACTGCAGTAGCAAAGGCGACATCTAGTGTATACATCTATACCCGCTCGCGGGCGGGTATAGATATATACACTAGATGTCGCTTGGCTACGGTTTCGTTCCAATGAACTGCAGTAGCCAAGACATCTATGTATATATCTATACCCGCCCGCGCCGTCAGATCATTTAGACGTGTGCTGTTTTCAAGAGATAACAACGATATAAATACTGTTCGTTTTCTCACACAAACCGCTCGTTTCGTGTCTTAGGTCATCAATGTGTACTTACGATGGGGAATTGTTTAATTTGGACGATGGGGAATTGTTTTAATTTGGACTCTGTGCTTGTGTTTTGATACAGTGACCATCGACCTGCATTATATGACTGACAGACAAGAACGGTTTGACCTAAAAATATCAAAATTGAAACTACTGCGGAAACAAATACACCTACATCTTGGATGCCCTTGAGGTAAGCTAAAACATATCAAAAATTAATTTCAAAGTGAACTATCCCTTTAAGTGATTAATTTAGTGATGATTGAACATTATTGAAGACACCTGATGTTAACAAGCAGAATCACTGAAGGAGAAAATCTCAAATTGTAAGTTACCGTTATGACGATCAATGGTTGCTTTAGTTGGACTCTTGACCCATATATTATTAACTTTAGATTTTGTTTGTCTGTTGTTTCTGAATTATGATCACCAGTTGAACAAAGAATAAAGTGATGTGATGGTGTTGGTTATGTTATGACAATCATCATTTGAACTTGATCACTGAACTCATTAAAATCCTTCTTTCTGACTTCGATTTATGTTGTTGGTTAGTAAATCTGCATAAATGTCCAGAATTTTTTATATAATATAAAGGATTTCTTAAAAGTTGTTTTTTAAAAAAAATCATTCTTTTAGGCACACACAGATGTCAAGATTCAGTCTATGCATCACAACAATGGTGAGGAGCAGAATATTCAATTAGGAAAAGTAAATTACATAGACAATTCAGATCATAATTTATTCATACCGCAATGCATGATGGGAGCCATTAATGAGTTGTGATTGGTGGCAGCCACTGCAACATGCTTTATTATTGTCACCATTGTTGAGATTCACAGGCTGATTATTGATGTCTGTGTTTTAAATTAATTTATCTGAATGTGTTTTGATCAGAACAATGTTTATCAAATATTTTGAATTATAAGTAAAGTACTGAAAAATCACTAAGCTAAAAGGTTAAACAAACTATCTCAATAAGTTTCCTTTTTCAGATCACAGCGTGATTATGTCATAACATAACCAACACTATAAGATAACATTTTACTTTGTTCATTTAATTGTTATAAATCAATAACAGCAGACAAACAACAGTAAATATTGATGTAAACACATAATGGTCTAGAGCCCAACTAAAGCAAACACCCATCACCTTAATGGTAACTTACAATTTGTGATTTTCTTCTTCAGTGATTCTGCTTGTTAACATCAGGTGTCTTCAATAATGCTCAATCACCACTAAATTAATCACTTAATTATCTCCTCAGCCCTAAATGCTGCTTCATCTGAAAGCAGATGATGGTGATTTACTACTAATCAAGGAACCGGCTTTACTGACGAGATGCGCATATCAATATCGCGATTTAAATCGCCCAGCCCTAGTTAAATGTACAGATTTTGGAAGTACACTGTAAAAAAAACCTTACCGTTGCATTTACCGTACCTTACCGTAAAAATACGGTAGCAATTTTTATGTTTTAAATCATTGAACTAAAATTGACGGTAAAAAACTGGCAGCTGTGTTTGCCAGTACTTTACCGTAAAAAAATATGGTAGAAATATTTATGTTTAACGGCATTGAACTAAAGTTTACGGTAAATAACTGACAGCTGGTTGCAAGTGATTTACCATTAAAAAATGTGGTAGTAATATTTTAGGTTTTACAGCAGTGATCTAAAGATTACGGTAAAAAACTGGCAGCTGTGGTTGCCAGTACTTTACCGTAAAATATGCGGTAGAAATATTTTTGATTTTAAGGCACTGAACTAGCCTGACTTCGTCATACTCATATTCTAGTCAGAATGTGAGTCTGATACTGCTCCATTGAGCTTTGATTATGGGGCGTGTCTCAACCGAATCAGGAAAAAAAACAACTCTGCACTCAATTGGATAGACCTACAACCAATCAGAGCAACGGAGTAAATGACGTATGTTCTTCATTCATATTTTCAACCAACAAAATGTTGCGGCTCTCTGTTCCTCTTTTAAAATGAATGCGCTGTCGATATCTTCTATAACAGACGCGATGGCGGAATCTACACATGATGTTTCATAAACAAAGTTCGGGAGGAGCACGTGCAAATAATCAATCCAATATCAACTTGTCATCAAACAATACCATGTCTAACGTTACCCTATCTATCAGCATGAGGAAGCTTAATCACTCTGTCAACTTACCTAAGACTCCTTGACAGTTTTTCAGCATCCCTCCACCACCCCGAATCCTCACTCTTGTCTTGGCTTGTTCTCTCACAACCAGGAACACAGGGGGAGAATGGCTACCGAACCCACAGCCCTCTCCTCGGACAGCACGTCATATACGCATTTATCTGACTTATTTGTGTGAACTCGTTAAATCTCATATACGCATTTATTCTATCTGACTTATTTGTAAGTGTGAAATCTCAATTCTCCAGCGGCAGTCATCTTTATTGTAAACTAATTCAACCCAACCGCTCTTTGATGACGTGGGTGATTACGTAACCGCAGATCATCTGTCCATCATAGATTAAAGCCCGCCCTGGCAATTTGATTGGCTCGGCCTTTTGGGAGCCGAGCATAATTACTCCTCAATGGATCGAGTCCAGACCGAACTTCCCGACCAAAAAATTTTGTGGGCGGGGTTCGGGCTGGCACCCAGGCTAGCACTGAACTAAAGTTTACAGTAAAAAAAAACTGGCAGCTGGTTGCAAGTGCTTTACCGTGAAAAATACGGTAGTAATATTTTAGCTTTTATGGCATTGAACTTCAGTTTATGGTATATAAAAAAACACCTGCCAGTTGTGCTTGCCTGTAATTTAAAAATATTGAATTACAAACCAATTTGTCATAAAAGTTATAATTGAGAATTACCAGAGGTTTAGACATTGATGTTTTATTGAAAATAATAAAGTTTGAAGTCACCATTATGGAGATGAGTGTTTGCTTAAGTTGGGCTCTTAACCCTTGACTTTCTAACTTTAGATTTTCTCTGACTGCTTTAACTGTGAGTTTATAAAACACAATTATTATAGCTTGAAAAACAGAAAGGAAATGTAATCAGATGTTGTTGCCTTTTTACTGATTACGACATTATCGTTACGTAGTGGCCTGATTCACTGATCTCATAAAGAGTCTTTTATCTTTTATTGTATGAGGAGTCTTTAATAATAATATATTTCACGTTTCTGAGTGTAATAGCTCTGTGATTTTTGCTCATAAATTTTAATCCCGAATACTGGCAACCGCAGCTGCTGTTTTTTTTTACAGTAAATTTCACAGGTTTTTTTTTTTTTACAGTGTATTACATGAAATGTTGGGTGATACAGTAGCACAATAGGGTCTCCGATCTCTTCTTTCTGTCCTCACGAGAGCTAAGATGCCTCAGATTCTGCTACAGTTTTATCACTGTCTCTGAAAGACATGCAGAATGATGAGTGTTGCTCACGTCTCCAAACAATGACATTCAGCATGATAAGCAGATGAGTGTGTTTATCACTGGAACTTGAGCATGGGACTACTCCCACCCCTACAGACAAACCTTCCGTCACACTCCCCGGTGCTCTCTTATGCTTTGGCCATCTGAACAATTTTTCCCATCGAAAAGTGGGCCATATTAGGAGATGTGCAGTTCCCATAGACAATAAATGAAACACAGCTTTACGACCTGTACTTCAGACCTTCAAACAGTACTTCAAAAATGCAGACTCTCTTCATAGTTTTATGTTTTATAAATTGAGGTTGCTGGCTCTGGAGGCGGATCCTTTCCCAGCTCCAGTACCTCACTATTCAGAGCTAATATTCCCGCAACCCACCCCGTTAAAAATACTAACTACTCTATTTACATTACACTCAACTGCATTTTCTTGGCTGTTTTGGTTTTCTCAGATTCTCTGAAATTACTATCACTTCCGACCTTATCCCAAAGTCCACCCTACTATCTCTGACTTGTTAGTGCCCGGTATAGTGAAACTAACTCCTATTTTATCAAACAAGGTAAGACAGATTGAGACAAACCCACACACACACACACACATTTTTTACCTGTTTTTGGTTTCAAAAACAGCTAATTTCGCATTAAAGCAGTAACCACAGCAGCTCAAAGGCCTCTCCCAGCAACTGATTGAACTGACTGCTCCCAACTCGATCCCAACCTGATCCAGATTTTTTTTTTTTGAGTGAGTGAGTGAGTGTGAACTTGAGAATCTATTCATTATCAGAATTATCAGTTTCATTGCATCTTAATTCTGAATGCAATTTGTTGAAATTAAACCTGAAGAAACCCTGTTGTTCTTTGACCCGTTTAAACACACCCAAAGATGATAAACTTCACCCTCTAACAACATTTACCAGGAAGAGACTGACTTATTATTTCTCCTTTCTGTCATACTGAATTTGTCTCGACAAAAGCAAAAAACTAAACAAAACAACAACAACAACAATCGATGAAGAACAAATAGAAACACTTTCAAGAAGGATTTTTTTTCAATCAGGTTTTTTTTCTGAACAGATAACAGATCGTGATTCTTGTGGTTATTTATTTTGAAGCCATCATTCAGAGAGTGAATATACATTTTTGATTGCTGGAGATCAAACAATGATTATGGATTCACTATCGGAAGAAGAACTTTCTTGTCCCGTGTGCCATGAAGTCTACAAGGATCCCGTTCTTTTAACATGTAGTCACAGTGTCTGCAAAGAGTGTCTTCAAAAGTTCTGGCGAACCAAGAAAACTCAGGAGTGTCCGGTCTGCAGGAGAATGTCCTCAAATGATCCTCCAATTAACCTTGGGTTAAAAAACTTTTGTGAGTTGTTCCTGAAAGAGCAAAATGAGAAACGTTCATCAGGATCAGAGGAGCTCTGCAGTTTACACAGTGAGAAACTCAAACTCTTCTGTCTGGAGGACAAACAGCCTGTCCCACTAAGCAAAATTATGTCCAAAAGACGTCTTTTCAACGTCTTTGTCACAAAAATCGGACGTTGAAAAGACGTCCACTGAGGGTCTAGAATGAAAGTTTTTATGACGTCTTTTTTTGACGTGTTCTGCACGTCCGATATAGACGTTCATCGAACCTTCGTACAAGGTTAAAACTAGTTCAGATGTGGGCATTGTGGACATATTTCAACATCATTTATTGTCTTATTTAGACATAATTACTTTGACTATTGCTGTCAGATGATCTCAGTGAGAATTAATAGAGGTTTAGATGTTGATATTTGTTTAATTTGAAGTGTCACCATTGTGGTGATCAATGTTTGCTTTAGTTGGGCTCTTGGTCCCCGTTCCTTTTACTTTAACTTTTATTTGCCTGCTGTAACAGTGTGTTTGTAAAACACAAATGTTGTGGCAGAGAAAGCTAATAATAAGTAAGATCAGCTGTTTTCAGCTTATGGTTGATGATGAAATCATCACAAAAAAAGCATCAAATGTTGTCAGATGTTTTGGCATTCATAACCACCAACCTTGTGGAACTGCAACATTGGTGCCTAAAGCATTAAAATGATCACTTATTTGAAGGTATATAAAGCATGTGCACATGATGTTTTGAGCAAATGTATCATATGGTCACACACAGACATCAAGATTTTGCACATGAATCACAACAATGGTGACAATTAAAAAAAAAGCTTCATGCTGCAATGCATGATGGGTAGCTTTCATAGTACAAAACTCTTCCTTGATTCTCAAGCTTTTTTGTTTTGATTGTCACCGTTGTTGTGAATCATATCCAAAATCTTGATGTCTGTGTGTGACTATATGATACATTTGCTCAAAACATCATGTGCACATGCTTTATATACCTTCAAATAAGTGATCATTTTAATGCTTTTCGCACCAATGTTGCATTTCCACGACATTGGTGGTTATGAATGCCAAAACATCTGACAACACTATATGCTTTTTTTTTGTTAATTTCATTATCAACCATAAGCTGAAACCAGCTGATCTTACTGATTATTAGCTTTCTCTGCCATAACATTTGTGTTTTACAAACACACGATTAAAGCAGTCAAATAAAAGTTAAAGTAAAAGGAACGGGGACCAAGAGCCCAACTAAAGCAAACATTGATCACCACAATGGTGACACTTCAAATTAAACAAATATCAACATCTAAACCTCTGTTAATTCTCACTGAGATCATCTGACAGCAATAGTCAAAGTAATTATGTCTAAATAAGACAATAAATGATGTTGAACTATGTCCACAATGCCCACATCTGAACTAGTTTTAACCTTGTACGAAGGTTCGATGAACGTCTATATCGGACGTGCAGAACACGTCAAAAAAAGACGTCATAAAAACTTTCATTCTAGACCCTCAGTGGACGTCTTTTCAACGTCCGATTTTTGTGACAAAGACGTTGAAAAGACGTCTTTTGGACATCATTTTGCTTAGTGGTATGGTGCAGTTGAGAGTAAGGCAGCCAATTGTAATTTCTCAAATGCATTTTGTCATTTGTTTGGTCTACTTTTTCATATTCTTTTTGTTTTTGCTCATGAGCTTCTTTAAGAATAAAATTGGAGATCTCTGCCTAATCTTGGATCCATGGCCAATAACATTTCCATCTCATTATCCCAGTTTTGACAGCATTTTTAATTTCATAATTTTTGGACTTTTGGAGTTATTTATCCTTCTCCAATTTATCTCTATAAAAAAATAAAATAAGATGGAGTGACCAGTACCATTGTTTTGCAAACAAAAATAATCATTCTCTGACATTTTGTGTCTACCTTTTTCTTTGCCAGAGAATAATTCTATCATGCCTTTAGCCCTATAGTTGTCTAATATAATAGCCCTCACTATACCAAATCCAGCCTCAGTTTTAACTATGTAGTGAGTTGAGCACCCACTTCTCTGTATTTTTTTTTCTTATAGAGCTGGACTTGTACCTATTGAAAGAGCAGAGAGGGTTAGTTTAGCAGAGAATATAAAGAATTGCCATGAGACCAGTGAATAATCAGAATGAATTAAGTTAATATAATAATGAACTAAATTTGAAGCAGTCTCTAGAGTGTTCATTAGTTTTGTCACACCTGTGGTGCCGTTAGGGTCAGTTCTTCTGTTTTTAGATCAGTGTTCGTTGACATGTTTTTCAGCCTTGCTGTCACTCAATGGCCATTGCAGAGTGGAATATAGGCTCTGCTGCTTCTCTGTCTCTTCTCAGTTTGGGATTTTGATCAATCCTGTAACAGTTTTGCATCTCAGGATTTTTCTTTGTTTTCAGGAAAAGTCTCAAGTGAAAGATTCACCTTTTCCAGTCTTTCCATTAACTCAGTCTTTTTGGGTCTTTTTGAACTTCAGGAGGGGAGCTGAGAACCCCTCACCCACTCTCTTCTTCTTCTCTGCATTCGTGTCTCTGCATTCATGTCTTTGCCCTTTGCCCTCTTGTTGCTTCCACAGGACACAGAAGCAATCTGCAATTTGAATACTCAGAGATCTGCATGAATCAAATTGAACTTTTACATATAAGCTATTAGCTCTTTATCTACATGCCACTTTTTTAACCTGCATCTTTTCACTATTTCTTTTATATAAAAATCTCACTGGTTGACCATAGCATTTCCCTCATTCTATTAATAAGCAGTTCTTCATTGCAGGAAAAAGCAAGCTAGTTCTGTTTTTCTATATCAGCAATAATACCCACTAAGCAAAATGATGTCCAAAAGACGTCTTTTCAACGTCTTTGTCACAAAAATCGGACGTTGAAAAGACGTCCACTGAGGGTCTAGAATGAAAGTTTTTATGACGTCTTATTTTGACGTGTTCTGCACGTCCGATATAGACGTTCATCGAACCTTCGTACAAGGTTAAAACTAGTTCAGATGTGGCCATTGTGGACATAGTTCAACATCATTTATTGTCTTATTTAGACATAATTACTTTGACTATTGCTGTCAGATGATCTCAGTGAGAATTAACAGAGGTTTAGATGTTGATATTTGTTTAATTTGAAGTGTCACCATTGTGGTGATCAATGTTTGCTTTAGTTGGGCTCTTGGTCCCCGTTCCTTTTACTTTAACTTTTATTTGACTGCTTTAATTGTGTGTTTGTAAAACACAAATGTTATGGCAGAGAAAGCTAATAATAAGTAAGATCAGCTGGTTTCAGCTTATGGTTGATAATGAAATCACCACAAAAAAAGCATATAGTGTTGTCAGATGTTTTGGCATTCATAACCACCAACGTCGTGGAAATGCAACATTGGTGCGAAAAGCATTAAAATGATCACTTATTTGAAGGTATATAAAGCATGTGCACATGATGTTTTGAGCAAATGTATCATATAGTCACACACAGACATCAAGATTTTGGATATGATTCACAACAACGGTGACAATCAAAACAAAAAAGCTTGAGAATCAAGGATGAGTTTTGTACTATGAAAGCTACCCATCATGCATTGCAGCATGAAGCTTTTTTTTTAATTGTCACCATTGTTGTGATTCATGTGCAAAATCTTGATGTCTGTGTGCGACTGTATGATACATTTGCTCAAAACATGTGCACATGCTTTATATACTTTCAAATAAGTGATCATTTTAATGCTTTAGGCACCAATGTTGCAGTTCCACAAGGTTGGTGGTTATGAATGCCAAAACATCTGACAACATTTGATGCTTTTTTTGTGATGATTTCATCATCAACCATAAGCTGAAAACAGCTGATCTTACTTATTATTAGCTTTCTCTGCCACAACATTTGTGTTTTACAAACACACTGTTACAGCAGGCAAATAAAAGTTAAAGTAAAAGGAACGGGGACCAAGAGCCCAACTAAAGCAAACATTGACCACCACAATGGTGACACTTCAAATTAAACAAATATCAACATCTAAACCTCTATTAATTCTCACTGAGATCATCTGACAGCAATAGTCAAAGTAATTATGTCTAAATAAGACAATAAATGATGTTGAAATATGTCCACAATGGCCACATCTTAACTAGTTTTAACCTTGTACGAAGGTTCGATTAACGTCTATATCGGACGTGCAGAACACGTCAAAAAAAGACGTCATAAAAACTTTCATTCTAGACCCTCAGTGGACGTCTTTTCAACGTCCGATTTTTGTGACAAAGACGTTGAAAAGACGTCTTTTGGACATCATTTTGCTTAGTGGGATATAACTCTGATGATCTGAGAATAATTCAATTAAATAATTTTCCCTATCATAAAATCAGACTTCAATCTTTCTTCTATATTTGCATGCTGTGTTCACAATAATCTAGTATGTTTCTCAACAATCATCAAGCCTCTCATCAACTTCTGTAAAGTATTTTTGACTTTTGAAACTTGGTCACTCAATCTTGCTAACCTTCAGCACTGCACCAGTTATTTTTCTCTTAACACAAACTTATTTATCTGCAATGGAATACTTTTTCCACACTGTCTTCAGGGATAATGAGATACAAATTTTAGACGTCTTCAGATATAATATATAATATATTAAGCACGTGCAATCATATCTATATTCATCTATTAATATTCATCATTACATTTATTGATTAAATATATATCTTATTATTTTAACTTATTTTATACTACTATATTCTGCTAAGCTAATATCTTGAAACAATTGTTTTCCCTTACTTTTCTTTCTTTCTTTTTCTAATACACACCATTTCAGTCCCTTCATTCACAGGTCAGTCACACATTCTCTGTCCCTTCAAGCAACCAGGGTCCGAGTTCACTTATTTTCAACCACAGGCACAGTCACACAAGACACAGGATCCCTCAAACACTTACACACATACACTATTCTGTACTCCCTGTCAGATCTGAATAATACATTAACAGATTCACTCATCAACACAGTAACACTTTTAACTATCCTATATAATTTTAGTAACCTGAGCAGTCCCTCGCATTCGAGGCGGTAACCGTTACTTTAAACCTATAGACTTTTAAAACCTCTATTTTTTCCAGCTTCACCCATAGCAGTCCTTCGTTAAAACTTTGTTTAACAAAGCGGTATCCGTGAGCTAACCATCTGTGCACATGCTATACTTCTCAAAGTAAGCACAGATAAACCACTGATATCCTTATCAGTACACTTGCCATAGGCCCTCTTGACAAGTAAATACAAATTAACTTATATTAATCCCCTGTGTGCATGCTTTTTGCTCATCATCCTTCGAGGCCCACTTGATGAACAAACACAGAACCTTTCGTACGTACGTCAAAACTCTTTGCGCTAAATCAGCATCACCAGTAGTTATAGAATCCACTCAGGATTAAACAAGCACTGACAAACACTTTTGGGAGCTCCCTCGCGCTTTTACCAACTACTTGACATCTACAAAGACAATGCATGCAATTTTTCTGATATCAAACACTCTTTTTCACTTTTTAAGTTCTTTAAATTTGGAGAAGCTTTTCTTACCACATCCGGGCCACTGGTGACTTACACACACCTTATTCAAAAGCAAAAACTGCTCACCTCAAAGTACAGCGGCCACTGTTGTCTGTGTCAGTCACCAGCGATCCCTTAGTGGCTCCTTCAGCTCCTAAGCCACGTCCTGCCGGGGTCGCCATTTGTTGTGGTTAAATTCTTTTCAGGGGAATGACTTCAGAGATATTTGACATCAGAAAAAATTAGACTTTATTAACAAACAAAGCCGAGTGTCCCTCTGCAGACAAGACCCTCCAGAAATATTGCCCAGCAAACGTATATACCCTCTCCTTGTCCCAAACATGGTAATACATTCTATAGGTATTTTGAGAAATAGTTTTGTACCATGTGACATTACTGAAATAGAATTTTCTGCTGCAACAACACCTTGTGCTCTCACCCACTAAGCAAAATGATGTCCAAAAGACGTCTTTTCAACGTCTTTGTCACAAAAATCGGACGTTGAAAAGACGTCCACTGAGGGTCTAGAATGAAAGTTTTTATGACGTCTTTTTTTGACGTGTTCTGCACGTCCGATATAGACGTTAATCGAACCTTCGTACAAGGTTAAAACTAGTTAAGATGTGGCCATTGTGGACATATTTCAACATCATTTATTGTCTTATTTAGACATAATTACTTTGACTATTGCTGTCAGATGATCTCAGTGAGAATTAATAGAGGTTTAGATGTTGATATTTGTTTAATTTGAAGTGTCACCATTGTGGTGGTCAATGTTTGCTTTAGTTGGGCTCTTGGTCCCCGTTCCTTTTACTTTAACTTTTATTTGCCTGCTGTAACAGTGTGTTTGTAAAACACAAATGTTGTGGCAGAGAAAGCTAATAATAAGTAAGATCAGCTGTTTTCAGCTTATGGTTGATGATGAAATCATCACAAAAAAAGCATCAAATGTTGTCAGATGTTTTGGCATTCATAACCACCAACCTTGTGGAACTGCAACATTGGTGCCTAAAGCATTAAAATGATCACTTATTTGAAAGTATATAAAGCATGTGCACATGTTTTGAGCAAATGTATCATACAGTCGCACACAGACATCAAGATTTTGCACATGAATCACAACAATGGTGACAATTAAAAAAAAAGCTTCATGCTGCAATGCATGATGGGTAGCTTTCATAGTACAAAACTCATCCTTGATTCTCAAGCTTTTTTGTTTTGATTGTCACCGTTGTTGTGAATCATATCCAAAATCTTGATGTCTGTGTGTGACTATATGATACATTTGCTCAAAACATCATGTGCACATGCTTTATATACCTTCAAATAAGTGATCATTTTAATGCTTTTCGCACCAATGTTGCATTTCCACGACGTTGGTGGTTATGAATGCCAAAACATCTGACAACACTATATGCTTTTTTTGTGGTGATTTCATTATCAACCATAAGCTGAAACCAGCTGATCTTACTTATTATTAGCTTTCTCTGCCATAACATTTGTGTTTTACAAACACACAATTAAAGCAGTCAAATAAAAGTTAAAGTAAAAGGAACGGGGACCAAGAGCCCAACTAAAGCAAACATTGATCACCACAATGGTGACACTTCAAATTAAACAAATATCAACATCTAAACCTCTGTTAATTCTCACTGAGATCATCTGACAGCAATAGTCAAAGTAATTATGTCTAAATAAGACAATAAATGATGTTGAACTATGTCCACAATGGCCACATCTGAACTAGTTTTAACCTTGTACGAAGGTTCGATGAACGTCTATATCGGACGTGCAGAACACGTCAAAATAAGACGTCATAAAAACTTTCATTCTAGACCCTCAGTGGACGTCTTTTCAACGTCCGATTTTTGTGACAAAGACGTTGAAAAGACGTCTTTTGGACATCATTTTGCTTAGTGGGCAGGTTCCAAAGTCAAGCAAAAGTCACCCACAGACAAGGAAATAATAGTGTACAAAAAAACCAGTTAAATTACTTATTTTCTAAATAATAAAATCTTCAACAACTTCAGACACAGCCTTAGATGAAATCAACTGAAGAGAAAAGAAGACATTAAATCTGTGAAGATCTCAGCAGAGGAAGATTAAACAACTCCACAAACAGCATTACCAGCTTAATTTATTACTAACCAGACTGACTTTATTTCTGTCAGACGTCTACACAAGTTTTTACTGAGAATTAACAGAGGTTTAACTGTTTCATTTGAAGTCACCATAACAGTGAATAGTGTTTCCATTAGTTGGGCTCTTAACTCTTATTACATATATTAGCCGTTTCTCAATACCAGGTACGCAAAGTTCGGACTTGAGTCCTTGGTAGTTCGGACTGACAAGTTCGACTCAGGAGAACGAACTCCCGAGGACGGGAGAGTGCGAGTCCGATAATTCTGCAAATGGAACAGCGGCGTATTTGATAGCGTCACTCAGCTTGCTCTGGCTACTCCGGTTATCTCTTTATAGGCTACAAATATAACAAAATATGTTATAAACCACCACTTTGCCTCTTTTCATTTTCATTTAAAAAAGATCTTTAACATAATGGCCACACAAATGAGGTTCAGGCAACGCAATTGATTATCTTCACTGCATATTTACAACAACACGAAATATAAAGCACAACCCTGACTCTTTTTGTTTTCATTTTAAAAATATGATGAATAAAAACATTATAATATTGATCATTAAAACGAACATTTAGCAAAAAGAGACAGGGTTGTGTCATATATGTATATACAGTGAAGAGAATGTAGGCAACATGTAGGCTATTATAATAAAATATTTTATATGTTTTAAATATGTAAAATAAAATGACATAACCTTTTTTGCTAAATGTCAGTTTTAATGATCAATAATAGCCATTCTAAAAGTATAAGTAGCCTAAAAGGTATAAGAAGCTATACAATAATAAAGCCAACGATTCAGTCAAACATAAGTCAGCTCTCTAGGCTACATAGTTAAATAGACTAACGTTAAATAAAGCTATAGCTTCACTTTGCCCTCAGCTAAAACGTTTTGCCAGGGAACAAATAATACATTAATGAGACAAATAAAATAAATAAATCGCCTGTTGGATATACACAAGACGATTTAAATCTCATGTTATACCCATAGACTGTAAAAGGTTATACCACTAGACTAGAGACATCCGAGCCAACGGCAAGTCAGCAGCAGAAGCCGAGGAAAGGCTGTTCTTGGCGGGGTACGAGCGCCGAGCGTCCGATTGCCTGGTTCTCACAACTCCGGAAACGTCAGATCAAACTTTCAAATAGGCGCTATCTTTATAAATAAACCAAAGATTTGAGCTTTAAACAACTACATTCTCGCCTGAAATACTCTTAAAACTACATTTCGTGACACATTTATAGCAGTATTTTTAAATTGCGCGGGGTTTCTCCTCTGCTATTGACGCTTGCTGGTTGGTGGTGTGAGATGCATTCTGGGATACCTGGCTTGTCAAGTCCGCACAAGTCACCTCTTGATGCATCCTTGGTAAAAGGGGCGGATCAAGAACACATCCGGGGATTCGAACTGGACTTGGCTAGATGTGAACTTTGAATTGGAACAGTACTTGGGCAGCGACTGATGACGTTTCACAAGTCCACAAGAACACAAGTACAGACAAGAACGCATATTGAGAAACGGCTATTGTCTTTTTGGCTGCTGTGACAGTGTGTTTCCATACAAGGTCATAAAATTCATTTAGCCACGTCATAAATTGATATGCTCGTTCATTCGTTGGTTCTACCATTGCCTTTTCCCCCTGAAAATGCGCTGGCGGCATAATGTTAAATGCACAGGTTAAATGCGCCAAAAGCGGAACGCTCATTTGAACCGCGCGCCACACGGACCATTTACCCGCTCGGCTCAAAGTCCAAACGGCAGCGCAGCGCGAGCTCAATAGAACTGATGCGTTTACTCTGATCGGTCTCAATCACAGGATCCAGTGAGAAGTGCTTGAATTCAGCGAAGAACACACTGTCTCAGTGATTTAAACCAGTTTAAAGGCAGATGAAACAGCGCTGACAAACAGGAGAAACTCTGCACAACGATACAGCCAGAAGGCTTTTCCGTCTAGAATGTCCCATCATTTACCAAGGATTTACTGTAACGTTAGCCTAGTAATATTAACTGCACCATGTGGGATATACATATTGAATTTTATTATATTATTAGTGCTGATAATGTATTAAAGGACAAATGGAATATTTACAGTATTTAATAATGTATTTAGGCTACTGTTTTTCATACATATCCTGAAGATACGTGCCATCAAAGTTAGGCAACACAAACCTGTTTCAAGACTTGACCCCTATTAGCACATGCAGAAACTAAGTAATTATTTTCCCAATAAAGATATTTATTTTGTTAAGGACAAATGACAAATGTTTGAATGTCCTACCTCAGATTTGTGAAATGTTCACCTGTTTTAGCAAGTGTTTGTCATTATATTTTCTGACAATAAAGAGTAAAGTTAGTTTAAAACCACAATTAACGCTCTGGTTTCTACAACTTTCACTTAGAAGCAACAGTCTGCCTTTAAACTTGAAAGAAATAAAGATTTGACATTTATCGTGATAATTATCGATATTGACTAATATAAAACAATTATCGTGATAATTGTTTTTGGCCATATTGCCCAGCCCTAACTGAAATCTCCCGGTCTATCACAATGGGAAAGTGTACATTTAACGAGCCATGGCTCAATGATGGTGTGTTTAGTAGTTGGCTCAAGCCCAAGGCGTTGGAGCTGTCTTTAGGCATTTAAATAGCACATCTTGTTACTTTCAATGAAAGTCAATTAAAAAAAAAAAACTTTTGAAAAGAATTTTAATTAATTTTTCATAATTCGTGTAGGTCATAAATTTCAATCTTAATGGTGATAAAAATGTCTTAAAAAGTCTTAAATTTGACTGACCAAACCCTGCAGAAACCCTGTTTATATTTAATATGAGGGAAATACACGTGACGTGACACAAAAAAATCTTTAACGCAAAATATTTTTTAGTAATTCTATTAATTACACTGCGCAAACCAAAAGATGTATACCCATCGGATGAAGAGGGGTCAGCCTCCACAGAACATAAAATATTCTTTTTATTTTATTTTCGTGTTCGCATTTATGTGAAAAAAAATAATTTAAAAAAAATGTTACGGGCGTGACAGTTCTCCATTACGGACATTAACGCTCTGAAAGTGACTTTCACAGAGACCTCAAACAGAAAGCACAAAGCATTTCTTTAAAGTGAATTTCGTTTTTTATTAATTGTATCTTAATTTTAATCAATGTTTCATCAACCAATTGCCTGTATTTAATAAATAAGTAGTAAATATAGAAGACAAGAGATAATCATGACACGGAGGCGCTGGCAGGTGAACTGGACTCTTGTCTCATAAATGAACGAAACTCAGCGTAAGGTTGGCTACTTGCCTCACAGACCTGAGAAATATAGAAAGCTTGAAATGTCTACTTTTAAACAGAACAATTCAAAACGAAGGAAAACAGACTGCTCTCTTATGTAATCCGTATGAAATGTGCATTTCTCTCTAGCGCGTTCTGCGAAGATCACGACGCATCGTCAAATTCATCTTTGCAGTCGACACAGAAAACTTGTTTATTAATAAACAATTAAAATGTCTCCTTGCCATATTTGACATATTCATAATTATTACTTTTGCCGCTTGTCGGTTCTTTGTGACAGCTTTTAGATGCTTTATTGGCAGCGCCACCCACATGTTGAACGCGTCACACCACATCAGCACCGAAAACATGATTTTTTTCTAATCTAAAATCAAAAATCGTGATATGAACCGAATCATAGGTTTGGTCTATTGTTACAGCCCTAGTAAGATGATAAAGCAAGAGTTTATGGTTGTAAAAAAACAAACAAACAATGGCTATCTGAACATCTTTGCCAAGCGCAAACCAGTACAGAAGTATCAATAAATTATCGGGGAGGGTCATGACTTTTTCTCAATCATTTTGGAGGGTCATAGAAAAATTTATTGATGGCGAAGGGAGGGTCATGTCTTTTTTGACTACAGATCTCAAAACTCCTCCGGTAGCCCCTTAAATAAAAAACGAACAGTCCCTAACAAGTCATTGCCATGGAAACTAATATGCAGCAGTGCCAATATCAACCAGAAGGTAGCAAATGTCTGTATGGTTCGAAATCAGTGCATAGTCTGTTGGCACGTGGGGCTTACAAATGCATTCAAGATTTTCTTTAAATCAGTAAAATTCTAATTTTACTAATGCAGCTTCCTGCTTCTTTTGAGCACACAAGGGCCTGATATATTTGCTATTTTTCAAATGAATTGTCAAAAGGTCAGCAATTAAAATAGTTATGTTCTTGTCGAAACCCCTTGTCTAACACCTCTGTTAACACTTCCATCTAAAAAGAACCGAAAAAACTGGTTCAACCAGCTGTCAAATATGCAGAGGAGTCTAATGAATGAGTTAATAGCCTGAGGCATGTACTGGAAATATACAGTACTTATTACACTGTTAGACCTTACCGGGTTTTTTTACAGTAAAATACTGGCAACACTGTTGCCAGTAATTTACTGTTAATTGTGCAGTTCTTTACTGTAATCTACAGTATGTTACTGTAAAATGCACTAAAGCTCGAGTTAACTATTTTCACTTGCAGAAACCTTAAATTGACCAACTGTCATTTAAATGTATTAAACTAAAATGTATAATGCATTAATAACGTGAGCAAAGTATTACTGTGAACTCATTTCATTTGAAACCACAACAAAACTTTTGTAAATAAAGAGATTTCCACTGGACCAGCAACTACACAGTCACCGTCTGTTAAATAAAGCAACATGCAGCGTATCATCAATGTTTGTAGATCTTCTCCTGGACTGAAGCACAGGCTCTACTCTTCTGCACAACGGTAACCCAAAAAACGACATTTTACAGTAAACTACTGGCAACAGTGTTGCCAGTATAAACCTGTTTTATAACTTACAGTTTATTACTGTTAAAATACATTTTGTGGGTGTGTCTTTTTATCTTACACTGTTAACCCTTTCAACCCCACAGGGAAATTCACACTACAACGAGTAAAAAGTAACATTGAGACAGTGTTGCAGTGAGATAATTAAGAGAATATGTAAGTGATTGTTGAGCATTAGTGATGAACACCTGCTGTTAATAAGCAGAATCACTGAAGAAAAGAGAAACACAAGAACAGAAAATAGAGAAACACAATAACTACGACTGACTTCCAGCCATTACACATTATTACACTTATTATTAACCAGTATGACTTTATTTCTGTCATACAGAAGTTGTTATTAAGATGTTTAATTGAAAATGTTTGTTTGACGTTACCATTATAGAGATCAGTGCTTGCTTTAGTTGGGATGCTGATGCTAAAACATTCGTCTTTCTTTTGCTGCTTGAGCTGTGTTTTTGCAAGTCACACTTGTGCGCACACAGTTTATGAATGATTGCGGTTGTAATGCTTATGATGACAAAATCATCATATTGCATGTTCATTCACTATGGAATTAATTTTTATTCATTCAGAGTTTTATTCTCTGTCAAAAGTGTTACATTAGCACTACTGTGGAACAACAGCAATAAATTACTATGACTCATTTTTTTAACACATCATGCTTAAACTAAAAAAAACAGAGCTACACTATGTTTTAGAAACACAGAGATATCACAATTTAGCACATTAATCTCAACAATGGTGGCAATATTTCTTTTTTATTATTATTATTCATGCAGCAGTGCATGATGGGAGTTTTATATTATCCTGGAACCCAGCATGCATTGCGACATGAAACTTTTCACCATTGTTGAGATTCATATGCTGATTTTTGATATCTGTGTGTGTCTGAATCAAGCAGGAGTAAAATAAAATTGAATACACTATATGATTGTTAGTTTTCAGAAGACCTGATTACAGCGATATTGATTTCATTTTGTAGACACACAGATTTATGCTAAATATTACATACCCATAATTTCAATGAATATATACAGGACATATCTGAAAATCAGAGAGTCCAAGATGATTGTGATTTCATCACAAAAGAACAAAAACACCTTATCAAACCTCCTCTTGACTCTTTCTTAGCATAACACATGCACTTTATAAACTCACTGTTACAGCAGTCAGAGAGAGATGAATGGTAAGCAGTCAAGGGACAAGAGACCAACTAAAGCAAATACTGATCTCCATCATGGTGACAACAAATTTTATTATTAACTAAATCTCTGTTAATTCTCAACAAGAACTTTTGTACATGTACGAAAGAAATAATGTTAAACTGGTTTGTAAACTGGTTTCACACTCAGTGTTACTGGAAGTCAGTTGTAGTTCTTGTGTTTCTCTTTTTTCTGTTCTTGTTTCTCTGTCCTTCAGTGATTCTGCTTATCAGGTGTTCATCAGTGTCTGAATTCACTCTCTTCTTTTCATTCACTGTCAAGGGGACTATATTAGTGAACTAATGTAGGGAATAGTGAATGAGGGTATAGGGTGTGATTGGGAAAACAGCCTCTGAGTGTCGATTTTGAGCACTGTTCATTTACAGTATATTCCTGTAGGCTAGTTTTGTTTTCTATGGTATATTACTGTTTTAATGGAAAATGGTATGATACTGTCTGAATTACGCCTTTTTTTTACAGCAAGGGTTAACAGTGTATACATGAGATGATAACATTTCATTAAAACCTGTAAAAACCTTTCTGTTGTGTGATGTAAATAAATTTTACTATAGTCCATTTGTGAATGCATATTATATATTTTTTTGTCTAATACGTTTTGCCAAGTTATGCAGAGGACTTGAGTTGATGAGTTTCCATTACAGTAGTTAATAAAACATTTACAATAAACTGCAGAGGTTTGTTTCTGTGTTACCTTTGGATTTTGAAGTTAAGTTAGTATGTTACTTTTATTTTTTTTGTAAATAATAGGCTAATAATTATATAAAATAAATAAATAAAAAAAGGAAAAGGGAGACCACATTAGCAAGTATTTTATACCCTTTTGTGTTTTTATTTTTTAGCCCCTCTTCTATTCTGTAGTTGGGGAGATATTTATTCTATATAATATATTTTCATATATTACATGCAATAATAGCAGCATTGATAATAATCATCAAGAGCAATAATAATAGCAGCAACAACAGCATATAAGATCTATTCCCTCAAGACCAAACATGTTAACATGGTCAAATCTATTACCATTCCAAACACTCAGAGAGTTGTCATGACAGAAATGTTGTCGTTAGCTGATCGTTATGTAAAAAATAAGAAGCAGCACCAACATTCTCATAACTTATGCAGGCACAAGGATGCCCTGCAGCAGAGTCACGGTCGAGCCCCAGAATTGGAAATGTGACTGTCCCTGTACTAGCATTTTCACGTTTGACTCGACAATGGAAACGGGGCTATGGACCCTTTGCATTGACTCTGATGATGCATTTCCACAGTTACTGGTTAAAGTAAATCTGGCACAACTTTACCCACTCGCAAGGTGCATGAAATAAATCAACTGAACAACACTGAAGAGGAATCCAGCAGCGCATTTTTGATGAAGGAAACTTTCAAACTTTCTGATGTACAATTAAGTTCCCTACACCACTCGTCATTGTTTTTGTTAAATTATCAGTCATTTTGGATCTAACAGTCTGTAGGGCACACACGTGAAGTCACACATGTAATACAACATTTTGAAACAGAACATGCTAATATTCCTCATTCCCTGCATTCCTGCAGGAGATAAACATGATAGATGTGACAATCTGCCATCAACGTGTACATTCAAGGGCAAGAAACGTCAGAGCAGAATTCGTAAAGTTCTAGAAAATTACCTGTTTGGTGAATTTAATCAAGAGTGTGTATTCATTTGTGTAACTTCTAAAAGCAAAATGGCCTAATTTTATTTTACTCATGTTTTATTTAAGTAGATTTTGTCATCTTTCTGTGTATTACTGATTATTATTAAGAAATAGAAACATATTTGTATGTACAGATGTGGTGTACTCACTGACGCTGTCTGCAGTATCTCCGATCAAGATGTTTAATAGCAGTGTGTAACAGCAGAAGTGGCTATACAGTCTAAAGTAGAGATGGGCAAACTCCCAGCAAGCAACCATCAAAATAATGTTAATGTGTCAAAGTTAACTGCATTAAATCAACATCACTTTTGCTCCCACAATTAATTTAGATTTTTTTTTTTTTTTTTTCATCCAATGTAATCTTGGTTCAACATCATGTTTGCACTCTAAACAAGTTATTAGAATACTAAAAGTATTCTGTTTTGTATTTAGTATTCTCTTTTTGTTACAGGATTACAACTGTATTTACTAATGTTTATATGTTTTACATGTAAAACTTAGGCTACGTTTACACGGAAACGATCTGAAGAGAAAACGCAAAAGTGATTAATTTTTATTATTCTACGTTTAGACGAGCGTTATGGGGGGGAAATCTGCGTGCATACAGTGACACAAAAGTGTGAAATTCAATGTAGTATGCACTCCAGGCGGCTAGGTGGCAATGTGAAGCACTGATCGGTGCCTTCACTGTCTAGCAGACTTTTGCGTTTTTACCAGAGAAAGTCTAATGAGGGGAGAAGTACCACTCAATAAACTTCTGGTTGCAGTTCCACTCTTATTCCTCTTATACTCTTATTATTTACATGTAGATGTGTATCGACTTTAGTAGAAATCCCACTGTCATTTCCCCTGTTGTGATGGACAACCAGTTGAATTAGTGCAGCAGTATAAATATCTTGGGACTGTAATCGACAGTAAGATGTGCTTTGAGCCCCAGGTTGATGCTGTGTGTAAAAAAGCACATCAGCACATGCACTTTCTTCGTAAGCTTCGTAGTTTTAATGTTGACACTGTTTTTATGGAAATGTTTTATTCTTGTTTCATTGAATCAGTTCTCACTTTTTCTTTTATCTGTTGGTACGGGTCACTTTCTATTAAACAGAAAAATCGCATGCAAGGTATTGTAAAGGTATGCAGTAAAATTGTTGGCACACCCTTAAATGACCTACATGACCTGTATAAGGTCAGATCTTTGAAGAAGGCAAGAGCCATCCTGGTTGACCATAGTCATCCCTTGTGGGATGAATTTATGCTGCTGCCATCCGGGCGCAGATATAGTCTGCCGCGATGCAGAACAAACAGATTTAAAAGGTCATATATCCCGACTGTTATCACCATTGTTAACAGTACCCTGTAAATTTGTATTTAAATTATGTTCTTTTGTGGTTGTGTTTATTGTTGTTGTTTGATTGATTAATATATTTGTTACTGCTGCCTGTAATCAAAATTGCCCCTCGGGGATAATAAAGTTTACCTTACCTTACCTTACCTTACCTTATTCCATATGAGGGTGCTCACATGACGAGTGCAGAATGAATGGAGGTCTATGGCGCTATACCAATCAAAATCCACTTTTCTCAGGATATAATTTTTTGTCTAGTAATTTGAATGTTGTATTCGAAAGGAGATGCAAAGAAATTACACATTGCTGGGTGTTAGATTTTTTACTGATTTGTCACTGATTTGCTTTAAAAAGTATTTTAAAGTGTCAATGACGTCATACACATCGTACGACCAGAGATACTGCTTTACGGCAATCCTTCAGTCACTCTGGTGCTTTCGCGCTCTGCACTTTCTTTTCTCTCGAGGCATCGACAACACAGCTGACACAGGTCAGTTTAATACACGTGCTAGACAAGTTTTTGTTTTGTTGTTTTAAAAGACCACGCCGAAAATACACACACACACACACGATGCCATCAAGGGGTATCTCTGGTCGTAATCAGTCCTTCACTGACCAATCAGTGTTCATTAGCAGAATGCTAGCGTGTTATGGGCAACAACAACTCAACCTGTAAGAAATCGAAAGGACATAAGTACTCGTTCATTCAACTTTCGACCTATAACCCATGTTGAACTTGCAAAACCTACAATCAAATCTGAGATTTCTCAACGGCAATCGGGTGAGGGAGACAAATTTAGCCGTCTAGCCCAATAGACTCCCATTCATTTTGCACTCATGGCGAGCGCCCCCAGTGGAACTCTGATTGGAACTACAACCAACAGGACTTAATAGGGCGTAGGAGTGAACAGGCTTTCCGTAGACGGGCTTTGTTTTTACCTTAGACGGAAATGCAACGGTGGAGCGTTTTTAAAAATTCCACTCTGGAGGGTGGTTTCACTTTTTTGCGTTTTTAAGAAAACGCCCAAAACGCCGTCGCCGTCTAAATATTTATATTTAAATCAGCACATCTGATAAAATATTTTTACGTTTTCACCCGCGAGCGTTCTCGTGTAAACAGGGGTTACATGTACATCCGAGAACTGCAGAGGTCCGTCATGAAAAGACTAATTTGACGAGTCTCTGGTTGTGCCTGCTGTTGTCGACTGGTGGGTCTGGCTGGGAGACTCATCAGGAGAATGATCTACACCTGTATATAAGCTTAGGCTTTGAGAATGTTGAGTGTGCTTCGGAGATCTCCAGTGCTGAGAGATGTTGTGAGACTTGTTTGCTCCCGTTTGGTTTCTGTTTTTTGTTTGTTTATGTTCTCCTTTGCAGGGTTTTTCCTGGGTCAAAATTGGTCTTCGGTGGTGGCTGACCGACATGGTCATCCACACACAGCAAAGAGTACCCTAGTACCCACATGATCCGCAAGCCTAATATTGACAATAAATGTTAAATTTAAAATAAATACAAAGAAACAGTTTGTGATTTTTTTTATTCATGAAAAAACGATCACTGTCAGGCTAGATAGTAAAAGAAAGCGATTACAACTTATTTTACATGTAAACATCATCGATACCAAAGTATATTTGAAATGTGATCTATTTGATTTGAAATTTATCTATTTACAAATATCACAGCCTGCAGATGAACATTTAACTCATTTCTTTTTATTAACACACTGTAAAACCCAACAAGTTAAGCTAACTCATTTAATTTGAGGAAACCGATTGCCTCAATTCAATTAAGTTTATAAAAACAATAGTTATGAGTACTCTGAACTTATTTTAATCGAGACCACTAAAACAATAATACAAAGTCAAATTCAATAAGTTAAGCTAACTTATTACATTTGAGGACACTGATTGCCTTAATTCACTGTAAAACCCAACAAGTTAAGCTAACTCATTTCATTTGAGGAAACAGATTGCCTCAATTCAATTAAGTTTATAAAAACAATAGTTATGAGTACTCTGAACTTATTTCAGTTGAGTTTACTAAAAGTAGATATACATTGCAGTCAAGAAATTAAGTGATTAATTAAGTGATTATTGAGCATTAGTGATTAACACCTGCTGTTAACGAGCAGAATCAATGAAGGAAAGAGAAACAAAAGAACTACAACTGACTTCCAACCACAGCCTTAGATGAAATCAACTCAAGATAAAAGATGTTTAAATCTCTAAAGATCTCAGCAGAGGAGGATTAAACCACTACACAAACAGCATTACCAGCTTCACTTATTACTAAACAGTTTGACTTTTGTCATGCATCTACAGAAGTTGTTATTGAGAATGAACAGAGGGTTAGATGCTAATGATTTATTGAGTTCCCTTTCGTTCGGGAACTCCTACGTCTCGTCGGAGGAGTTTCCAACTAATTGGGATCACGCTAGGGAGACCAACTGTCTTCAAGTGAAATAAAACGAGTCAATGAACATTGGCATGCAAGATTTGCATTCCGCGGCCCGCCTACCAGCGCGGGTATAAAGCGGAAGCAAGCGCATACACAAACGCTTTTAGCTTCGTAGCCGACCGATTGTGTCCTCTCTGAGTGAATGAGCTTTAAGATTGTATCTATCTTACGCTCTACGAGTCTGCTGTTTCAGGAAGGGATCTCTCTGTGTTGGCGTGACGGCATTTCAGCGACCGCACGATTTCCTGTCTGCCGGCTGCGTCTACAAGCTGTTAATTCAAAAGCTGTTTTCACAGCTGGTAAACGGTTGAGTGCGCACAGCGGGCTTGCAGTTTCCCCGCTGTGTTGCCGCGTTGGGTCCCTTTGTGCTTCAGCACAATAAAGAGAGTACTTTTTTCCTGAAAGAGCAATAAGAGTGAATATCGCGTCCTTTTCAGGATGGCGTTTCACTTGTGTGTTTCTGGATGCGATCGTTTCCTGTCCTCATTTGACGGCCACGTTCATTGTTTCACATGCCTAATCAGTGTATGAGACTACGTTCGTGGGTGGTTCATGTTCTCTCAGGAGTGCATGACCACGTTGTTCGTCTCCCCTTTTTAAAGGCTTTAGCCGCTCAGCGTGTTGTGTGCCGTTGAGCGCCGGCTGACAGCGCGGGTTGTCACGGCAACCCAGCGCGCGTCATTCGGCGCTCTAGATGAGCGATTGAGACTAGTGTACCTCTACGAGGTTGAGTCCCTTTGCTTGTTCCCCAATCTAGTTCCTTTTCTAAAAAAGGGGAGGACTACTTTGGCTAATAGACCTTATTCACAGCAGCGCCATCTTTGATTTTTAATGGGAATGAAAGCGAGGCTGTGAGGGACAGACTCTTCAATGGGCTGTACTGTTGTTTAATATGTTTTTGAATGGTTCTGCTCATGAATCACTGGAAAAAATATATTTCCAAGAAATTTCAGTAGACAAAAAACTCCCGACAATATAAGCTGTGGAAAATTGTAAGTAATCTAGGAGTTTTATCCAGCTTTTAACAGCAGATGCCATTGGAAACACGGTAAGTCTATCCCTCACAGCCTCACTTTCATACCTGTCATGGCGCTGCTCTAAATAAGGTCTATGAGCATTTGGTGATCTGGGGGTTACAGTGTGGAACGTCTCGCCAGGTGAAAGACCCTCACGAGCTTCCCAGTCCTCTAGCGCATCGCAAACATGCTGAGACTGTGTTCGTGGGTGGTTTATGCTTTCTTATGAGAGCATGACCATGTCGGCACGTTGTTCGCCTTGCCTGAAGGCTTGAGCGCCCGGCGTGCCGTGTGTCATCGAGACGATGGCCACGTTCACTGTCTTGCATGCCTGGTTGGTTTCTGGTTTCTGTTCCGCCGCTGGTCATCCAGTCAGCGGTACCCAAAGTTTGAGCAGTCCACTTCCTCTGAGTCACTCACGGGCCCCAGCGCTCAGATGACAGTGAGGGCTATGGCCTGGTCACTCTCGTCTCTCGCTTGGCGAGGAGGCAGAAACCAGGACTCGATGCCCCTGGGCCTCGCTCCTTGTTTCCCCTCACGGTCGAGGCTGGCAGACCAGTAAGACCAGTCTCCTCCGTCCGAGAGGGTCAGAATGGCAGTGCGCGCTGCCCCCGAACGTTGCCACTCCCGTTCCCCTCTCCCTAGCTCCCAGATAGCAGTGGTGCCACCCCGGTCACGTCACTCCTGTCTGCCGCTGGGCGGGAAGGCACGGAGACCAGCAGCCGCCCTTGGGCCTCGCTCCTCGTCTCATCCCCTTCCCTCGCCAGGCGACAGCCCTCAGCAGAACACTCTCGGGTCTTCTCTGCCATCTGTCCCCCGGTGGAAGCAGGTAGGTGTTGTCCAAGTATACACCCAGACCCCACTCTCGGCCGCTACAATGCCACCGGAGCCGTGTCCCTGCCTTCCACCTCGCTGCCCCTCCGTGGTTACGCCGACGGTGTGAGTGGGCTCGTTGCAGCGGGTTCTCGGAGCCTGGCTAGCGCTCCTGAGGCCGTCGCGCTGGCTCATCCGCACCATCCGGCTTGGCTATGCACTCAGTTTGCACACCGGCCTCCCAAGTTCAGGGGCATCCACTTCACCCGTGTGCGTCCGGTGGATGCTCCTGTCTTGCGGAAAGAGATCGAGGCCGTGCTGGCGAAAGACGTGATCAAGCCGGTCCCTCCAGCCAATATGAGGTCAGGGTTCTACAGCCCTTACTTCATTGTATCCAAGAAAGGCGGTGGGTTATGGCCAATCCTGGATCTGCGAGTATTGAATCGGGCCCTGCACAAGCTCCTGTTCAAAATGCTCACGCAGAAACGCATTTTCAAATGCATCCGTCCCCGAGATTGGTTTGCAGCGATCGACCTGAAGGACACGTACTTTCATGTCTCGATTCGTCCCCGACACAGACCATTTCTACGGTTTGCTTTCGAGGGTCGAGCATATCAGTACAAGGTCCTACCCTTCGGGCTGGCCCTGTCGCCCCGTGTCTTCACGAAAGTCGCGGAGGTGGCCATTGTTCCCATGAGAGACTGGCTCATTCTGGCGCACTCGCGAGATGTGTTGTGCGATCACAGAGACATGGCGCTCCGGCACCTCAGTCAGTTGGGGCTTCAGGTCAACTGGGACAAGAGCAAACTCTGCCCCATGCAGAGGATCTCTTATCTCGGTATGGAACTGGACTCGGTCGCCCAGACGGCGCGCCTCACAGAGGAACGCGTCCAGTCAGTGCTCAACTGCCTCAAGTCTTTTCGAGGCAAGTCAGCGGTCCCACTGAAACAGTTTCAGAGGCTCCTGGGGCATATGGCAGCCGCAGTAACGCCGCTCGGCCTGTTACATATGAGACCGCTTCAGCGCTGGCTTCACGATCGAGTCCCAAGGTGGGAGTGGCAGAGCGGCACGTTCCGGGTCAAAGTAACCCCGCACTGTCGCCAAACCTTCTCCCCATGGTCGGATCCTGCATTTCTTCGGGCTGAAGTGCCCTTAGTCCAGGTTTCCAGGCATGCTGTGGTTTTCACAGATGCCTCTGCCATGGGGTGGGGGGCCACGTACAAAGGGCAAACAGTACGCCTAGCCTTGTGTCGCCTCAAGGGGTTTCTCAGACACAAGCACGTACTGGTCCGAACGGACAGCACTGCGACCGTTGCGTACATCAACCATCAAGGTGGTCTACGCTCCCGTCGTATGTCGCGACTCGCCTCCCACCTCCTTCTCCTTTGGAGTCAGAAGCATCTGAGGTCGCTTCGAGCCATTCATATCCCTGGTGTGCTCAGTCGTACGGCCGGCGAGCTTTCACGACAGCTGCCACTTCCGGGAGAATGGCGACTCCATCCCCAGGTGGTCCAGCTGATATGGGGAATCTTCGGAGCCGCTCAGATAGATCTGTTTGCCTCTCCGGACACGACCCATTGCCAGTTGTTTTATTCCCTGACTGAAGGAACACTCGGCACGGATGCACTGGCGCACAGCTGGCCCCAGGGTCTTCGCAAATATGCGTTTCCCCCAGTGAGCCTTCTTGCACAGACCCTGTGCAGAGTCAGGAAGGACGAGGAACAGGTCCTGCTAGTTGCGCCGTATTGGCCCAACTGGACTTGGTTTGCAGAACTGGAGTACGGGAACCTGATTAGGGAACAGAGACGTCTCGTCGGAGGAGTTTCCAACGAATTGGGATCACGCTAGTGAGACCAACTGTCTTCGAGTGAAATAAAACGAGCCAATGAACATTGGCATGCAAGATTTGCATTCCGCGGCCCGCCTACCAGCGCGGGTAAAAAGTGGAAGCAAGCGCATACACAGCAGCATGGCGACGGGACGAGACGTCTCCGTTCCCTACTCATGGAACGAGGCTTCATCAGGCCCTACCTTAGCTTCATCAGCAGTTTCTTGAAATTTACTCCTATGTGCGGAAGCTTAGCTGGGAAGAGTCACACTGCTGTTCCGCAAGACCCGCTCAGTGGACATTGGATAACACTGGGAAAGCGTGCCCAAGATGTAGAAGGGAACGCTGCAGAGCCCAAGCCTGCCCGAAAGGAGGCACTAGGAATACACATGTGCACTAGCCCGTAGGGTAGTGAACACATGGCAGTCTCTGAGGTAGTCCCAGCCCGGAGGGTGGGAGCGTACTCAGCAGAGACGACAGACAGAGTCTGTCAAGGGGAAGACACTGGCTAACCCGGAGGGTAACCTAACGTGGAAAGACACCTATGGGGTCGCCGTAGGAACCACTACATAGGACCCAGCCTGAACTCAGCTCAACAGAGAGGAACAGGCCTGGTGACCGGCGATCCGCCTCGCCTGTCACCGGAGGGGGAGATGGAGGAACTCACGAGGTTAGCCGTTTGTTGGGTAACCAACGGAGCAGAATAACGCACGGATCTGGCCCCTGGAGCGAGAATGGCGTAGCAAGCCGACACTTACCTAATTCCTCGCGCTACTGGCCGAAGCGAGTACACGGGAGGAAACAGGTTCTACACGAAGGCTATAAAACCTAGCGAACGTGTTGGGTGTCGCCCAGCCCACAGCTCTACAAATATCTGACCAGGAGCCCAGGAGGAGGCAACACTCCTAGTAGAGTGTGCCCTCAACCTAGGTGGACAAGGCACATCCTGGGACTCATAAGCCCGGACAATAGCATCCACTAGCCAGTGGGCTAACCTCTGCTTGGAGACAGCCTTCCCCTTCTGCTGGCCTCCGTGACAGACAAAGAGCTGGTCTGAGGTCCTAAAGCTTTGAGTCCTGTCAATGTAACAGCGCAGAGCGCGAACAGGACAGAGCAGAGCCAGGGCTGGGTCTGCCTCCTCTGGGGGCAGTGCTTGCAGGTTCACTACCTGATCTCTAAACGGAGTGGTAGGAACCTTGGGCACATATCCGGGCCGGGGTCTCAGAACAACGTGAGAGAAGTCCGGTGCAAACTCTAGGCACGATTCGTCGACCGAAACTGCCTGCAGGTCCCCTACCCTCTTGATGGATGCCAAAGCGAGCAGGAGAGCTGTCTTCATTGACAGAATATTTATCGACTGCATGCAAGGGCTCAAAAGGTGGATTCTGGAGTGCTCTGAGCACTAAAGTCAGATCCCAAGAGGGTACGGGGTGCTGATTACGAGGAGGATTCAATCTCCTAGCACCCCTGAGGAACCTGAGGACCAGGTCATGCTTTCCCAAGGACTTACCTTCTACTGCATCGTGATGTGCGGCTATTGCGGCAACATACACTTTGAGGGTGGAGGGAGACCGCCTTCGCTCCAACCCATCTTGCAGGAAGGAAAGCACGACACTGATCGGGCAAGTTCGGGGGTCTTCCCGACGGGAAGAGCACCAATCGACGAATAGGTTCCACTTCAACACATAGAGGCGCCTCGTAGAGGGGGCCTCTGGTTACCCAACAAACGGCTAACCTCGTGAGTTCCTCCATCTCCCCCTCCGGTGACAGGCGAGGCGGATCGCCGGTCAACCGGGCCTGTTCCTCTCTGTTGAGCTGAGTTCAGGCTGGGTCCTATGTAGTGGTTCCTACGGCGACCCCATAGGTGTCTTTCCACGTTAGGTTACCCTCCGGGTTAGCCAGTGTCTTCCCCTTGACAGACTCTGTCTGTCGTCTCTGCTGAGTACGCTCCCACCCTCCGGGCTGGGACTACCTCAGAGACTGCCATGTGTTCACTACCCTACGGGCTAGTGCACATGTGTATTCCTAGTGCCTCCTTTCGGGCAGGCTTGGGCTCTGCAGCGTTCCCTTCTACATCTTGGGCACGCTTTCCCAGTGTTATCCAATGTCCACTGAGCGGGTCTTGCGGAACAGCAGTGTGACTCTTCCCAGCTAAGCTTCCGCACATAGGAGTAAATTTCAAGAAACTGCTGATGAAGCTAAGGTAGGGCCTGATGAAGCCTCGTTCCATGAGTAGGGAACGGAGACGTCTCGTCCCGTCGCCATGCTGCTGTGTATGCGCTTGCTTCCGCTTTTTACCCGCGCTGGTAGGCGGGCCGCGGAATGCAAATCTTGCATGCCAATGTTCATTGGCTCGTTTTATTTCACTCGAAGACAGTTGGTCTCACTAGCGTGATCCCAATTCGTTGGAAACTCCTCCGACGAGACGTCTCCGTTCCCTACTCAGGGAACGAGGGTTACCATACGTAACCGAGACGTTTTATTTAAAGACACCATGATAGTGATCAGTGTTTGCTTTAGTTGGGCTCTTGACCCTTGACTTTATAACACCAGTTTTTCCTCTCGCTGCTGTAACTGAGTGTTTATAAAACACATTTGTTATGGCACATACGTCAAAAGAAAATATGAGCATGTGGTTGTGTTTAGATGATAAAAATCATCATTTAGTGACTTGATTCTCTGATCTTTTCCAGAGCCTAATCTCTGATTAGACAGGTGATGTATTACTTGTATTATTCATTATAATAGAACTGATTCTGCTGTAAGACCCATTTTTGTGACAATCCTTCATATTATCTGATGGTCACAACATGGCTAGCTCTTAGGCTGTAGAATAACAGTTTTGAGTAAAACTAATATGTTGGCCTTTAAATCAGAGATCAGACTTTGAATGAAATCAGTGAAGTCACTAAATGATGATTGTCATCAACAATTCTTCACCATCAACACCCAATCAGACTTTTCTTTGCCTTTTGTGCTATAACAAATATGTTTTATAAACACTCAATTATAGCAGCCAAAGAAAATCTTAAATGCAAAAGTCAAGGGTCAAGAGCTCAACTAAAGCAAACGCTGATCTCCATCATGGTGACCTTAAATGAAACTCAGATCATCAACTTCTAAACCTTTGTTAATTCTAATAAGAACTTCTGTAGACGAATGGCAGTAATAAAGTCAAAGTGGTTAGTAATAAGTGAAGCTTGTAATGCTGTTTGTGGAGTTGTTTAATCCTCCTCTGCTGAGATCTTGAGATAGTTAATGTCTTCTTTTATCACTAGTTGATTTTGCTGTGGCTGGAAGTCAGTTGTAGTTCTTGTGTTTCTCTTTCCTTCAGTGATTCTGCTTGTTAACAGCAGGTGCTCATCACTAATGCTCAATCATCACTTAATTAATCACTTAATTATACAATTATCATTCTGGGATCCAGAAATGTTCTATAACTCATTCAGTTTGAGTTCTGTTTCAGTCATTCAAGTTTCGGCAATTTCATGTAGTAATAATACGAATATTTCCAGTACATACCTCAGGCTATTATAACTCACTCATCAGACTCTGCATATCTGACAGCTGGTTGAACCAGTTTTTTTCTGTTCTTTTTAGATGTAAGTGTTAACAGAGATATTAGACAAGGGGTTTCGACAAGTCCGTAATTATTTTAATAGCTGAACTTTTGGCAATTGATTTGAAAAATAGCAAATATATCAGGCCCTTGAATGTTTTGTGGAGTCATAATATCAAGGCTGCAGTCAAAGTGGATGGACACTGTTGCACTCTATTATAGAATATCTTGAACTCATACATTTCTAAGTTCTAACCAGAGGTGGAAAGTCCAGGGGTCAGAAAGTAAAAGTCCTGCCATATATTTATTCCACCCATGAACTCACACAGCAAAAACTCCCGTGTTAAATGAACTCTCCTGGGAGTTTATTTGGCTCCAGACTCAAGAGTGTTAAAGTTAATGAGATAATTTAGTGATTGATTGAGTGATGATTGAGCATTATTGAAGACACCTGATGTTAACAAGCAGAATCGCCAAAGGAGAAAATCTCTTTTTTCAAGTTGCCATTATGGTGATTAGCGTTGGCTTTAGTTGGGCTCTTGACACTTAAACTGTTAACATTAAATGTTGTTTTGGCTGTTGTATCTGAGTTATAACTCTCAGATGAACAAAGAGAAAAGCTGAACATGTGGTCTTGGTTATGATTTGACATGATCATTGTTTTATCTGAATCACTGAACTCATTTAGAGCCTAATCTCTGACTTAAATGTATATTGATCATCACAGTGATTCTACGGAATAAGATCCAGATTTTTCAATTTAATCCAAATGATTTCTTAAAAGTTGTTCTGATATAAATAAAATAAAAAAATCTTTCTTTAAGGCACACACAGACATCAAGAATGAGTGTATGAATCTCAACAATGGTGACAAAAAGAACATTCAATTAGGAAAAGGAAATTACTAAGACAATTCAGATCATAATTTATTCATACCGCAATGCATGATGGGAGCCATGATTGAGTTTTGATTGGTGGCACCCAGAATGCACTGCAACATGCTTTATTATTGTCACCATTGTTGAGAATCACAGGCTGATTATTGATGTCTGTGTGTCCAAATACAATACTTCTTTAAAGTCTTTTGATCAGAACAATTTTTAAAAAATCTTTTTGATTATATTGAAAATGCTGAAAATAGTATACTTTAGAATCACAGGCTCCTGTAATCAACAAGGCAAACCTACCTCTCTAAATGAGTTTTGTGAGTCAGGTCAAATGATGATTATGTCAAAATATAATCAACACCACCTGATCAGCTTTTCTTGTTGTTCATCTGAGAGTTATAACTCAGATACATCAGCCAAATAAAACCTAAAGTTAACAGTGTAAGTGTCAAGAGCCCAACTAAAGCCAACGCTAATCACCATAATGGCAACTTGAAAAAAGAGATTTTCTCCTTCATTGATTCTGCTTGTTAACATCAGGTGTCTTCAATAATGCTCAATCATCACTCAATCAATCACTAAATTATCTCATTAACTTTAACACTCTTGAGTGTGGAGCCAAATAAACTCCCAGGAGAGTTCATTTAACACTGGAGTTTGTGCTGTGTGAGTTCATGGGTGGAGTAAATATATGGCAGGACTTTTCCTTTCTGACCCCTGGACTTTCCACCTCTGGTTCTAACCCAGCTAGGCAGGGAACGTTCTCAGAACGTTGGCTAACATTCCCTATAAGTTTGGTTAATGTTTTAAAGAAAACATTTGAATGTAATGTTCAAAGAATGTTTTGAGGATGTTTTCTCATTCCAAATAATGTTTCTATAAGGTTAAATGTAAACTAAGATATAACGTTTTAACTGTAACATTTTGAGGATGTTTTTAGAGAATATTTTCCTACACAGCAAAAACTCCAGTGTTAAATTAACTCTCCTGGGAGTTTATTTGACTCCACACTCAAAGGGTTAAAGTGTTAAAATATGAGTGTTAAATGAACACTGAAGGGTGTTAAAGTTAATGAGCTAATTAAAGGAGAACTCCGGTCAATTTTAACATTGAGCTCATTTTTTTGTACATTTGGAGTGCTGTCAATACAGAGAACAACGACAAAAATCGGTGTTGCCTACACCGTGTTATCCTCTTTTTAAAATTTGCACCCTGTTGACTTCAATGGGGCAAGATTTAAACCAGCTTTTAGCCTCTTAACATCCTTGATGTGTCAATACAAGTGCACAGCTAATGTGAGTGATTCCTTCAGAGTGATCACGGGTGAATCTGACTGCAGTAGATGTGAAAGATATTAATAAATATGATGTTATATCAGCCAGCGCACATACCTGTATTTACTTCCTGTTTTCGGTCAAAGTCCATAGTAATCGATTGTCGAGTTCACACGCGTGATCATAGGTAACTAAACCTATGCATGTGAACTCAACAATCGATTACTATGGACTTCGACCAAAAACAGGATGTAAATACAGGTATGTGCGCTGGCTTAAATAACATCATTTTTACTAATATCTTTCACATCTACTGCAGTCAGATTCACTTGTGTTCACTCTGAAGGAATCACTCACATTTTCTGTGCACTTGTAATGACACATCAAGGATGTTAAGAGGCTAAAAGCAGGTTTAAAACTTGCCCCATTGAAGTCAACAGGGTGCAAATTTTAAAAAGAGGATAACACGGTGTAGGCAACACCGATTTTTGTCGTTCTTCTCTGTATTGACAGCACTCCAAATGTACAAAAAAATGAGCTCAATATTAAAATTGACCGGAGTTCTCCTTTAAGTGATTAATTGAGTGATGATTGACCATTATTGAAGACACCTGATGTTAACAAGCAGAATCACCAAAGGAGAAAATCTAATTTTAAGTTACCATTATGGTGATCAGTGTTTGCGTTAGTTGGGCTCTTGACCCTTAAACCACTAACATTAGATTTTGTCTGGCTGTTGTTACTAAGTTATACCTGACAGATGAACAAAGATAAAAGGTGAACAGGTGGTGTTGGTTATGTTTTGACAAAATCATCATTTGACCTGAAACACTAAGATCATTTACACATAATCATTTAGCAGATGCTTTTATCCAAAGCAACTTTAGAGAGTGTTTATTGCAGCAGCCTGGTGGTTTTATAGCATACGATTTGTAGAATTTCTCATAGGATCCAAAATATTTCTTGAAAGTTCTGTTCGAAATATTTTATTTAGACACACAGACATCAAGATTCAGCCTGTGAATCTCAACAATGGTGACAATAATAAAGCATGTTGCATTCTGGGTGCAACCAATCAAAACTCATTCATGGCTCCAATCATGCATTGCGTTATGAATAAATTATGATCTGAATTGTCTTAGTAATTTCCTTTTCCTAAATAAATATTTTGTTTGTCACCATTGATGAGATTCATACACTCATTCTTGATGTCTGTTTGTGCCTAAACATGTTTTTTTTTTTTAAACAACTTTAAAGAAATCTGTTGAAATATATAAAATTCTGGATCTTATGTTGTAGATTCACTGTGATGATGTAATCAACAATATAAATTTAAGTCAGAGATTAGACTCTAAATGAGTTCAGTGATTCAGGGCAAATGATGATTATATCAAAACATAAACAACAAACATCTGATCATCTTTTCTCTTTGTTCATCTGACAGTTATAACTTAGTTACAACAGCCAAACAAAATTTAAAGTAAAAAATGTAAGGGTCAAGAGCCCAGCTAAAACAAACACTCATCACCATAATGGTAATTTAAAATAGTGATTTTCTCCTTCAGTGATTCTGCTTGTTAACATCGGGTGTCTTCAATAATGGTCACTCATCGCTCAATTAATCACTTAATTATCTCATTAACTTTTTATCACTGGAGTTTTTGTTGTGTACGTTTTAGGAGAACATTCTGGGAACCAAAATAAAACTACCCGCTGAAAACATTATTAGAACTTCATGGTAATGTTCTCAGAACGTTTTTAGAACAAAACATTTCTAGCTGGGAAGGATCGTGTTTTTCTGTCTATTTAGTATAGTATTTTACCCAGTCAACACATTGATCTCACAGTGATCTCTCCATATGATCACAATGTGAGTTCACAGTGAGCTAAAAGTGTAACCTTACAGTGTGCTCATATTATGTCCACAATGTGAATCACCCCAGCAAGAAATGTTATTAGACGTGGACTCCAACATCACTCAGACGTCAAATTTCAACCCATTCTCACTCCCAAAGCGTCAAAAACTGAAGCATGGCAAATGGTAAATTACAATTGGAAGTTATTAAATAGATTATGTTGCATTAAAGTGAAAATCTCAATTGACAGCGCCAGAGTCCTGCACAGGTTTGGGTACCCGCGGGTGGCAGATGGGAGTTTTACTTACTCAAACATGTTCTGAGGGCAGAAAGGAAAATGATTGACAAGGGCGGGGTTTAGACGTTTGAACTTGAGGTGCGCTGCGGAGGGATTGAGGAATAATCGGAAAACAAGACGTTCGTGGGAGAACGCATTTATTGCAAGGTAGGCTAAGTTAAATTACTACTATATTTTGTTACAATTCAACATCCTCTAACGTTTACTAAGATAATAAGCGAACATTTAAAAATGCATAGAACTAATAATCATCATCTAAATATCGTATTGTATGCATTTTGATTTGACTGTTTCATCAGTCGACCAAAACAAAGCTGCTTATGGGGTAACTGGTGTAAAACATGCTTTTCCAATGCTACCTCGCTGTCTGTTAAATTGATGTGCGAGAACAGAACTCGTTCAAATTTTCCGCGATATTTCAACGGTCAAAATGATTCATCTCCCGCCTTAGCGCTGCTCTCAGGGCACACTGTTAACCCTTGCTGTAAAAAAAGGCCAAATTCTGACAATATCATACCATTTTCCATTAAAACAGTAATATACCGTAGAAAATAAAAATAGCCTACAGGAATATACTGTGAATTAACAGCGCTCAAAATCGACACTCAGAGGCTGTTTTCACAATCACACCCTATATCCTCAATCACTATTCCCTACATTAGTTCACTAATATAGTCCACTTGAATAAAAAGAAGTGAGTGAATTGAGACACTGATGAACACCTGATAAGCAGAATCACTGAAGGACAGAGAAGCAAGAAAAGAAAAAAGAGAAACACAGAAACTACAACTGACTTCCAGCAACACTGAGTGTGAAACCAGTTTACAAACCAGTTTAACATTATTTCTTTCACACATGTACAAAAGTTCTTGTTGAGAATTTACAGAGATTGAGTTAATAACAAAGTTTGTTGTCACCATGATGGAGATTTGTATTTGCTTTAGTTGGTCTCTTGTCCCTTGACTGCTTACCGTTCATCTCTCTCTGGTTGCTGTAACAGTGAGTTTATAAAGCACATTTGTTATGGCAAGAAAAAGTCAAGAGGAAGATGATTAGTTATTTTTGGCTTTTTGTGATTGTTTAACAACCATCCTGGACATGTCTGATATTCAGATCTTGCCTGTATATATTCTTTGAATTTATGGGTATTTCATATTTAGTACATTTAATTGTGAATCTACAAACATAAAATCAACATTTCTGTAATCAGGTCTTCTGAACAATATTGTAATCATATAGTGCATTAAAACATGTTTAACTCCTGCTTGACTCAGACACACACAGACATCAACAATCAGTATATGAATCTCAACAATGGTGACAATCAAAAGTTTCATGTCGCAATGCATGCTGGGTTCCAAAATAGTATAAAACTCCCAGCATTCACTGCTGCATGAATAATAAAAAATATTGCCACCATTGTTGAGATTCATGTGCTAAATTGTGATATCTCTGTGTTTCTAAAAGACAGCATGGCTTTGATATTTTTTGGTTTATGCATGATGTGTTAAATAATTAATTGTAATTTATTGCTGTGGTATCACAGTGGTAATGTAACACTTTTGATTGAAGATAAAACTCTGAATGAGTAGGAATTAATTCCTTAGTGAATGAACAGGCAATAGGATGATTTTTTCACCATAATCAACATAACCGCATTCATTCATAAACTGTGTGTGTGCACAAGTGTGACTTGCACAAAAACACAGCTCAAGCAGCAAAAGAAACACTAATGTTTTAGCATCAGCATCCCAACTAAAGCAAGCACTGATCTCTATAATGGTAACTTCAAACCAAACATTTTCCATTAAACATCTCAACAACTTCTGTAGATGTATGACAGAAATAAAGTCATACTGGTTAATACTAAGTGTAATAATGTGTAATGGCTGGAAGTCAGTTGTAGTTCTTGTGTTTCTCTATTTTCTGTTCTAACAGCAGGTGTTCATCACTAATGCTCAACAATCACTTAATTATCTCACTGCAACACTGCGTCAGTGTTACTTTTTACTCTTTGTAGTGTGGATTATCCTTTGGGGTTGAAAGGGTTAACAGTGTAAGATAAAAAGACACACCCACAAAATGTATTTTAACAGTAATATACTGTAAGTTATAAAACAGGTTTATACTGGCAACACTGTTGCCAGCAGATTACTGTAAAATCTTGTTTTTTGGGTCACCGTTGTGCAGAAGAGTAGAGCCTGTGCTTCAGTCCAGGAGAAGATCTAGTAACATTGATGATATGCTGCATGTTGCCTTATTTAACAGACAGTGACTGTGTAGTTGCTGATCCAGTGGAAATCTCTTTATTTACCAAAAAAAAATTGTGGTTTCAAATGAAATAAGTTCACAGTAATACTTTGCTCACTTTATTAATGCATTATAAATTTTAGTTAATACTTTTAAATGACAGTTGGTTAATTTAAGACAGTCGGCTTCTGCAAGTGAAATTAGTTAACTCGAGTTTTAGTGCATTTTTACAGTAACATACTGTAGATTACAGTAAATTACTGGCAACAGTGTTGCCAGTATTTTACTGTAAAAAAACCCGGTAAGGTCTAACAGTGTAGGCTACTCATGCAGCAGAAGCAGGGCTCAGAGAACACTTAGATATGCAGGCTGTACTGGACAGACAGGACAAGGTGAGTTCTTCCAAATATCTTAGAGAGCAACAGTTGAAACGCATGACATGAAACAATAATCCGACAAATGAATGCTTGAACCAACACTAGATAAAGAGTGAGCATTAAGGAGAAAGTGGGAATAGGTGTCACCGCAAAGCTCTTAGTCATTGCTGATTGCGATGACTATGGTGCGGGTAAACAGATAGAGAGTGTGTGTGGATCTCAGATGAACATATGAAGAGGTGCATATGTGTGTGCGTGCGTGTATGTGTGTGAAAGGATAGAGAGAAAGGGAGGAGATAACCTGACTCATGACAATTTCATGTAGTAATAATACGAATATTTCCAGTACATGCCTCAGGCTATTATAACTCACTCATCAGACTCCTCTGCTTATTTGACAGCTGGTTGAACCAGTTTTTATCGGTTATTTTTAGATGGAAGTGTTATTAGACAAGGGGTTTCGACAAATCTGTAATTATTTCAATAGCTGAACTTTTGGCAATTCGTTTGAAAAATAGCAAATATATCAGGCCCTTGAATGTTTTGGGGAGTCATAATATCAAGGCTGCAGTCAAAGTGGATGGACACTGTTGCACTCTATTACAGAATATCTTGAACTCATAAATATACATTTCTAAATATTCTAAGGATCGTGTTTTTCTGTCTATTTAGTATAGTATTTTACCCAGTCAACACATTGATCTCACAGTGATCTCTCCATATGATCACAATGTGAGTTCACAGTGAGCTAAAAGTGTAACCTTACAGTGTGCTCATATTATGTCCACAATGTGAATCACCCCAGCTAGAAATGTTATTAGACGTGGACTCCAACATCACTCTGACGTCAAATTTCAACCCATTCTCACTTCCAAAGCGTCAAAAACCAAAGCATGCCAAAGGCGTCACTCTGTGGATGAATTATGAAGTCCATTGCTTTCAATGGGAAACTTGTTGTCAACAACAGACGCAAATTGTATCAGTAGGAAATCACGCTGAAGAAGTCTCATTCTAAACACATTGCGATATTTGGCATCAGTTCACGTGTGCCAGATGTTGGTAAGTAGTGTAAATACGCTATCCTAATAATGTTTGTTATAATGTCTTTTCTGTTTGTAGACATTAATCAGTTTTGATTAAGTAATAATAACAAAAAATACAGGTAACTTATAAAATTAAAGTTCATTGAAAGTATTATATATATATATATATATATATATATATATAAACAGGAGTTTGTTGTTCTCATGTACTAGCCTTGGCAAACCCCTTCGTACAGGTTTTGCCAGTTTGACAACTGTTCAAAATGACAGCACACACAAAATGATCACAACAATCTTATACATTTAACATATTGTTTAAAGGTGAACTAAGTAACTTTTTTTACCTTAAAGGAGCTGTATGTAGTTTTCAGCGGCCTCTAGCGGTGATGTTTCAGATTACATCCAGTAAGTTTACAAGCGCGTGCTCTAAAAATACACTAAAAATAACAGCGATTTGAATCTATTGAGTACTCCTGCCCTGAGAGCAGCGCGTAATACACTAAAAATAACTGCGATTTGAATCTATTGAGAACTCCTGCCCTGAGAGTAGCGCTGAATACACTAAAATAACAGCGATTTGAATCTATTGAGTACTCCTGCCCTGAGAGCAGCGCGTAATACACTAAAATAACAGCGATTTGAATCTATTGAGTACTCCTGCCCTGAGAGCAGCGTATTATACACTAAAATAAAAGCGATTTGAATCTATTGAGTACTCATGCCCTGAGAGCAGCGCGTAATTCACTAAAAATAACAGCGATTTGAATCTATTGAGTACTCCTGCCCTGAGAGCAGCGTATTATACACTAAAATAACAGCGATTTGAATCTATTGAGTACTCCTGCCCTGAGAGCAGCGCGTAATACACTAAAATAACAGCGATTTGAATCTATTGAGTACTCCTGCCCTGAGAGCAGCGCGTAATACACTAAAAATAACAGCGATTTGAATCTATTGAGTACTCCTGCCCTGAGAGCAGCGCGTAATACACTAAAAATAACTGCGATTTGAATCTATTGAGAACTCCTGCCCTGAGAGTAGCGCTGGATACACTAAAATAACAGCGATTTGAATCTATTGAGTACTCCTGCCCTGAGAGCAGCGCGTAATACACTAAAATAACAGCGATTTGAATCTATTGAGTACTCCTGAGAGCAGCGCGTAATACACTAAAATAACAGCGATTTGAATCTATTGAGAACTCCTGCCCTGAGAGTAGCGCTGAATACACTAAAATAACAGCGATTTGAATCTATTGAGTACTCCTGCCCTGAGAGCAGCGCGTAATACACTAAAATAACAGCGATTTGAATCTATTGAGTACTCCTGCCCTGAGAGCAGCGCGTAATACACTAAAATAACAGCGATTTGAATCTATTGAGGCCTATTATTCTGAAATAGGTAATCTATTAGAGTTTGGGAAAAAAAAAAGAAAAAAGGGATTATAACAACAGTGGTAAACTAAGCATTAAGATAACTGACACTTCTGAATAGTGTTTGAATAGCTGTTGTGATGTTGTCTGTCAGACCTTTGGAATTCCACAGCTAAAATTATAAGTTCCGCATTTAGAGCACAACCTGTGGAAGAAGAATGTGTGATGGCCATGAGTGATTAAGTATGAATGAGTGAGAGATGGTGTACACCAAGGCAAATCAATTATTTTGCCAACAGCTGTATCTAAATTTCATATGTCGGCCCATATTCTGCCCAATAAAATAATGACCATGGATGGATTTGTTTAAAATCCTGGTCGAAACTGTAGTGACAATAAAAAAAGAAAATGGGAAAAAAAAATTGCAAAAGAAAACAAAACAGTACTATATTTTGCACAGCGCCTAACACATCTGACTTTCCTTTCAGAATATCATGATGGAGCATAACACATCTGACTTTCTTTTCAGAATATCATGAAGGAGCTGACGTTTTGTCAAAAGTATGAAATATTGTCTTGTAACTTTTGTCTTTTAGCAAAGTGGGTTGAGTGTTGTCTAAGATGCCTGATAACTAGTATGATGATAGTGGAACTCAAAACAATGAGATAACTGAGCTGAATTGACTAATTGTAAAAAGTAATATAGGGGTAAAGCCCTGCTGCTAATGAGCAGAAAACACACAAAAGAGGCCAGAACACCACTCAGCCCACATGATCATTTTACAGGTGACGACACCAAGAAGGACAATGGGCCAGATGAGCAGATGATTTAAATTGTTGTTGTCACTAACTGAACTAACAGAACCCAGATAGCAACATTGTTTCGGCCCGGATCCGGCCCACATCTGGCACTTGTGGAATACGGATCTGGCCCACATGCAGTGTGGAATGACGGCCCTTGGGTGGCCCACTCCTGTTTGCCAGATCTGGGCCACAAGCAGGCCATAGCAATGCCACATGTCAGCCAAAAGCAAATAAATAAACCAGAACTGGACCTTACCTGAGCCACAAAGTCTGTGTATATTAAATATAGAGTAATTTCAGCCTTAATAAGCCTGTTAACAAGCAGAATCACTGAAGGAAAGAAGATAATAGAAAAAGAGACGAGCAGAAACACAAGAACTACAACTGACTTCAGCCACAGCCTTAGATGAAATCAACTGAAGAGAAAAGAAGACATTAAATCTGTGAAGATCTCAGCAGAGGAGGATTAAACAACTCCACAAACAGCATTACCAGCTTCACTTATTACTAACCAGACTGACTTTATTTCTGCCAGACGTCTACAGAAGGTTTTATTGATAATTAACAGAGGTTTAACTCTAATGTGTTTCATTTAAAGTCACCATAAGAGTGAATAGTGTTTCCATTAGTTGGCCTCTTAACTCTGACTATATATTATGTCTTTTTTGGCTGCTGTGACAGTGTGTTTGTCAAACACATTTACAGCGGCAAAGAAAGCTAAAGTGAAATGAGATCAGGTGATGATGGTTACCTGTTGATGGTTTTATAATCATCATGAAACCTGTCTTTGGAATCTAACATTTGTGTTGATCCAATAATATTTTCAAGCCCTGTGTTACTGCAACATGAGCTACAGCAATATTATAACAATAAGTTCAAAGACTTTATCAAACATGAGCACAAAAAAGTCAGTTTATGATGAGACACACAGACATCAACAATCAGCGTATGAATCTCAACAATGGTGACAATCAAAAGTACTTTGCTGCAATGCATGCTGGGTACCAGCATATTACAAAACTCCCAGCATGCATTGCAACATGAATAAATTATGCAGCTGAATTGTCCTATAATTTTGTTTGATTCTAAATATTTGCTTTTATTTTTTGCTGTTGGTTTTGTTGTGAATTAGTAGCTTTTCAGTGATGTTCTGAATTTATATGTTTATTTTAAATATTTGTGATTGTCACCATTGTTGAGATTCATACGCTGATTGTTGATATCTGTGTGTGTCAGCAAAAGCAATTTTTTTTATCTCATGTTTGATAAAAGCTTTAAACTGACTGTTATAATATTGGTGGATCTCATGCTGCAGTAACACAGGGTTTGTGATGTGAAAGTATTAATGGATCAACACAATTGTTAGATTACAAAGACATCAGTGAAACAGGTTATTTCATGATGATTATAAAATCATCAACAGGTAACCATCATCACCTGATCTCATTTCACTTTAGCTTTCTTTGCTGCTGCAAATGTGTTTGACTAACACACTGCCACAGCGGCCAAAAAATACTAGGAGTTTAGATATCCAAAGAGTTAAGAGCTCAACTAATGGAAACACTATTCACTATTATGGTGACTTCAAATGAAACACATTAGAGTTAAACCTCTGTTAATTCTCAATAAAAACTTTTGTAGATGTTTGACAGAAATAAAGTCAGTCTGGTTAGTAATAAGTGAAGCTGGTAATGCTGTTTGTGGAGTTGTTTAATCCTCCTCTGCTGAGATCTTCACAGATTTAATGTCTTCTTTTCTCTTCAGTTGATTTCATCTAAGGCTGTGGCTGAAGTCAGTTGCAGAGGTGGAAAGTCCAGGGGTCAGAAAGTAAAAGTCCTGCCATATATTTACTCCACCCATGAACTCACACAGCAAAAACTCCCGTGTTAAATGAACTCTCCTGGGAGTTTATTTGGCTCCAGACTCAAGAGTGTTAAAGTTAATGAGATAAATTAGTGATTGATTGAGTGATGATTGAGCATTATTGAAGACACCTGATGTTAACAAGCAGAATCACCAAAGGAGAAAATCTCTTTTTTCAAGTTGCCATTATGGTGATAAGCGTTGGCTTTAGTTGGGCTCTTGACACGTAAACTGTTAACATTTAATGTTGTTTGGCTGTTGTGTCTGAGTTATAACTGTCAGATGATCAAACAGAAAAGCTGAACAGGTGGTGTTGGTTATGATTTGACATGGTCATTGTTTTATCTGAATGACTGAACTCATTTAGAGCCTAATCTCTGACTTAAATGTATATTGATCATCACAGAGATTCAACGGAAT